>QPKB01000005.1:36116750-36186750 GCA_003546025.1 Camphora micrantha | reverse complement strand
TCAAAACACAAGGTCTTACTGGAGCTTCAGTAAAGATTAGTATGCATGGACCATTTGAATGAAATACTTCAACAAAAAATATCATAATATTCAAATTCGTGGATTTAAGAATAAAATAATCACCAAATTGCAACAAATTGAATTCTTTATAATATTTCTGGCTGGTTTCGTCTCCTGGACTCACTCATGAATATGGTAAGTCCAAGCCCTCTGCTGACAGTGTCTGTCCTAACATTCCATCATCTTAGGAACAATGTTATTTAACCACAAGTGCACGGCTGTCTATTTGAGACAGTAGTAAATACGGGTTGAACCCACATAGAGCTATTTAAAGAAAATTTTAAATTAAGAAACTTAAGTTAATCAAAGAAGATGAGTTTTTAAATGAGTTAACAAAAAGAAAATCACACAATCAGTTAGAAGATGAAAAATAATAGTTGATAAAAATGATTAGAGCATAGGAATCCAATAAGCATCCACTCGTTTGTTTATCAAGTAATCATAACTTGGTCCAACTTCCTCTTCAAATCAAAGACAAAATCAATGCTTTTGACTTGGATAATTTAACTTTAAAAACCCATTTTAAATTTACAAAAATCCAAAATCCAAGACTTCATTTACCTCAGAGAAGTATAGAAATAATCTAAGCACTACCCATCAAAGGTAAGCATAATCCATCAAAGGAAAACTCAGTCCTAAGTATGGACTATCAAGCCTAAGCATGGATAGTCAAAAATAAATTTCTATTTTCAGAAATTGAGAATGGAGACTTGCCTAGGGCACGGAGATAAGTCTATTAATCATTATGCACATAAACATGGAACACAAGTTGTAACTACTCAATAAATAAGAAGGAGATTACTTATCTTCATCCATAGCTCCAATCGGAGAAATTAGCCCGCCATAGCAAATGATACTTCTTAATTTATCATTAAAAATGCACATTTACAACGTTTCTTTCACAATAATCTTCATTCAAAATAAGTCCTTGGACATGGCCCAAGGATACCAAAAGATAAAATCACTGGATAAAAGAAGAGGGGATATGAGATGAAGCCGGCTTCACCAATCTCTGAGCACTACACACGGTCTCACCAATCACTCATGAGCAACACATCTCTTCCGGCTCGGCCTCACCAATCACTTGCAAGCAACCCTTTTTATAAGGGTGCATAGGGGACAATCATCTGGTTGCTAAAGTGAGGTTCGTCAAGTGATTGGCTTCACTTGCGGTGCATGCTCAGGTCTTCACGTGGTATGCATAGCTCTTCAAGTGGCATGGACAGGCCTTCAATATTGCGGCTATGACAATCCATCTGCGTTCACACCTATGGGTGGTGCTCTCGTGTACAGGTGTGGGTCCCACATATAGCTTGTGTAGACTTTTCTTCTCCTTCGTTTCTCTCTTAAGGCGGGTCCCAAAAACACGAAAATACCTTACAAAAATAATCAAGAAAATTTATTTCATGTGTAAATCAAAAGTCATGAGAGATTTTTGGCTTTTCATGCTAAAGATAGAAATTTTCAAGATTTTAAGTGAAAATGTGGTTTTTCAAAGGATTTTGACTTAAAAACAAAAAATCATCATTTCCCAATGAAATCAAGCATGATTAGATGATTAAGTCCTTAATTATTAAAAATTAATGATGAAAAATATGCAATTTTTAGGACTCATCATGATGCATACAATTTCCAAAATGTAGCATAAATTTTAAAATATATGAACTCAACATCCAAAGCACCCATCCATAAACAAAAAAAAAAAAAAAAAAGATATATAACTATGAGGTACAAAGAATGGGTTTTGAAGAGTTTCATATGAACATAATCACAAATATGAGATTGAAAAATGTATAAGGAAAATATTACTAAGAGGGCATGCATAAATCAATATCATAACCATCCATAACATTCACACATCTAACTTTTAATAACATGTGATAGACAATCTGAAAGTGCATTTCATTTATATACTTATGAGTTGTGATGCAATTTCAGTAACTCCACAAATATGACTATGAAGGACATGGACTAGAATATGATTGAGTTCCAATATAGTTTTTAAAGATACGACTCATAACCATACATGGAATAATTTAACATTTGCATGGATCAGATGATTATAACTATGTAACTATGTGCACAAGAAGGTATGAACATGAGGGGTATCATGGATTGTATATAGATGAAAAATGGATCTTATATATATATATATATATATATATATATATCTGTGTGTGGGTGTGTGTTTGTGTGTGACTATGAAGAACATGCAAAATGAGTTTAACACCAATCCATCTTGTAAGAACCCAATTTCTAGTTACCATGATTAACGCTAATTAATTATATTTAGTAGCTAGTGTTAATCAGGCCCACGACCCATGAAGGGATCCAGCCCATTTCTTAATATATCACGTGGATTGCTTGGGTCAATGACACATTGTACATCGTTGTGTATATTCTATTTTAGTCATTGTTTCTATAACTTAGAATTGTAATTGATACTCTTTCCTAGATTAGAGCCTTGATTAAGGCATGTAATGGTTATATATTTAGGAGGAATCTCCAAAGGGAAGGACACTCAAATTAATATAATCTCAGTTGATATTCTGTCAAGTTATGTCATGAGTTTGTCATGGTATCAGAGCTAAGTTCAAGAAAACCTTGTTTTTTATCTTACATAGTATCAAGGCAGTAAGAGTAGAGAGATATCAATATCTCCTGTGAAGAACGACAGATCAAGGATTTGTTTCGATAGTTCAAACACGTCCAGACGACAATGCAGCAGTCTCTTCTTCTTGGTGGCCCACCTCAAATCATCAAAGCATTTTCAAATACCTATATAGATTTGGTCGCCTAGATTTTCTAAGGTCATTGGAGATTTCCAGAGGTTTTCAGCACCTCCAGGTTGGCTCTTTTCTCATTCTCGAGTTTTTCCAATTTTTAATACTATTTTCATCTAGACCGTCCAAAATCTTGGATACTCAGTGGAATTGGATCATTCTTTTTCCATTAGAAGCTAGATTATTGTGCTTCCTTAGCTTTGCGATCTGATCTTTATCCAGCATCATCAATGGGGCCCATGTAGAGGATCTATAACCACATCCAAGGTCATCAGGGCTGTTTTGGGCCTATTACAGTTCTGTCTTGATTGTTTTCTCTTCACTGCTTGGTCAGAGCTTGGTTACTGCACACAATAAAGTTGGTATACACTTTTAGACTTCATCTTTTCATTGTTGTTGGGATTGTTTGCTATCTTTATCACTGTTTCAATAAGTTTTTTTTTTTTTTTTTTTTTGCCAATATCAATTTGAGATGGAAAAATCTGAAATTACCTTGATCCGTTCCACTGGAAAGAACTACCCCGCTTGGTCTTTTCAGTTCCAAATCTACCTTGAACCTAAGGAATTGTGGGGCTATATTTTTGGATCTGACCCTAAACCCACTGAAGATGAAAAGAAGATATCCTCGTGGCATACTAAAGATGCAAAAATAAAATCATGAATTCTAGGATCCGTCAAGCTACATCTGATAATGAACCTCAAACCGTACCCAACATCTAAAGACATGGGGGGTATCTGAAGAAAGTATACCATCAAGATGACTCTGCACGTCAGTTTCATCTTGAATGTGCGATTGCTGAATATGCACAAGGAACCTTGTCAATCCAAGATTATTATTTAGGATTCAGTACGCTCTGGTTAGAATACGATAATATTAAATATGCAGATAGGGCTGAAGATGTTTTGACCGTTATTTATGATCTTCAGGCCTCTAGTGAAAGGGATCAATTTTTGATGAAACTACATAGTGAATATGAAAGTGTCCGATCTGCCTTGATGAATCGGTCGCCATTACCTTCCTTGGATGTATGTTTGAATGAACTCCTACTCGAAGAACAGTGCATTGCGACCTCGGCTCATATGGCTCAACAAACGACTGAGACCTATTCAGTCACAATCTCGGCCAATAGAACTTATCAGCATCCGCCTCGAGACTTGAGCAAAATCCAATGTTACAATTGTCAACGATTTTGGCACATTGCAACTCAATGCAAACAGGTCTGTAGTTATTACAAAAAGCCAAGCCACATCATCTGTGAATGTCGCCACCGCCCACAACGTCCATCTACGCAGCTTCAAACTCCACAGTATCAGACTCCACATACTTATATTGTTTCTTCAATTATGCCTGCTGCTACATCTACCCTTACAGCTTGGGTCCTCATCCTCTCTCACTCCTAAATTGGTTCTACAGATGATTGTCAATGCCCTCTCTGCTCTTGGTCTCTCAGGTACCTCATCTCCATCTTCTACTTGGTTCCTTGACTCCAGGGCGTCTAATCATATGACGTATTCCCGTGCCCCACTCTCCAATGTGACACGATACAATGGCAATCTTCAAATACAAACGGCTAACGGAAGCAATGTTCCAATTACTGCTCTAAGGTACCGTTTGGGAAGGAGGTAAAATGGGGGGAAGGAAAAAAAGAGGGGAAAATGGAGGGAAAGTGGGAATTGAGGGTGTTTAGGAAGGGGGGAGGGAAAGTGGGGGAGGGGAATTTGGGGGGAAAATGAGTGTGGGGCCCACTCCAAAGTTTTTCCATCAAAAGTGGGGGGAAAATGAGGGGCGGGGGAATTTGTTTCAAATTACTAAATTGCCCTTTTGTTCAATTGAAACTTTTATAAAAGCAAGGATAAAATGGTCTTTTGTCTCTCTACCCACAAAAAATAAAATTATTTTTTCACTTTTCTCCCCCTACTTTTTGATTATCCAAATAAGAGGAGGTAAAATTAATTTCCCTTCCCCTACCCTCCCCTTCATTCTCCTTCCCCCTCAAATTTTCCCTCCCTTCCCCCCTTCCCAAACATAGTGTAAGAGATATCCCTGGTCCCATCCCAATGAAAAATGTTTACATTTGTCCTAATTTACCTTCAAACCTATTGTCAATCGGGCAACTTGTTGAAAATAATTGTAACATATCTTTTTCTTCTTCTGGTTGTGTTGTGCGGGACCAGATGTTTGGAAAGGAGATAGCGAGGGGGCCTAAGTGTAGACGCTTATCTCCGCTTTGATTTTCATTCAAACCAGTATGATCCTTCTATGTTTTTACATCATGCTTCGTCTGGGATTGTTGTGCTACTTGTTTAAGTTGATGACATAGTCATTACTGGTCCAAATACAAAAATGATTCAGGAACTCCAAGCTTCTCTTAATAAGACATTTCACATGAAGGATCTCGGCCCTTTAAACTATTTCCTCAGTCTTGAAGTTCATCAATCGACTAAAGGTATAGTTCTCAATCAGTATAAATACATTGTTGATCTCATTAACTTGGCTGGCCTTACTGCTTCAGCCCCAATCGATACACCGGTCGAACTGAATGTCAAACTCAGTCAAGAGGATGGTGACCTTCTTCCAAATCCTACCGCATATCTCCAGTTAGTTGGTAGCTTGATCTACCTCATGATCACTCGTCCTGATATCTCCTCTGAGGTCAACCTAATGAGTTAGTTCATGACTGCTCCTCGGCACCTTCATATAGCTGTTGTTCGCCGCATCATTCGGTATCTTATTCGCACACCGACTCGTGGGTTGTTTTTTTCCATCAGACAATCCTCTATCTCTCATAGTTTATTCAAATGCTGATTGGGCTAGTTGTCCGAATACTCGTAGATCGACCACAGGATGGTGCATGTTTTTGGGTGATAGTCTGATTTCCTGAAAATGCAAAAAACATGAAAAAGTTTTAAAATAATCTATCGATGTTGAGTATAGAGCCATGTCTGCTGCATGTTTTGAAATTCTTTGGCTCTGAGGTCTACTCCCTGACGTTGGATTTCCAGCAGAAGGTGTTACCCTCCTCTATGCAGATAATACAAGTGCAATTCAGATTACTGAAAATCTGATTTTTCATAAACGCACTAAACACATCGAGGTTGATTGTCACTTCATCCGTGATGAGTTTAAGCATGATGTCATTAGCTTTCTACATGTCTCCACTGATCTTCAAGTTGCCGATATTCTTACTAAAGGTCTTCCACGACCGCGCCATCAATTCTTGGTTGGCAAATTGATGCTCGTTAATTCTCCCGCATCAATTTGAGGGAGGGGAGGTGGTGTTAATTAGGCCCATGACCCATGAAGGGATCCAGCCCAGTTCTTAATATATCACGTGGATTGCTAGGGTTAATGACACAATGTCACAGCGTACATAATTGAGTATAATCTATTTTAGTCATTGTTTCTATAACTTAGAATTGTAATTGATACTCTTGCCTAGATTAGAGCCTTGATTAAGGCATGTAATGGTTATATATTGAGGAGGGATCTCCAAAGGAAAGGACACTCAAATTAATACAATCTCAGTTGATATTCTGTCAAGTTCTGTAGTGAGTTTGTCAGCTAGCAATGTGTGAATAGAGGCTAATTGAGTATTTCGTAAGGTTATAATTAAGTTTGGGCTTATTTTGGAGAGTTTCGAGAAGTTTCGCGGAGAGTATGGCTTTTACAGGACTTAAGTTAGAATTTTTGAGATTTTCAAGGGTATTTTGGAAATTTCATAAAAATTACATCTTGAGCTCGAAAGTTAGGTCTTGACTTGCCCAACAACTTCCATGTACAGCCCAAACTTATCTAAAGTCCAGAAAGTCCAGTTTGACCCCAGCACACTTTTTGAAGTGTTCATCGCAGCTCTGTAAATCGCACTTTCCACTAGCGATCCCCGAAAAAACTGATCTTAGGCTTGTTGCAAAGCCCTCTTCGTGATCTACAATTGTTCTTTTTGACCCAGTCCAACATAGGACCCAACGGTCTCCGTTTTCGCGCCTAAAGTCATGCTAAATGGTGGTAAACTCACATGCTAACTTCCAAAAAAAAAAAAAAATCCCAGCAACCCCATCCTTCTCATTAATGCTCCCCACATACCCCACCAACAAGCATCACTTCTCCTTTCTTCTCCCATTTCCATCGTCCAACGAGAAAGCTCTCTCCTCTCTTCTCTCCTTCTTTTCCTTTCTTTCTCCTCCCATGGCAAGGTGGAAATCATTGACTTAGAAGCTTCTCTGCTTAATCCAACATCGCCAATCATCTCCTAGCCTCCGACTATGCGATATACCTTTGTTTTGGCGAAGAACCGCCGAGAACAACCCCTTCATCCTTCACCTTTTCTTTCTTTGGACTTTTTAGAGGTAGGCCCTCTCTCTTTCTTGAATATTTCTTGATCTAGAACCCATTTACACCAATTGTCTTGGATTAATGGCGTTTGGGTTTGACTGTGTGATGAATTTTGTTTAGGGTGATTTTAGGAGGTTGTTTGGAAGGAAAGCTCTCATGATTTTGAAGCTTGGATTGACCGTTGGTAAAGAGTTGGATTTATTCTTGATTAGAGGTAAGTGTCTAAACTAATTAGCATAATATGGTTGGGTTATCCTTGATTCAAATTAATCATGTTTATTTGAGATTTGAGTAGTGGTCCATGTTAATCATGTTTATTTTGGTAAATGATTTCTTCTAAATATTGTTTCATGTCATAAGATTTCTAGCGGCCATGCTAATCTTCTTCTTCTTTTTTTTTTTTTTTTTTTTTTTTTTTGAAACGGTAACAAATACTTTCAATAAGGAAAAAAGAGAATACAAAATGAGAAATAGAAAGTTAAGTACAAAAGTGATGTACCCCAACCAACCAAGCTTACATAATAAAACCCTCCTAAGGAGATACCCTGTCAACCCCTTGTTTACCCAAAGCATCAGCCATAGAGTTGGTCGATCTTAGCTTGTGACGGAAAATAACAGTGACAGAGGCAACCAAGACCCAAATTTCATGAAAAATAAATTGAAACTTCCATGGATTGATCTTTCGATTTGACACCCAAGCGATTGCATTAGAAGATTCGCTCTCCACTATAAAAGTCCCTTGGAAATGCCTCGTAAGGATCGAAGAGCTTCCAGAATAGCTAGAACCTCTGCTTCATTTGAGTCACAGACGCCAATATGCTTGGAAAACATAAAAAGGATAGCACCATTACTATTGCGAAGAACACCCCCTACTCCTGTCGGCCCTAACTTACCTCTTGTTGCACCATTGACATTGAACTTCAACATGCCATGAGGGGGAGAAGACCAAAGAACTGACTTTGTCTCCTTAATTGGGCCGCACCCCATACAAGACTCCCAATTAATAATGATATCATTAAGAGTGAAATTAGAGAATTCCTTTCTAACTAGAGCCCATTTCGCAATCGTAAGGATAATTGTAGAAAGTAGCTCCGTTGTAGAAAAAGAGATGCCTTTGAAGATTCTTTCATTTCTTTTCCTCCAGATAAACCATAAAATAGCAAACAACAGCATCCTCCAAAAAGTGTGACCGCACCCAAAAGAAACAATCTCCCATCCACGATTCTGCCATCTACACGACCTTCTTTGGATTACACCAAGCGACACTGCATCTACTAATGAAGTGCACCATACACCTGCTACAACCTCACAATGAAGAAAAAGATAGTCCACCGATTCCTCCTCTTTATTGCACATGACAAAAATATCTGAGATAGAAATGGACGTCACCCTCTTCTCCTCAAATTGTCCACCGTGAAAATCTTTGCCGCTATAGCTACCAACAAAAAGCCTCCACCTGAGGAAAAGCCAAGCCCAACCAAACAAGGGAAGAAGAGACAGACTATTGAGGATTGGCCGCAACCCAGAGCCAAGTAAAATGCTTTCCTCAAAAATTCTCCAGAGAGGAGGGTTTCCAAATCCTGGAATCATTAGTCCCTGCAGAAGAAAATGTTAGAAAGAAAACTTTGACAACTCCCCATATTGAATCTCCTCATGCCGACGTAGACTCCTCCTGAAAGACACTCCCCACAAGGTGCACCCCTCCCTCACCCCAAATCACTCACAAACTGCAAACTCCTTATTGGTCACCACCCTAAAGACCCTAGAGAACAAGTCGCGTAAAGGTTCCACCCCAACATAGTCATCCAACCAAAATCTAACATTCATCCCGTTTCCCACAACAAAACTCACTCCTTTAGCTAAGACTTTCCCCCACTCGGTAGACTCATCCCCGACTGATACAATAGCACCCTATAAAGCCGACCTACGATATCTTGGGCTTAGAACAGGCCACCACCCCCATTTATCCTCACAATACTTCGCGGCTATGACTCTCATTCAAAGAGCTCCCCTCTCCTCCCCAAATCTCCACCACCATTTAGCCATTAAAGCCTCATTCTTCTTATCCAAACTAGCAAGCCCCAAGCCCCCACTCTATTTTGGTTTAATCACCTCACTCCACTTCAACAAATGAATTTCCTTCTTGTCACCTTTCCACCACCGCCTTGGACATCTTTAAAAGAGACGTAATATACTAGGAGATTAGATAAACATGATTTGATCAAAGTGATCCTACCAATAGATATATAATTCTTTTTTCATGAAGATAATTTCTTCTCAAACTTATCAATAACCAAGTCCCAAAGAGCCTTAGATCTCAAATTTGCCCCAATCGGAAGACCAAGGCCCAAAATAGGAAGCCTCCCTGATTTGCATCCAATCATGGTTGCCAAAGAATGAACAATTTCCTCTAGACAACCAATCCCCACCAACATACTTTTGGAAATGTTAACCTTCAACCCTGAGACCAACTGAAAACAATGGAATTGAGTTACATTGTGGCCATGCTAATCTTACTTAGTTAACCTCCAACACTGAGACCAACTGAAAACAATGGAATTGAGTTACATTGTGGCCATTCTAATCTTACTTAATGGTAACGATGAATAATTGATTTCAGCCCCAAAATGTAACTGAGTTACATGTTAATTTCTGTTAGAATTTCTGATTTTTTATCTTTGGGGATTTAATGGGCTCAATAACCAGTTTATTACTCAGTTAATTAATCAAAATTTTTAGTTTCAGTAGGCCCACTATGGGAACCACCCCCTGCCTGCATTGCAACTTGCTACCGGCTGGCTGCTGGCTGCTGCGCACGCACGGGACCAGCCAACCCTTGTATTATGAACTGGTGCGGCCAGTCACGCGAGGGCCGGTTCCCGGGACACGCGGAACCAAGTTTTTAAACCTTGATTTTAGACCAAATGAACCCTGTTTTCAGCCCTTAACCCCCTTGAGTGTAATTTAGTTCTTAAGGTGAAAATCTGTGACATTCTACCCCTTTCCAGACACAAATGATGGTGTACAAAGAGTGAGCCATTGATACCACCATAACTCCTTGAGGCCTAGTGAATGGAAATTATTGACATAGACCTCCTTTCCTTAGAGAATTGGTGTACCCCCATACCCCGACCTTCCCCGCTGTTAATATTAACTCAATATTTAAATCTGAACAATTGAGAAAGCATGTATAGCACGGTGACTCGAATTTTTATGTGAACTTTGAGTTTGGATATTCTCACCTTCCGAATGCATCAAGGGTATGAAATTACACACAATATCCATTCCTTTTGCGTGTATGGACTTAGGAATCACCGTACTTACATGTCTAAGATTATTTATTTAAAATCAGAATTTTTCTACTATTATCATGTTTTCATACGTTCTGTCGTACCTGGACCTACTCGGCCATAGTATCATTCCTACGGGGCTCTTTGGGAATTAGCGCGTAATATTCGACTTGCTTGACCCTAGATATACTCTGATCCTTAGGCGGTTTATTCGGTTGGTGTGCGCACATTCAGTTGCCCTACCCCTTCTAAATTACCCGAGATCGCCTTGACTTTCTATCATCCGTTCTGGGTTGTAATTAAACTTAATCTTTTGTCAAACTCGAATATTAATATTATGGGATGAGTTCCTTTCTGTCATCCAGTCTGATGATGCCATTGTACTATGATTTTATTTTTTGTTTATGCCTGTAACCTGAAATGGCCCCGCAAGCTTCTGCCATAACGATCCTCGAGAATTGAGGACCCTGCAAAATCTCACATATTAGAATTTTGTGGGTGAAATCATGGCGCGTGGATAGAGTGTCCACTTATCCTCGTCATCCGTGCGCCAGCGCAGCCCCATTAGCCCCTAATTGTTCCTTAATCCTGTTTAGGGACTTGAGGTCGTGACACATCTAAAATAATCCAGTATCAACAGACACAAATTTCCACCCTTACAAATGTACTTATGAAGTTTAGATGATCTTATAACAAAGAATTCTTCTATAAAGAACATTATCAAAATTTGCATTAAAAGGGTGTATAAGGTTAAAAATACAATGCAAATCAATTACATGATCCACAAGCCATAATCTTCAAGAACGTAACTATAAAATGCAACAACCAATCCAATTAGCATTTACAAAGATATTACTAAAGGAGCGAAAGTGAAAATCGTTAGTAACTACATATATTTCCATCTAAAATTATATAACCAAAAGCACAAGGAAATATGTACATGGAAAATGCTTTTATAGATATAACTTAAGAAGCTTAGGACATTTTTCAACCATAAAATCTTCAAAACATTTAAATATCCAAAATCCACAACTAGCATGTAGAAATTGATTTTGAAGACTATATGGCACACATACAAACCGGTTTTAGAAAAAAAAAAATATATATATTATTTGAAAAGATATAACTGAAAATCAATGAAAAATTCAAATCTTTTCAAATCATTTGATTAGTCACGATGATATGACTACAACGTCCGACAAATTAAAAGAATTTGATAAAGAAAACCATCAATTGATCATGAATAAGATATTTTACTAATTAAAGGCTTTGAAACCACAATCAATTGATCATCAAGAGAATATTTTACTATGAAGCACAACATTAAAATGCATTTTAAGAGATATAACTATATGAGATCAAGATGCATGTCAATCATGACCAACAAAAGAATCTAACTTTAAGGAATAGGTTGGTCCAACAAGTTTCAAGGCCTTAAGGGTGTTCTAGACATTTGACTTTAGGAATCCACTAAAGGTTTTGAGAGGGCTGTCCTTGGAGGTTTAATTTTGACGTCCGACCAACACTTGGAGATTTAACTTGAGAAATCTTAGGTTTAGACTTATCACCAAGACTTTGTGATTTAAGTGTATTTAAGTGTTTTAACCTTGAATCGGTGATTAGTCTTTCAAGGTTGGTGAGTTTTCTTTCTTTTACTCTTCTCATTTCTTTTCTTATTCCCTCCATCTTTTTACCTTTTGAATCTCAAGTTTAACTTTTCTACTTTCTTCAAAAGTTCTTTCATTTGTTGAGTTAAGGGAGGCATGCTGAGAAGCTTCTTTTATATAGATTCTTTTATAATTGATTTTACTTGTTTAACCTTTTGGGATTGTTTAACCTTTTGAGAATCTGTCTTAGGAGACTCATTTTTAATTGGTTTAACTTGTTTAAGCTTCTTAGAGTCTTCCCTGGTTTTAACAGTCTTACCATTCATAAGACTTGATTTGGCATGATCTTCTCTTAATTTGCACTCAAACTTGAAATACCCTTCGATACCACAATAATGACATGTAATTTTGGGCAAGGATGAATGAGTATTAGAGAAGGAGGACCAACTTTTAACAAATACTGTTGAGGTCCTTGGGTCATGAGAAATATTTCTATCATCACCAAGGCCGGTTTATCTCTTTGAGATATACCCAATTTTAGTAGATTTTCAAATTTCCCTTCACCTTGGGTAGGCTTGTACTCAAACTTTCGTTTATACTTTTCAAGTTGAGTAACTTGATCCTCAAGGGATGAGTTTTCAGTTCTTACTTTGATAAGCTCATCTTCAATGCCCGTACAGTTGTTTAAATTTTCATTAACCTCTATTAATTCTGATTTTTCCTTTTCAAGCTCATCACAATCTATCTTTAATTCTTTTATTTCATTTTGAGCATTAGATAGGTTATTTTCAGAATTAATCAACTTAGATTCTAATCCTTTTATTACTTCTTCTTGACTTCCAAGTTAATCTTTTTAAGAGGTTAATTCCTTTTTAAGATGTTTAAACTTAGCCTTAATGAATCATTTTTCTTGTTGTCATAAAACTCATTTTTCTTGGCAAGGCTTTTACTATATTTAAACAATTCAAAGAAAGCCTTTTCATAATCCATATCATCATCATCTTCCTGTGTTTTTTTACAATTGAGATTCATAATTGACAATGTTTGTATCTTCAATTGTTGGAGGAAGAGGGGTAGAAGGGGAATCCACATTTTCAAATAGAAGGGAATTCATTTTTATGATCTTCATTAATGCGCTACACTAAGGTTCTAACTCAACGCTTTTACACCTAATCAAGAGCACCAAGGCTCTGATACCAATTGAAATTCTGAGATCCGAACCCAAAAGAGTAAGTTGAGCTTAATTCTATGCCAATTATGCCAAATTTTAACTTCTATAAGCAATTAAATACAAGTGATGAATATAAAATTAACGTGTTGAAGCTATCAAGATAAATAATCACCATAACACAACTATATATAGTGGTTTGGCCAAATGCCTACATCCACTCCCAGCTTGTGTTCCTACACCCCACCGGTATTCCATTATAGATGTTATTTTCAAGGCTTAGCAATAACCTCTACAATATGGTTTTCAATAGGCTAAGAAATAACATTTACAAGAAGGTTTTCAATAGGCTAAGAAATAACCTTTACAAGAAGGTTTTCAGTTAGGCAACCTATGAACCTCAAGGTTATCCCTCTAATTTGTATCTACAATACACTTGAAGAGATTAGAAACTGGGACAAAAGAATGCCTCAACCTATGAACCTCAAGGTTATCTCTCTAATTTGTATCTACAATACACTTGAAGAGATTAGAAACTGGGTACAAAAGAATGCCTCAACCTATGAACCTCAAGGTTATCTCTCTAATTTGTATCTACAATACACTTGAAGAGATTAGAAACTGGGTACAAAAGAATGCCTCTAGAATAGGCTGATGTATGAAAGTGAAAATCCAATTCAAAACATACACTCAATTATGCAAAGATATGAGTTCAATGTGTATGCATGAAGCATTCAATCAAATTTAAAAATGTAGCTCATGTATGTATTCCTAAAGCATTTGAAAGTGTAAATCATAAAGGTATTTGATTGAAGTGAAAATACTAATAATCACATGTTAAAAATAACTAGAAGAATATATGACTATTAAGGTAATCTAGTAGTGTGAAATTTCAAACTAATGCATAAGCAATGTTGTTTCCAAATGCAAACAAATTTAACTACGGTATTTTATCTTGCTTCTCTCTGGGCCCGGAGGGATTAATCCAGCCCAAAGGGTTGGAAATCCTCCATTAGCAAAAAGAGGGACACATGTCTAAAACCAGTGGCCAATCTAATGGTTGTCCCACTGATTTTGCCTTTGAACTTCTTTGCATAACTAATAGAATGAGTGTTAACATCTGATAAACGGTTTGGATTTCTTTGCAAATCAAATTTAAACCATCCTCTCCCTCCCATCATTTAAGAATATGCATAGGTTTTTTCAATTATGGCACCGGTCATTAATTGAAGCCCCTCTCCATTTTCTCTCACCTCTTGTTCTGAACACCTTAGCACTGAGAAAAGGAAAACATTAAAAAGAAAAGGCAAGTGAAAAAATACAACAGTCAAGAGTGAAAAGTAAAATAGCAGAAAGGGTCTCCTCCATCAAATCCAAGCACAACCCAAAACTTCCGATTAAGAGATGGCAAGTTTAATCATGAGACATCATCAAGCCAACCCATGAAAATTCTGAAGTAGAATAAAAATTTGACAAAACTAACAAAATACTCCACTCTACAAGCTTTTGGTTTTACATGTAACATTTCTCAGTTCCAACCAAATTAAATTCCTTGTGCACCCCATTTGGCAGAAAATATCTATCAACGGGCGTAGGAAGGTGAGGCTGCAGATAGCGGTTGGGAATCAACCAGAAGGCGATAAATATTGGTGACACTATACTTGGATTTCCTTTCCATGTTCTCCAAGGACTGAACTGCAGATCGCCTTTTCAATTGTAAAATTGGATATACCAAGTAGTTTGAAATTACTTGTTTGAAGAGGAGAAGAGAAAACTGGAAGCAAAAAGAATGCAGTGCGAGGCAGAATACCAAAATGAAAATGGAAAGGACAACAATGCAAAGCCATCTGGACACAACCAACCATAGACTGGATAGGAAAGCTAAGGTTAGAGACCCAAGAGCTACTGCCATTAATCTTGTGGCTATTGAAACGCTGCCAACTAATAGATCTTTATCACCTATGCCTGCCCAGATAAGGAGTAATGAAACAATGATAGAGTTGAACAGAGCTACAGCATCAGAGATCATGAATGCCAAGAAAGCAGGTCTACTCCTTAAAACTGCCATGCCTATATCTAGGCCATCATTATTATAACCACCAGGTATCGTGAAAGCAGCAGCAAATGTCACTGTAATGATGAGCCCTGCTACTACTAAAATGATTTTGGACATAGCCCTGTAGGACTCGATTCTAGGTGCTGTTATATCCTCTGCATGTGCCCTATTTGCTTGAGTGTGCAGTAGTCGTTCACCCCTTCATGCACCAGCTTGTATCAAGGCAGTACAAATTACAATCTGCATGGTGAAAACAATTTTAATGTTGTTGCACTAGGTGAACATTTAGACAATAAGCTTATTTCAATCACCGCTATAAACTTTTGAACATGCTTCCATCTATACTTTAAGTTTCTTTCCTTGAGTTTCTTTTTTTTTTTTTTTTTTTTTTTTGGCGTGTGGGGGTGGGGGTGGTGGGCGGGGCGGAGGTGGGGGTGGGGGCGGTTTGAGGATGTTGTTTAAAGATTCACCAAAAGAATTAAGCTTTCTCACTTTCATCTTCACTATTAAGAATGCTTGTTAAAATTTAAACTGTTTTGGCCCGAAACCATAAGATTTCTTTAAAATGAAAAGTTGTGACACAACCCTTTGCAGAGGAAAAGGGAGGGGTGTGCGCGTGTGTGTGTGTAGAGAGAGTTTTCTTTTCAGATACAACTTTACATGAGATGCATGTATGGGTCTTGCCTAACTTATTTTAGTTGTTGAGATGTTTGTGATTAGATATGGTGGGCGTGGGATGAAATTTTATCCAATTCCCAACCAGTGTAGTCTTCTTAAGACGTCGGCCACATTTACCAAATTAATAGAAATTATTTTTTGCTTATTCTAATTTTTCAAAAAGGATAATCCTAGTTATTCTTGTACAGGTTTTCTTCTAAGAGATTAAATCACATGACATTATCCTAATTTAAGCCCTAATGGTCCTTCAACAAGTTTAGATTTATTTTTTTTTAATTCATATAGCAATATAATAGGATTATTTTAATTTATCCTCAACAATTACGATAATTGTTATCAAAACAATAATAATTTGATTATTCACTTAAAATAATAGCAAAGGTGGATCGGGTTCTTAAAACTAAATACCAGGGGCAATGTAATTCCTTTGGCCCAAACTTGTGGTCCAGGAGAATCCGCACATAGTAAAGGGAGGGTGTCCTGGCATGTTTCGAGACCAACGCCCAAAAACAGCCATCGCCCAGAGACAACCATTGCCTAGGGAATGTCGTTGCCCAAAAGCGACCATTGCACAGAAGAGTTGGCATCGCCTAGATTGGGTTACGGCCCCAGAAGCAGCAGTCGTGGCCTATGTAAAGTCCTTGGCCAAGAAGAAAGGAAAATGGGGCTGCCTTAAAGAGGAACTTCACCCAAAGGGACTAACGCTCGCTTGGCATACACAAAAGCCTATAAATACCTACTCTCTCATTAAAGGCATGCAGTCCAAAAATCAAGGAGAGGGAGAGACTGAAGAGAGCACAGCTTGTGCTATTGATTTATCCAGGCAACACCCTCAGTCCATACTCTAGCCAGAGTAGCAGGAAGGGTCAGGAGAAGCTCATTGGGCTACCTTCAATCCAAATTCTTGTTATTGGTTTTGGGTAACATCGGCGATTGTGTATAGTCGACCAAGAGTATAGTACGTTCTAACCACACATTATAGTAAAATCAAAGCTAATAAAGCATAAACTGTTTGTGCAAGTGATTTATTATTCGTAAATATTTACCTTACACAATCTGGTGAACCCGAAGTGAAATTTTCTTCAACACCCAAAATACGCAACTAATGGCAAGATTAACTTCGCCTGCCTCCTCAGGAGGATCAAGAAGTTGGCGCTCATTTTTGACGAAGTATCAGATGATACTCTGATCAAAGGCAACAAACAAAGAGGTGGTCAAGGAAGGACACTGAAAGGAAGGATGGTCCTATGCCCAGATAAGGGCAGCTACTCTCGAAAAGACTTCATAGCCCAATGATTCGGGCGATCCATGCCACTGCCCCTAAACGAAAACTATTATTTGAGTCAAGGAACTATAGCTCTCGCGGGCAAAAGGACAGCAAGCTGTGGAGAATTGCTTGGACAAAATGGATCGTGACGTCCTACGAGTTTCACCCAAGAAGCTATCGCTGCGGTCATGGAAGTGTGAGCTGGAAAATGTAAGGGTGGATGATGCTCTTGGGTTTTGTGGATTCGCCAGAGTACAAAGTATTAAAAAAGTTGGAAAATGCACGCAAACCACAAACAAACTAGAAAATGGAAAAAACTGGGTTTCTTCTTATTTTATATATATATATATATATTTATTTATTTTTTTGAGGGGGAAAGTACGTAGTCTAGGAGAAGCAGTGATTCCAAGTCAACACTAAGCTCTTGAATAGCCTAATGACTGCCAATACCCTAGGTATGAACCCTTTAGATTGACTGAGAACTCGCAGTATTTTAGGATCTAAATGGATCACAAGTCCTTGAATACAGGTCCTCAAAGAAACCTCTAACTATGTTTGTTCGAGACATTCAGAGAGGTTAAACACTGAGAGAAAACTACACTAATCGAGTTCCAAGACCAAAGCAAAGACCACAAAGGAGACAGCACTCACACTCAAATGTGGCTTATAGACTTATTGCAAACATTAGCAAGGAGAAGGCACTCTTGTCGAAAGGGCTCCGAGACTTGTAGCAACGAGACCACAGAGGAGAAGGTAGCACTGCCTCCAATGGTTTTCCAAGACTGATGCTAGAACTGTAAAGAGGGAAGGTACTAAATTCTATGATGTTATAAGGCTAGGGAAAGGATCACTACAATGGAGAAAGTAGGCTTGTCCCAAGGGGTTGCGAGAACAACCCAAGGATGAAGATGCATACGCTGGAACCCAAGAGCATGCAAGAGTTGCAACCTAAGGTACTCAAACTCAAATCAACGGATTCCAATACCAAGGCAAGGATCACAGAGGAGAAGAGCCAAAGGACTGGAACCCAAGTCTTAGCAAAAGTTGCAGTGGGAGACATGTGCCTGTGAAATGAGGGGTGTAGGGGGCTATTTATAGATTTTTAGAGGCAGGTCCCAACCCCAAACCCCACCCACAACAAAAAACAGAGAAGAGGCCAAAGTGAAACCTTGATGTGGGCTGTGTCCCTCGCCAGGTTTTCAAGAACGCACGCTGTCACCTGGATACAAATTTTTAAGCATTTTTTCTGACAGCTGAATCTTCAAACCACTATAACTTTTGATCCGACTTTCAGATTTTCACCCACAACATACATGTGGAAAGCTCTTTTTGTGTAGATATCCATGTAGTCCAAGGTCGTCCTGATCCTACCTATTTTGAGGGAGGTATGGCCTCTGGAAGGTGGCTACTCCATTTTTGGGAGACAGAAAAGCAATGATGAAAATAGCGGTAGCGGCGGGCGTAGCGGCACTCTGCCAAAACGCTACGTAGCGAGACTACGTAGCGGCATAGCGGTATGATTTGAAAAAATCGTCAAAAAAATCTGAAAATTTTTGTAGAAAATTTAGAATATTAGAAAATGAGATAAAATGTTCTTTTTTTTGCAAAAGTAACTGAGGTAAGGGAGCATAGCGGTCCCCTTATTGTATGAGGTCCTGTATATCTGTGAAACCCTAAGAAGAACCCTCCATATTCACTATAATTCGGCGAGATCGTGTGCTTTTTTGTGTTCTTTTAAACATAAAAGGGTAGAAGAATTGCATAAAAATATTATTTGGAGAGAAAAAGAAAAGAAATAAGCATCATTATACATTTTGAAATTTTTTGAAAAGTAGAAAAACTTCACACCCCGTAGCGGCTCCATAACGGGCGTAGCGGCTCTGTAGCGGCCGCTACGGATGTGAACAACACTAAATGCCATTTAGCATAGCGGTCTTCACCGCTACTCCCGATATAGCGGCCGCTACGCTATTTTGATCCATGGACAGAAGAGTACCCAACTCAACATCTGAAAGGGTATATTAGGTGATCTTGGGCGAGGGAGTACATCCCCCTGCCCAAATCCCCCATTTTTCTCATCTTGAAATCTTCAAATGGCCATAACGTTTGATCCAACAATTGGATTTTTTTTTCCCACAATACACCGTTGGAAAGTTCTTTTCGAGTAGATTTCCTTGGAGCCTAAGATTTCCTTGATCCGAGCTATATTGTGGGAGATATGGTCTCCAAAAGGTTGTTGTTTCACTTTTGAAAGTGGGAAGATCCCTACATGCCCAACTTTGGCTAGAGAAAGGGTAATTTTGGGATGTTAGGCGAGGGAGTTCATCCCCATGCCCAGATCTGCCAATTTCTGCTTGAAATCTTTTTGACTGTAATAGCTTCCAATTCGACCATTGGATTTTGATGTTTAAAAAACCATTGGAAAGCTCATTTCAAGTAGATATATGTAGAGTCCAAGATCATCCCGATTTGAGCTGCATTGGATGGGATATGAGCTCCTCAATTTGGAAACATCATTTTTGAGCGAGGCAATATTGCACCACGCCCATAAAATACCCCTAAAAAGTTATTTTTTGGAGACTGGGCATGAGAGTGCATCTCCAATACCGGTTTTCATCAAGGTACCCAATTTTGTTGATCTTTAAAAAAAATCATGGAATTTCCCACCCACAAACAGATTTTGGTATTGTTCTCCTTTCTTGGTTTCTCATGGTGCTCTGATCTAGACGCGGTTTGAACCGTTCTTCTCGTTTTGGAATCTTGGACCTATTTTTCATGAATTTTTTGTTTTGAGAAATCATTTTCCTTGACCCTTCATTTTCTGCGGAACCTTCATTTTTTCATGGAATCCGTTTTCCTCGCTTGTGAGTAGTCTTTTTTTTTTTTTTTAATTCTTCTCTCCTTTTCTTTATCAACTTTGTGTGTCTACAGGAAAGGGGAGGAAACGCTAAGCAGTCGCTTGGAGGTGATGCACTGCGACAAGAATGAAGGGACAAGGTACCCTCTGCGAAGGGAAGCCGGGCTATGCTCCATTGCATTTCACACGCCCCCGTGAGCATGCAAGGAGAGTTGGCGACACCAAGACTCAAGGAGAGGAAACTTGTCGACGGAAGAGGAGGACCATCTGGGATGTCAAAAATTCGAGTGACAACCAAAGGGGGAAAGCTACCCGTTGTCGTGGGCGAGATCTCGAGGGAAAATGAGTCTGTGTGGAAGAGAATGACATTGCCAGAACCTCTACCTCTCACGAACTCTTTCGATTAAGCTTCCTAATTTTTTAAGGTCAGCAAGAAAATTAAAGGAAGGAAATAGCGCGAAAATGAGAAAAGGTTTGATACCCACCGTGTGATAAAGAGGGAAGAATGCCAACTTAAAAGCGCAACCTTTGAAGTATAACAAAGGAGACAAGGCATCCTTGAGAAAGCCTAAGACAGATGTTGCCCCCACTTTGATGGGATGATACCTTCAAGAACACGCAAAGACACTACGAAGAGGAGAAAGGTCATGCGAGATGAGATTAGGGGTGAAAACTAGGTCGGGCCTCCCAGGCACGGCACGGCCCAACAAAAAAAAAAAAATCATGCGTAGGCCGTGCCCGGCTTGTTTACCTAGTTGATTGAGCTGTGCGTTTTTTTTCCCGAGGGCCATGCTAGGCCAAGGTGCCTAGGTCGCAGCACGAAGCACGGCCCAACCCATTTCCAAAGGTCATCTTTTTAACCCCCCCCCCCCCCCCGCCCCAAAAAAAAAAAAAAAAACACATGCCAAAAACGGAACAAACGAGGGGTATTTTGTGTCGTTTTAAATGCTTAGAAAGTCTATAAATACCTCCTCCCCTCTGATTTCTCAACACTAATATACTCTCTAAGCTCTCACATTATCCCTACGTTTTCTAAGGCTCCAACATTTCAAGGCTAACAAGTTCTCTCTCATAGTAGCGAGTTCTCTCTTACTTTCTCAGCAAAACTTCTCTATTAGCCCTCTCTCTCTCTTAAAGGTATTTATTAATTTAAATTTTGAATTTTATTTAGTAATAATATACATAGTAATATTACATATTAAGTCTCATATTCTCCCCTTTCTTATATAAATTATCACAATAAATACATTATATATAATTATTTATTTAGTTTTTTCTTTTGTAAACTTTGTTTTTTTTAAAAAACTGGCTGGACCATCACAATCATTCAACATCAACTTCTCTCTAAATGAAGAAGATCCTGGAAATTTGCCCCAGGATCGGGTTCAAGGGGTAGAAGTAGAAAGCCATCCCTAATATGATGGCCCAAGTTCTTCAACCAGAAAGAAAAGAAAAAAGACTTCTGTAGTCTGGCAATATTTTGAAACTCTTGAGCTCCCTGATGAAAAAGGCACAATGTAAATTTTGAAAAGATACAGTTGTAAGTCAACAGGTGGCACTGGCCACCTCATTAGACATGTGAAATCGTGTATGCCCAAACATACCGGAGGAGATGCCAATGCGGGGCAGGGGGCGGGTGGCGTCCAAACCCAACTTTCTCAAAGTTCTTCAACTAGTAGTTTAGGAGTTTTTAATTATAGCCCTGCTAATATTAGATACCAACTCATAAAATTTATTATAATTAATCAATTACCATGTATTCTTGCTGAAAATCGATCATTTGAAGATTTTTTGAAGCAATCATTTGCACCTGGACTGCATAGGATTTCTAGAATCACTGCAAGACATGATGCAATAAAAAATTTTCAAAGTAAAAGAGAATTTAAAAGGAACTTTTCAAAAAATACCTGGAAAAATGGCATTAAATTCAGATTTATGGACCTCCAAACAAAATGTGGGGTACATTTCAGCTATTTCACATTATATTGATAATGACTAGATTATGCAAAAGAGAATGATCTCGTTCTCTTTACTTGAGTTCCCACACACTGGTGCTAGGATAGGGTCCACCATGCTTGAAAAAATCGGAGAGTTAATATTGAAAATAAAATAATTTCATTTAACTTTAGATAATGCAAGCGCCGACAATGTCTCAATAGATATACTAAACTCTGCGCTTCAACTTAATTTAAATGGAATTATCTTTCACGATAGATGTGCATGTCACATCTTAAATATTATCATACAATAAGGCCTAAAAGTTATTAAGCCTACATTAGAAGCTGTTAAATACATTGTAGGTTATATATTTTCATCTCCCACAAGAAAACAATGGTGGATAGAGACATTTAAAAGTCTGAATAAAAGGCAAAAGAAAATACCAGATGTAAAGCATAGATGGAACTTTATTTAAATAATGTTGAAAGAAGCTTGTGGTTATAAAAATGCACTCAATCAATTTTGTCAACTATATTTAGCATACCAAAATACTTTTATACCCGAAGGAAAATGACAACGTCTTGAAATAATAAATGACTTTTTAGAAGCTTTTCATGATGCAGCCTTTTTTTTTTTCCTGTGGTATATTATCCCACTTCAACTTAAGCTTTGACCCATTTTTATGAAATTAGTCTTGCTTTTGAAAGATAAAAGATGTACCGGTTTTCCAGATGATGTGTGAAAAAATGGAGACTCACAATATTGGAAAATTGCTCCTTTTTTTTTGTTGAAAATGGTGACTATATATTACATAAAAAAAAAAAAAGAAAAAAAAAAAAAACTACACAGTATAAGAGAACTACACTGGTCACAAAGAGCCCTCACCAAAAAACAAAGGGGGAGCATCTAAATAAAAAAAAGAGCCAGAGCCCCAAGTGGTAAAACAAACGAAAACGACAAAACAGCTTAAGGAGGGACAGAAATTATCAAAGAAGGCTTAATAACTCCCTCTTTGGCAAGTAGGTCCGCCTCCGCATTGGCTGATTTCATAATGTGATGAAAGGACACATTCAAATCTCCCAACAACTGAAGCACCTCGTCTATAATGTCTACAAGGTACCAAGGTGGGGAAAGAAGACTGGGTTGTCCATTGGATAACACAAGAAGAATTTCCTTCTACAAGGAGACGCTGAGGTAGTAGACGAGACACTCCCCACATACCTATATTCAATGCTAGGAGTTCCGCTTTGTTAATTGAACAAACACCTGCTAGGCCATGGTAAGACAGAATTATGTACCCATCTTCGTCGCGGATAAGACCACCAACACCTGCCATGCCCGGATTACAAATAGCGCTCCCATCAAAATTAAGCTTCAAAGCTCCATATGGAGGTGGGTTCCATCTTTGGATAAATGCGCCTCAAAATAGGGCAAGTAAGGGCCACTACATCCCAATTGAGAAGAATGGTATTTGTCAAAATACCTTTAAATAGTGGCAAATGAGAGACCCAAAGGGCCACAAGATGCTTCACGTTATCTGCAATCTTGTTCACATTTGAGGATTTTCCTTCAAACCACCTGGAGTTTCCTTCTTCCCATAAGGACCAAATGGCCATTAAGAAAGAAAGTTTCCACATCATACGTCCTCTTTTTTATCCTACCCCCAATCTCCAAAAGTCAAGCAGTGGATAGAGTCTGGTAGAGGACCACAAAAGTGGAACCAAGTAAAAATCGATCTACATATGCTTTGGGCAAGGGAGAAATTAAGGAGCAAGTGAACAATTGATTGCTCATTTGCGAGGCACATTGGACAAGCATTAACAATAATCACTTTACATCGACGTAAATTGTCCATGGTTAGTATCCCACCAAGCAGCACAATCTACCCAAATGCTATTACTCTAGGCGGTGCTTTCATACTCCACAAGTTGTCCCAGAAAGAATGACTCTCCACCTCTGCAGACAATGAAGAAAAGAAAGAAGCCACTGAAAAGAGGCCGTTAGAGGACGCCATCCAAATTCTTCTATCTCTTCTTCTATCTCTTCCCTCGCTAGGGATGAAGACACTCGTAAGGACTGTCAACATAAAGTGGAATTGGGACTCCTCCACATCTTTTAAATTCCTCCTGAAAGTAGGCCCCCAACTGACGTGATCACCTATCCTCTCCATGCAATCGATAACTTTGGCTTCCTACTTAGTAGCACAACGAAACAACTTTTGGAAAGTCGATGAAAACTGCTCTAACATTTGGTTTAGGTGCTGCATTCGACCCTAGGTTAAAATAGTAGGTGTAGAAACTTTACTTGATGCAATAAATAGGAATATGAATCAAACTAATGTAAATGATATTTCTACCATTAAAACTTATTTAGAAAATTTTAATTTGGAATATGCTAATACCCAAATGGGTAGATCCACAACACGCTCTACCCCTATGGGCCCTCCCCATTATCAACTTATACTCTTTGTGAAATTTATCCAAGTTTTTCATGTTGTAACATTTTTTCCGGAATGTTTTTTTTTTTTTTTTTTTTTTTTTTTTTCATTTCTCAAAAAGTTTTAATTCTTACTTAAAATGTTTTTTTTAGAATGTATCAAAGTGTCCAAATTTGTAATTCTTATTCTTTTTTTTTTTTTTTTTTCATCTCTCATTAAGTTTGAATTTCATTTTTTTTTTTTTTTTTTTGTAACTTCATTTTAAAGAAATGCAAACTATTTGATGTCTTTTTTTAATGAATGTTTGTGCATTTGTTTCAGTTGACTTGTCTATAATAAGATTATAACTTGTATTTTTAAATTTTAGTTTAAAAAATTTAAACTTAAAAAAAAAAAAAAAAAAAAGGGTCTGGGCCATGCTGGGCTAAGTCCCAGCTGACCTGGGCACAGCAAGGTACAACCCTTTTCACGGGCCGGCACGGCACAAGCTCAGGCATAGCTGGGCTAGACCTTAGCCGGGCCATGCCATGCCGTGCAGTTTACACCTCTAGATGAGATGGAGGTGGCAGAAGGCACAGATCAACACCTCCACAACAATGACCACCGAGGCAAGGACAATCCAAGACGATTGAGAATAGTCTTAGTCTTAACAGAGATACTACTCCTCAACAGGGTCGTGAAAGATGGCAGCATCCATGATCGATGAAAACAAAGGTTTGGTTGGAAGAGACTCTAAGAGGAGAAGGTGTGAGGCGACAGCCAAGGATGATAGGAGCAACCCAAAGATGAGAGGAAGCAAGGAGGATAGACTATAGAGCCTCGCCAAGCCCCACCCATCAAAGGCAAAGCGAGGACCAGACGACCCTCTCCAAAATTGAATGTAAGGTGGAAGCGTACAAGCCCATGGCGGTGGCTTGTGGGTACCACATACCTATGACTAAGCCATATCCATAATGGATAGAGCCCAAGCCAAAAAATGAAATTTATTTCATTTAGATCTAAAAAGTGAAAGAAAAAGTGAACCCAAAACCTATGGCGGAACAAAAAAAGAATCGGGGTTTTGAGTTAAGGGCTCAAGAGAGGCTTTTCCAGAAGTTCCGTTAGTGGGAAGCACGTTAATGATATATATAGACCGCCATTAAAATGGATTCTAACCATGAGGTGTCTATTCTTTCTTTTAGCTATCCCACTCTATTGAGGAGTGTAGGAACAAGGGGTTTGAACTTCAATTACTTCCTCATATAGATATGCTCCCATTCTTTTTAAATTATATTCACTTTCATCTTCAGAATGAAAGAATATAATTGGCACTGTACAAACTTTTGAGATGATTGTGAAATTAAACATGTCAGGCACTTCATTTTTATTTTCCAAGCAATAAACACTGGTCATTCTAGTGCATTCATCAATGAAAGTAATAAAACATTCATTTCCAAATACATATTTTTTAGGAGCTGGCCCTCACATGGTAGAACAAATAACTGAAGAAGGAATATCACTTTTATCATTGCTAAGAAAAGAATGTCTACAATGCTTTGAGATAGACTTCACATCGTAACTTAAAAGATTCTACTGGCCTAATACATCTGGAAGAACTAACTTTAATACTTAAAAAGGTGCATGTCCGACGCAAGCATGCCGAAAGGAAACTTCATCTTTAACAAACTGACTGTAAAGAAGTAGAATCAGACAGCCCACCATTTTCAAGACCATGTCTCACGATTTTCCTTGAAGACACGCCCTAAAAGGCACAAGAAGTGAGAAAAAAGTTGCTGAACAATTTAGAGACTTGGTTAAATGACTAACAGATAAAAGATCAACAAACATTTCGGGAACATGCAAGGTAGAGTGTAAGGAAATGGTAGGAGCAGCCTGAATAAAACTGTCTCGCTTAACATGAAGACAAGATCCATCCGCTATTCTTACTGAATAATAGAGTTAGGGAAGAAAATATATCTTCCATACTAGTTGTGTGTCTACTGGCACTACAGTCAATTACCCAAAGTTTTTTTTATTATTACTGTGGCTACCCAAGAAGCTTAATTTTCATGGTGTCCCCCCAAAGCAAATTTCCTAGTTCTGGCATTGAGAACGGCCATGAAGATCTTCTAGCTCCTTAAGGGCACTAACCACTTCCCCTAGATCAACACGAGAATGATTACTCTTACCTTCCATTTTAGTAGCAACCGTTGTAGGAATTTCCTCGTAGTCATTGTTTTTGTCGGTTCTAAAACTTTTGTGAGAGGCCAATCAAATCTGAGCACGCCTCCTTAGTATGCCTTGTTTTTCCACAATGAAAACAAATCAATTTATCAAATCCCAACAAGTCTCCTCGATGAATGGAGTGCTGTAGTATCTATATTCAAGAACAAAGGAGATAAAAAAGCGTACCAACTATCATGAGATTAAACTTATGAGTCAGTGTCACACTATGAAATTGGGAGAAAGTAATGGAGCAAAGCCTTTAAAAAAAGTCCAAGATATCTGAAAAACAATTTGGTTTCATGGTAGGGAAGTTAACTATGGAAGCTATCTTCTTACTTAGGCAATTAATGGAAACATACTGATTGAATATGAAAAATCTACATATGGTCTTCATTGATCTTGGAAAAGCTTCCGACAAGGAATCTAAAGGTTTAATTTGGTGGGAATTAAATAAAAGGAGTGTTCTAAGAGGATATATTGAAATCATCAAAGACATATATGTGGGAGTGTGAATGAGTGTGAGAACTTGTGGAGGTATAGGTGAGTTTTCAGTGACCGGTCTACATCAGGGATTAGCCTTAAACATTTATCTTTTTACATTAATTATGGATGATTAAATTGCTCGTATTCAAGAGGAGGTTCCTTGGTGTATGTTGTTTGATGATATAGTGTTGGTGGATGAATCAATGGATGATGTGAATGCAAAACTTGAGAGATGTTGGGAGGGCTTGAAAAATCCAATGACTTTGAAATAATTCGTACAAAGACAGAATATATGAATTACAACATAAGTGGGCATGCACAAAATGTTGAAATCACAAAGAGTCATTATGTTACCTTGGCCCGACAACTAGTAAAGATGGAAAGATTGATGAAGATGTCAAATATATGATAAAAGCGGAATGGTCGAAGTAAAGACTTGCTTCTGGAGTGCTTCGTGATTGGCACATAACAAGATTAAAAGGAAGATTTTACAAGACAACAATTAGACCAACTTTAACCTATGGAGCAGAATGTTGACCAATCAAGAAGTAACACACGCACAAAATGAAAGCAGCAGTGATGAGAATGTTGAGATAGATGAGCTAAAAAACTAAGAAAGATAAAATCAGAAATAAGCGCTTTCAAGAGCATTTAGGGTAGCATCAATCGGTGATACATTATGAGAAACTTGTTTGAGATGTAGATGTGGATGTGGGGTGAAATTAGGAAAGATGGATGATGCAGACCCTAGGGTTAGGGTTTGCGTGGGAAGTGCTAAAAGCAATGGGTGCCGCAATAAATCTCCGCAGACATAACAAACGAGGACGCACCTCAATGGGAAAACCCAATTTCATTAATCAACAACTTTGAGAAATAATACTCTACGATGCCATTTAAATAGTAAAAGTAAACTTAAGCCTTAAATAACCTAATAAAAATAGAAACTAAATAATATAGGAAATCTAATCCTAATAACAATATTTAAAGAAACTATTGACATAAAAATAAACTCCTAAATCTATGTGGGCCCTACACATGTGGCCATGAGGTCTACGCTGCAACAATGGAATTAGAAAGGAGCGATTTCAAGAGTACATACGGGTAGCATCAATAGTGATAAAAAAAATCATATGAGATGGTATGGACCCAGAGCAACGCCGGTAAGGAAAAGTATTTCTACACAAGTTGATGAACCACTAAGGGGAAGCGATGCAGGCCAGATCCTTGGTCTGGCAGCCCATTGGGCCCAAGCCCACAAGTAAAGAAATTGAAAGATTTCTATCGGCAATTTCCTATTCTAATAGAGTTCTAGAATTCGTAGATTTCTTAGAGTTGAGTGATTATTGTAATTAGGCAGTTTCTAAGTTTTTTAGATTTATCAGAATTAGGGAGTTTCTTATTTTAATGGCTTGATTACTAAACTAGTGATTAGACTCTATTATATAAGAGGATGTAATCCCTTCTCTTGGGATATATAGAAATTAATGAGAATTTGGGTTTATTCATCGTGAGATTTTCTCTTGTCTGTGGTGTGAGACCAGGACATCCTATCCTAAGCCGTTTGGCTTGGAGAATAGCCCGTTGGCTACCTCCTTCGTTCCCTGCGCTGCTTCATTTGGTATTAGAGAAGAGATCCGTCTCAGGTCACCAATCCGATCGCCGGTCTGAGGTAATCTGCTTTCTGTTAAACCCCACGCACTTCCTATTTTATTTTTTGTCACTCCGTTTTCATCCTCATAATCCTCCGCATCATAGCCGACCTCACTGCAAACCTCTCCCTTGCCCTTCCATTACCCGAACCAAAAAAAAAAAAAAACAACGAAATAGAAGAGTGCTATTTACTCGTAGCGGCCGATACGTTGCGTATCGGAAGCAACTGGGGTATGAAAGTAAAAAAAAAACAAAAAAACAAAAAACAGATTTTCTATTTACTGGAGGAAGAAGAAAAAAAAAAGAAAAAAAAGAGGAAAAAAATTACAAAGAAGAGATGAAGGAAGCGTACATGTCCCGCAGGCAACTGCAACAGCAGCGGATGGCGGCGGCAGCAGCGGACGGAGGCAACAGCAGAGGCAGCAATGGGCGGCAGCAGAGGACGGACGCAGCAAGCGGCAGTAGAGGCAGAGGCCACTGCCTGCTCTTCTTCTCCTTCTCCTTCTCCTCTTTTCTTTTCTTTTCTTTTCTTCTTTCTTCTCTTCCTCTCCCCTTCTCTGTTGCTGCCGCCGCCTGCACTTCTTCTTCTTCTTCTCCTTCTCCTCTTTTCTTTTCTTTTCTTCTTTCTTCCCTTCCTCTCCCCTTCTCTGTTGCTGCCACCGCCTGCTATTCTTCTCCTTCTCCTTCTCTTTTCTTTGCTTTTCTTTTCTTCTTTCTTCTCTTCCTCTCCCCTTCTGGATTTTTGTTTATCGTTGTGTTGGGAAAGGCAAGAGGCACCAAACCCTATTCAATTTAAGCCTCGGTTTTAATTCACTGGTGTGTGTGGAGCCTCGGTTTTAATTCACTGAGAGGGGGGCTCTAAACAAAAATTAAATTCATCCGGGGGCACTAAAAGGGCCCTATTGAAATTCTAAACAAAAATTAAATTCATTTGGGAGCACTTAATGGGCCCTATTGAAGTTCTAAACAATAATTAAATTCATTTGGGGCACTTAAAGGGCCCTATTGAAGTTCTAAACAAAAATTAAATTCATTTGGGAGCACTTAATGGGCCCTATTGAAGTTCTAAACATAAATTAAATTCATTTGGGGGCACTTAATGGGCCTTATTGAAGTTGTAAACAAAAATTAAATGGAGCACCTCTTTCATTTCTCGATTTGTGTGGGTCACCCCCTAAACCTAATTAATTTTGGCCCTGATTTTAATTCATTAAGGGGCACTTAATGGGCCCTAGTTAAGTTCTCAACAAAAATTAGATGGAGCCCCTATTATTTTTCGATTTGTGTGTCAAACCCTCTTTTATTGAATCATTAGAGGGCACTTATGGACAGTTTGAAAGGCATAAATAAAAATTAAATGGACCCCCTCTTTTATTTCATTAGAGGCCACTTATGGGCACTTTGAAAAGTATAAATGAAATTTAAATGAACCCTCTAGAAAAATAAAACCTGAACCACCTAATGCCTTTAACCATTGGTAGGCTCCACAATGGGGCCTAAATATAAAAATAAAAAAGCCATGCCTTAGCCAAATATTACTTAATTGAAATCAAGACCTTAGCCAAATTCCACTCTACTTGAAAATAGAGCTCAATCAAATTTCACTCTAATTAGAAATAGGGACCAATCAAATTTCACTCTAACTGGAAATAGGGCCATGGCCAACTTTCACACTAATTGAAAATAAAGTCTAATAAATTTCAAACTAATTGAAGATAGGCTCTAGCAAAAGTTTACTCTAATAGGAAATAGGGCTCAACCAAATTTCGTTTTAATAGAAAATAGGATCCTAACCGAATTACACTCTAATAGGAAATAGGCCCTGATCATTTTTTATTTTTTTTTACAGAAAATTTTAAACTATATATATACATTTCAAAATACAACCAAGAAATGTGATTTTCTAAGCAAAGATGGTGATAATATTTGGATGACACTGTTTGATTACAAACATGAATACACGTGAAAAAAAAAATTATTATTACTACTATTTTCTATCCATACAGCGATAGAAGACCTCATACAATGAGGAGACCGCTACGCCCCCTTATCTTAGTTAGTTTTGCACACAAAAAAAAAAAAAAAAAAAAAAAAAAAAAAAAAAAAACATTTTCTATCATTTTCCAATATTCTGGATTTTCTGAAATTTTTTCAGAATTTTTGGACCTTTTTTTCAAAACGCACCACTATGCTACGTAGCGCCCGCTTTATAGCATTTTGGCAGCGGGCATAGCCGCTATTTTCATCCTTGAATTCTAGCCTGCATCAAAAAGGGAGGGATTCGTATGTTACAAGTTGCTTATGAATCCCCCTTTGCCTTATATAATTATCATAATAATATTGAAATTATAGCAGTGCCATTATAAAGGGGAAAAAAAAAACACCTTATACAAAATAACATAAAAGTCAAAATTGGGACTCAACAATTAAATTCCCAATATGGGTAAAGGCAAAAGCTAAGAGTGTTTAGGGCTTGGTGGCATGGAGTCTAAGTCAGATTTGGGTGTTTCGGTTACAGTTAGGAATTAGGATTCTAGTAGCTTTAGAGGTTGATAGGGGGCTTAGATAAAAGTGCAAGGATGATAGGCTTTGAGGGGTTTTGATCAATCAACGAGAATGAAATGTAGTGACCATAGGAATTCCTCTAACTAACTTTGTAGAAATGTTAATCGATTCATCCCATTAAATCAGCAGTTTGGATGCAAATACTGGTTTATCTGAAAGTGGGGCATCTAAAGGGATGATTTTAGATGTTATCATGTGTGTGTAGAGAATGGGAGTGATTGAGAGAGAAATGATCTATGTTAATCACTACATAAGAGCTTCCATGCAGAGAACTTCTGGTGACCTACTTGAGGTCTACATTTGCTTGATTCAAGCAACTCATATCAATCCCCCAAATGAACAATACATAAAAATTAAAAAAAAAAAAAAAATTGATTCATTACCATGTTTAAGTCTCATTTTTGACATATTGATGAATCCAACAACGAATAATCAACTAAGAATGAAACTTAGCGAGTGTATATCTTGCGTTATGAATGGATGGCTTCAATGAAAGGTGGGCCCATGTGGATCAACTGAATTCATTCTCATGGGAGTTTACCGTGCAGACATTAATACAAACACGCTTTCACATGGGAGTTAACTGATTTGTATGTATACTTTCATATGAATTGATGATTTATCTAATATAGGTGAAAATACTTTGCCTAAAAATTGCAAACTAAACGTGCAATAAAGTCTACAACTTTAACTAAAAGAAATGTCTTACCTTTCGGAATTTCATAGTCAACTCTTTGTCAGACTCGGCAATATCTAGAGCAGTCATGCCATTGTTGTTCATGGCCCTCGTATCTACCTCCTTATCCTTTAAGAGAAGATTCAACACGGAAATGTGGCGTTTAATGATGGCCAAATGCAGTGGCGTATTCCCTTCATTATCTGGCTCATTTATAAGCTCCTTATGATCATATAATTTTAGGATATACCTGATCACTTCCAATTTTCCACTTTTAACAGCAACATGAAGAACATTTCTGCCTTTTTTATCAGCAACCTCAGCAGAATCTGGACAGAACTGTAGGAGCTCCATGATTACACCACCATGGCCATTCTTAGCAGCAACAAGAAATGGTGTTCGCCCATCTTCATCCATGATATAGTTAGCGGAAATATTTGATTGTAGGAATATACGAACCATTTCCAAGTTACCAAGGGATGCAGCATAATGAAGAGGAGTGTTTGAGTAACTGTCTCTTCGTTCGGTGAGAGATGGCCACTCTTGAATAAGCACTTTCACCACATCTGATATTAGAAAAAAGAAAAAAATAATAATGATGTTATCTGTTGAATATTAAAATAAACAAATTTTTTTGGTGAACTATGGAAAAGAAAAATAAAGTTCGAATGACAAAGGCAAATAAAGGGTATAACATTTCCTACAACATACATGGATTATACTTGACAATTTCCTCAAAACTGGTTTAATATAAGCATAAAACTAAAAATCCTCTCTTCCTTGCAAAAAAAATTTATATTCACATATGCTGGTTAGATACTCAATGGTCATCAACTTTTAATAATTACAAGTGTGCCCATAGAAATCCTGACTGGCTTACAACCAACATTTAAATGGATCACAATTTTAGGATTTTGGCCTATTCACTAGATAAACTAACCCTCTATAAAATTGTCAAAGTGTTGAGATCATCCCAGATCCACCCATTCAAGAAATTTAACAAAGAAGAAAGGGCCTGTTTGTTTGCATGATGGTTGGAATGAAATAAAATTAAGGGTCAAATCAAGAGAAAATGAAAAAAAAAAAAAAGGGGGAGTTGAGAGTAAAAGCACAAAATGACGAAAAAGCTACTCTTAAAAGGCACCAAATGACAAAAAAGGTACTCTTAAAAGGCAATAAGTGACAAAAGGGGGAGGAGTAACTTCTTGTCATTTTGTGCTTTTACCCTCAACTCCATTCTCTCTTTCATTTTATGCTTTTACCCTCAACTCCATTCTCTCTTTCTCTAGGTGTGACCCTTAATTTTATTTCATTCCAGCCCTCATGCAAGCAAACAGGCCCTTAAGGTTCATAACCAAGTTGGTATTTCATTAGAAAGTACTAGAAAATATATATCTTCTTCAGTCCTTCCTCTCATTGCGAATCATAGGAGTAACATTTCTGCAATAACAACGCATAGATAAGGAAGGTTTCAAAGATCAGATATGAAAACAATTGCACCAGATATATCTTCTTCATTCCTTCCTCTCATTGCGAATCATAGGAGTAACGTTTCTGCAATAACAACGCATAGATAAGGAAGGTTTCAAAGATCAGATATGAAAACAATTGCACCAGAAAATGCTCACTATAGTATGAGTAGATAACTATCAGTTTGGGTTGAGTTATGGAGAACACTGAGATCCCTAAATAGGAACTCTGCATGGTAGAAGGTTTAGTTTTATCAAGAGTGTGTATATAGCTGCCTGCTTAGGAATGCCCAGTTTGTATTGAAGTTTGGCACACACCTTCCTATTAAACTTATGGCTTGATAATGGCAGTAATCCTGATGAATCTATTAACTTATGGGCTGCTGATAGAAATTCATGGTCAAATAAGCTTCATTGAAGGATTATTAAAGAAGTGGGGGAGAAGAGTATAATGTCAGGGAGGGGGGAAGAGTATAATGTCAGGGGTGAAAGATAAAGGTCAAGATGCAGAAAAGACCTTAACTTTCCTATGACTTGAATTACTGGGGTCCAGGCTAGGTAGTCATTTTCCATCTTGCTTGATTCAATTTCCATCAAAGGGAAGGTTATTTAATGGTAATTTTTTGGATTTTCGCCTTTGATCCTTCATGACCACTTATCAATTGCATGAAACAAACAAGTCTAAGAGTTCGAGCTATTATCCACAACAGCCACAAGGTTGTGCTTCATGATCGCCTAGTTGAAGCAGGAGTGTGGTTCTAATAATGTTAGGATGTGGAGAATCCAACGTTGGTATCAATATATAGGAGTTTTCTCCTCGGGTTATTAGACTCTATAATTTAAGGAACTTACAATAGATTGCTATGGCCTGGATCCGAATCACCATTTAGGGCATGTTTCTTTAGGAGAATTCATAGAATTCAAATCCTCCTCTCCACTGGAGAATTTTGAAATGCTAAGGAAGTTTGAATTCTAAGAATTCCAAAGGATATGAATGACTTAGAATTCCAAAGGATATGAATGACTTTTCAGGTGGTTGGAATTCAGAATTATAGCAAAGAAACGTTGCATCCAAAAATGCCAAGGGGACAGCCATCATGTAGTGGTCAGAAATTCCAAACACGGATGAATTACCACTAGGAAATCTATTAAAACAACATTGCATGCACGAAGATTGTTCACAACTAACCTATCTGAGCAGTTCTCCAATTGGTATCAGAACCATGTGTTCACTCGGGAATTTTATTGAGAATTGCATGCACAAGGATAATTCACTAAAACCAAACCAGAAAGGAGAAGCTCTCTATCTATGCATTCTTTGTACGCCGAGCCACATCCGTGAAATACGAGGTTTCGAGTAAGCAAAAGGCCTTTCAAAGGCATCATCACCAGACCTCCCAACAACACCAACAAGGAGTTCAAGATCAGAAAGATTAGGTTGAAGGTTCGCAGAAGGCCATCTGGGCTAATAGAAAAGCTGGCGTATTTGGATTCCTCAAGTGGGTTTTCTTAAAGCTGTGATTTTGATGAGTCGTTTGGTGGTATCTTCTGGGGATCTCCTCAACCTTCCAAGGCTCTACTTGAACATATGTTGGTGGTTTTTGGCAAGGATGGCTTCAAATTTTGAGGCCAACTTTGACAAGGATCAAAATAGCAGTTACAGTGGGCATTGCGGTCAGTGACCAAAATGCTATGTAGCGGGCAATACGTAGCATCCGCAGTGATACATAGCGTCGTAGCAGTGTGAATTTCTCAAGTGCTACAAAAGTTTAAATATTGTGTAGCAACCAATCTTGTGTGTTTTTAGTGATTTGGAACCATCTAAGGGTAGAGACAACTTTAGCAACCGCTACGGCTGATTATGCGGTCGCTATGCTATTTTTGAACCATGGACTCTGCTTTTAATGTTCAATACTTTTATCGAGAAGAATTCAAAGATGGAGTAGTTGTAAGGTTCAATTGGGAGTCGGAGGTGGAGGAGAAAGTTTCTTGTTTTGTCGGTTATAAGTAGCATTTTTCTTTCTATTTGGCAAGGAGATGATTGCAGATGGTCTGGCTTGCAACAAAGGAACAAAGGAAGGGGATAGACAACCAACACACTCATGGCTAATTGGTGCTAGACCTTAGTGTCGCACATATGCCCAAAGATTGATCCCTAGGTCTTCAAGTTTGAAGTATTACTCCTGACCAATAATCCAATCTAAGCAAGAAAAAATAAATAACTAAACAAGGATTGATAGATGGAGCAAAGGACCTTTTTCTTTTCTTTTCTTTCCTTTTTTTCTCCTTTTTACCCTAACCGAGGGGGTTGGGACCCAAGAGAAGCCCACACAAGTGGGAATGAAAGCTCGCAAAGTGGGAAGAGAAGCCCATGCAAGTGAGGAGAGTAGTATACCTAGAGATTGATCCCTGGGTAGCCAGGTAACAAACAGTGGTTGCCAACCAACTGAGCAACCCCTAGTTGTCCAAGTGGAGCAGGTTACAGAAGCATTTAGGCTTTCTTTTTTCCAGAATTCTGTGAATTCTTGTAAAGAAACATGTCCTAAGAAGCATTTAAGCCTAGCATATTAAAAAATACATATATGAATTTAATAATCGTGATAGATGGGTTTTTTTTTTTTTTTGGATAAGTAATGATGGATCGCTAAGGTAATGATGAATGGATATCCATTTCCCATATTATTTCTATTTTATTTTCCTAAAAAAAAGGCGATTTGATGCTATTTTTGAAATTTCACCTTATCTTCATTTTTTATTTTTTATTTTTGTTTACCATTTATGGTCACAATCCTACGCATTCAATAAGTAATTTGATGTAAACAAACATGCCCTTAAAAATCCAAGTTGCTGGAGTGGAGCCTTGCTACTCATCTCCTCTCAAAATAAATGCTCATGTGTAGGTGTATCTCTTATCTTTTTGTTAAAAGGAGTTGATCATTCTGAAAGATTGATCCTTTAGTGACAATTATTATGCATAGCTGCATAGAAACACAAGACACCCTAGTGATAAGGGTGGGTGTGTCCTCTCACACAGCTGCTAAGGGATACATCCTTGAGCAGGTAGCAGTAGAAACAACCGCTATTGGAGTAAATTTCAGACATCACAATCGGTGGTCATTGCCGCCAACCGCTATTGGAGTAAATTTCAGACATCACAATCGGTGGTCATTGCCGCCAACCACTATTGGAGTAAATTTTAGACATCACAATCGGTGGTCATCGCTACCTTTCATTAATTTACCCTATTCAAACTCGCTACCCACTTCAACAACCTTGTGGCCCTGCCCCTCTTTCTAGAATTTGCTCCCAACAGAATTTTGTTGATACTCATTTATCTTTCACTAGCGTTGGATTGAATCTACTAATGCATAATCAAGGTTTAAGATATTGTAAATCTCTGTTTCCCAACTATTGTACATGATTAGATCTTTCATCTATGTCTGCTTGTCGGTGAAAGCTTCCTCATAAATCTATGCTTCCATATATATGACCACAAGTTGAGCTCCAATTTGTTATGCAGTGTCAAGCCAAGCTCAAGCTTGGTGTAGGTCGGCATGATTTATTTTGTCAAGCTGGCGCAGCCCGTATCTGCATTTGAGCAATAGATCAATCTCCCGAAGGATTGATCGAATCCAAGATGGATTCCAACCACTAGGGCATAAGCAAAACCATGAAACCAAACATGGAACTCACGATGAACTCATAAATCTTTTATTGATTGAAAGTAAGCATGTTTACTACAATGAAGGGCTCCTATTAGGAGTTCTAAATAAGAAAGCTACCAATTCTAATCAAATAACAAAACAAGAAATAATTTCCTAATTAAACTTAAGATATAATTAGAATGCCATAGTAACTTCTCGGCCAATTGGGCCTGTGGAATGAACTCAATTGATTGGGTAGGATGGCTGGGTCCATCATGTGGGCCCAAGGCTTTTTAACCTCTCCATTGCTTGAAAAAACTCGACCACTGTGAGTTGACAGCTTGAGAAAACAGGAGAGAATCCGACCACAAGTTCAGGAAAGGTCCTCTGGGGTCGAGAATCAATCGCACAAACTTCATAATGTTCTTGCATTCTGCATTTGCATTGTGTGTCTTGCAAGCTTCATGTAGTCTTTTCCTCCGTTTAAAAGTAGATGGGAGGTGCCGCTTCTTCTGATGTCTGCATTCAGCTCGGATGTGCGGTTTTCCCATGAGAGACTGCAACTGTAAAATCTGTCATATCTTAGTACAATCTTCAAAGTGATAAGTACTTAATTGTTTGCAATCTAAGCCCTAATATTTGATTCATCTTGTGCTAGTTAGAGTTATTTTATTTGATTTTACATAGTTTTTGTTAATTTTTATGTTAAGGTCAAAAGGAGCAAAAAGAGAAGAATTAATGAAGAGATGGGCGTGAATCATCAAGTAGGCCCATGGTGGGTCCACATCCATTGCAAAGAGAAGAATTTCAGAATTTAGGAAGTCTTATTCAAGTTAAAAGAGGAGTTCAAGAATGGAGAAAAACAAGGAGAAAAAGAAGGAAAATTTAGAGCAAGAGTTCAAGTCAAGATAGAAGTCCAAAAAGAGGGGTCCCACACTCATGTTACACACATCAAATAGGGGCCACTTTTATGTCAAGTTCAGATTTAATTCTTTGCAATCAAAATTCAGATTTGTGGGCCACACGTGAGGAACTTTCTATAAAATACAAGTAGGATCAGATTTAGAAAGTCTAGTTTAACAAGAAAGAGGACTCCTATTCTGTTTTAATTAGGAAGCTTACTTGTAAAGTAAGGTGGAGATCTAATCATATAAGGGAACTACTTGCTAAAAGAGGCTGTTGCAAAGTTTATAAGAGGCATAGAAGGGAGTAGAAGTGCAGAATATATACACCAGCCACAACCTAGCCACGTCCAGCCATATAACCAGCCATAAAACATCACACAAACCATCCACAAATCAGCTACCATCATCCACAAACCCTAGCAGGCGTACAGCACTATTGGGAGCACCTTTGGAGCATCTTTTGGAGAGCTTTCGAAGCGAGGAAAAGGGGAAAAAGCTGCTGGCAGAATTCTTCTTCTTCTTCAATATTCAGAGTTCTTCTTATGGCTCTATTTCCTATTTTGTTTTCAATTCCAGACATGAGTAGCTAAACTTTTTAAGGCTAGGGTGTAATTGAAACCCTAGCCGAGTTCTATGTAGTCTCTTTTGGCGTCTTTTAATTCATATTTCAGTTTTATTAGTTGAGATTCTAAACTATGTTTTTAATTGATGAGTTGTGTATATGTCATGCCAACCATGTGATGTTCAATTAATTTTAAGAGTAGCTAACTTAATTTTGATTGATCTTGATGATAAGCATCTAGGGTTTAGAACCATGAATAATCTAAGAATATGCCATGCTTAGACTCATGCATTTATCTTTCCCATTGTTTTATGCATTATGTTTGCTTTGACTAGGACATATGCCATGCTTAGTTTTTGCATCATAATGAACAATTCATGTAGTATGCCACTCATGAATTAGGTTTAGGGGAATAATAATCTAGACGCATATGCCATGGTCTAGGTTGATAGATGTCACTAATAATATCTGATTTTTTATTAAAAGATAATAAGGGACATGCATAGGATTGGTTAGGGGGGTAGATGAAACCCTAGTTCATTCATTCTCATTGTTTTCAATTCTAATTTCAGTTGTGTGTTTTAGATTAATTTCCATTTAGCTTTTGATAGTTTAATTTATTGTTTTTAGTAGTTTAATTCAATCTTTCATCATTTAATTGTTTCTTTAATATTCTGATTTTTAGTTGTTTTTAACATTGTTTTATCACAAGTCTTCGTGGGATTGACCTCGTACTTACAGATCACTACACTACATAGTGATCTTGTGCGCTTGCGAGTTTTAATTGTGTGCATACTAGTAGCTTATTTCTAGGTTGCTTGGTGCATACCACAAAGCTTCCATCGTTGATCCCTAAAGATGAAGTCATGTCAGGAACTTCAACAACTTGGATCTTCTTGTGAAGCCCCTGAAACGATTGATTTAATTTCCGATGACTAATGGGATTTTCTAGAAGGGGGCATTACAATCAGATCTACCAGATATTCCACTAGAACTTTCTTTCACCTACCACCAGCTAACAGCACTCTTTCGCAAGCCAACACTCGGCGAAGGTCCGCCTAGCATTCCGAGTAGTTGCCGTCACAACCTATTCTTTTGCAACACATCGACATGTGGCGCTCACACAATGACACTCCCAAGGGAGACATCCACAGGTAGTAAAGCCGATGAGGAATCAAGTGCACCTAATACAGCATGACAAATGGCCTACTGTGTCAACCCGCCAAGCCCTCTAGACTATTGGCGAGCCTTTTGGTGTTTTCAAACTTCCGCAGGCAACTTCAACTTAATTTCTATCACTTGTTTTTGTTCTCTTAATATACTTCAGTTCCTGTGATCCAGGACTTCGTCCTACTTTGTGTTCTGCTTTCAACCTTCAATAAACATCATCCCTTCTAGCCAAAAAAAAGATATACCAGATATTCACTTTCCTTGCTAACTCGATCAAAGTCTTCAATGTTTGCTTGACCTTTTCTTCTTCTACCTTTTGTGGCTCTTGATTAACACTATCTTGATCATCTTGTACTTGTTATGAATTTTCCATGAGATTAATATTGTGTGTACCCATGAAATCAACTTTGCCATAAAACTTCTCTTCGATGTCATCTTTGATGTCTTCTGGCTTCACTTGGAGTGCAGTCATGACTTCTGTTTCAATTTTTTGCTCCTTCAGGGTTATCGATGTCATTGGAACGAGCATAACCCTTATTACATTCCACAAAAGGGTATATATGTTCACCTCTTTATCATGGTACACTTTTCGATCAAAAAGCCATGGGCGCCCAAAAATAATATGAGCAATATTCATATAGATCACATCACACCAAATTTGTTCCTCATAATGGCCCATCTTGAATGATACCTAACATCCATGAGTCACGAGGATAACATGACCATTAGTCCATTTGACTTGGTAGGGCTTAGGAAGCTTCTCAGTTGGCCAAAGAAGTTTGTCAATGACCTCTTGTGCGACAAAATTCATTGCACTACCATTGTCAATTATCAAATTAGCGGATTTGTCTTCGACTGTTACCCACATGTGAAATTTCTTAGCCTGTCTTCATTCTTCTTCTTCCTTCTCATTTGTATGAAGGAGTCAGCGAATGACAATAGTGGGATTATCTTCTCCTGAAAAAAGCCTCTCCTCAACATGAGCTTTTTGTCGACATTGTTGCATGTAAGACCTTCGAAGCATATGCTCAACACGGATGGCTTCTAAGTATGCCTCTTGATTGGTTTTCAAAATAATTCATATTTTCCAAGATGTCCTGTCTTAAGCCTTGGACGTGACAAGCTAAATCATATATCTCATCTTCCTCCAATTCGCATTCGTCATGCAACTCTCGAAATTGCCGAGTATAGTCTTCAACCATTAAGTTTTTGTGCTTCAAATGAAGAAATTGCTCAAAGTAGAACTCATTCTCAAAATACCAATCTCTATATATAAGTTTATACCAAATTCTTTGAATTTCAATTGAGTTCCCAAAAATTTTCATATTGACCCGAGGCAAGAAGAACCGAAAAATAAGTGCTTGGGTAGTCTCAAGTCAGTTCTGGTTGATTTGATTGTAGGATGGCTCAGTTGAAAACCCTTTTCTTTTGTTTTTCTACTACTGGCGGGGTCGGGTTCCGACTCAAAACGGGCCAAAACTGGAAAATCCAAGTTCTATTTGTCCCAAAAGGAGGCACGTGTGAAGTCTTCTTGACATTCTGCCTTGGGTCTCATGTAGGTAGAGAAATAAGAGAGGTTTTGGGGCCTCTTACCTGCTCAACTTGGAGAAAAGAAGGGACTGGTTGGGCGATGGAGATGGAGCAGAAGACGATGGCTGTTGTTCGCTGCTGGCGGAGGTGGAGGAGAGGCTTTCCGGACGTCAACAACCGACGGTGATGAGCTGGAAAAGCTCGCCAATGCCAGTATGCTCTCGAAACTCTCTCTCTCTCTCTCTCTCTCTCTCTCTCTCTCTCTCTCTCTCTCTCTCTTGGTTTTTTTTTTTTTTTTTTTTTTTTTTTTTTTTTTTTTCGAGTGGTTTTGGGAGGTCGAAGGAGTGGGGTGTAAGGCTCGAGGAAGGAGGAATGGAGGAGATGGGGTTCGGTGGTGCAAGGGATGGGAGATGTAGTTGGGTTGGCTATGTTGGGTTAGTTGGAATTAAGGTTTGGGTTTTAGAGTTCGGATCGGAAAGGCCAAGAGCTATGTGGGTGTCGGTGGTTGGAATGGGGTTTGGAAAAGGGTTTCAGAAGTGGGGAAGGTGGGTCAAGATGAGAATAGGGTTTTGGATGGGAAGTATGGGTCGAGATGGTGTTCGAAGTTGTTTAGTAGGGTTTGGGGTTTCAGCTGGTTAGGGGGGTTTGTATTAGGATGGAGGGTTTTGTGGGTTGATAAGGTTTGGTGGTGGGTTTCGGTGGGTGGAGGATGGCTTCGGTGGATTGGAAGTTGGGATTTTAGGGGTGAGGATGTTCAGTGGTGATGATGGAGGCTGGGTTAAGGATGCGTTTTGGTTTCAGTGGGCTGGGAAGGTTTGTTGTGGGTAGTTTCCATGAATGACGAACGTCTCCCCGGCGACCAGTCTTCAGCTCTGATACTAAATTAGCACAGCTCGGATCCGCAATCGAGCAATAGATCAATATCTCAAAGGATTGATCGAATCCAAGATGGATTCTAGCCACCAAGGCGCAAGCAAAACCATGAAACCAAACATGGAACTCACGATGAACTCAAAAATCTTTTATTGATTGAAAGTGAGCATGTCTACTACAATGAAGGGCTCCTCTATACATAGCGCATTAGGAGTTCTAAATAAGAAAGCTTCCAATTCTAATCAAATAACAAAACAAGAAATAATTCCCTAATTAGACTTAAGATATAATTAGAATGCCACAATAGCTTCTCAACCAATTGGGCTTGTGGGCTGAACCCGATGGACCGGGTTGGATGGCTGGGTTCATCACGTGGGCCCAGGGCTCTTTTAACCTTCCGTAGTGCATCATAAGCTCAACAAGGCAGGGCTTGATTATTGTCCAACGCAAGCTTGGCTCCTTTATACTCCAAATTTGTAACATCAAACAAAATTACGAGTTACAAATTAATGGTTAGTGAAAAATCATACTAGAAAGCATATAAGGATAGAAATCAAACAAAAGTATGAGCTATTAATTAATAGTTGGTGAAAAATCATACTAGAACGCCTACAAGGACAGGAATCCAGATCCTATGAAAGTAGGATTCAAAGAATTCCTTGAGCAGCCCCACAAATAGATGTGGAGTAATAAAAGTGGAGAAAGTGATTAAAGGTTTGTTTGTTAAGCAGAATTCAGAGAATTCATGTCCAAAGAATGTGTAAATTCTCCAAAATTTGTCCCCTGGTAGGAATTCCTAAATCCTCTTGGAGTTTTGGGAACTCCAAAGACTATTTGAGACTTTTCAGGTGGATGGGATTTGGAACTTTAGCAAAGAAATCGGGCATTTTTAAATGTCAAGACGACAAGCCACCATATCATGTCGATGGATTTCCAACATCACAAAATTCCTGTCAGAAAGGGCACGTTTCTCTAAGGGGTTGTTTCGTAAATTAACTTGTATGGTAGGAGGAAATTAAATGTCATATCATTGGAAATTAGTGGTGGTTTGGAAATAGAGCTGACTTTTTTATTAAATGAAAAAAGTGTTTGGATGGCGTTGTGGTAAAGGAAAGGTGACCTTTTTATTTTTATTTTTTTGCAAAACTACATTTCTGTACAATATCGTATAAGCACTGCCAATCATGTGCTCAATCGGACCATGGGCCCCACTCGGCCACTCTATTGATATGAAATTTTAGCATATATCCTTTGAGGGTATGGGATTTAACTATAATGGTCCAGATTTTCTTTAAGTGGGCCCGACGATGGAGTCCCAGGCCGGTTCGCTACTTCCTGACATGAAGTTAATCACATTTCCATCATCCACTTAATCGAATGGTGGGACCTACCACTATTGAAATGAATCTTTAGGATATATCATTAGAGGAGATGGTATTCATTTTGAATTGTTCTAATTATAATTATGTGGGCCCCACAATGGAATCCAGAGACCTGTAAGTTAATATATAATAGCTGCAACAAAGATCTAGACTTGTCTTCATTACCATTGATCAACTCCTATCTACTTAGCTAAAATCGTAAAATGTATCAAAGGAGGAGATGATATTCATTTGGAACGGTTAAGATTATCATTATGTGGGCCCCGTGATGCATATTCTCAGTATGTGTTACACGGTTTTGTTTGGGGATATGGAACAGTATTCAACGCAGTACCTTCTTTTCCTTATGGAGAAATACAAGGCTGCCAAACATGATACGATAAAAAATTTGACCGTTTCATCTTTACCTCATAAACTAGTAATTTACCAAACAACCCCTAAAAGAATTCAAAGAATTTATGTCTGGAGAGTTTGTAAATTCTCCAAAAGTTGTCCCCTAGGTGGATCTCCTAAAACCTCCTCTTGGGTGGAGGATTTGCAAATGCCGAGGATTTTGGAAATATGAGACTTTTCAAGTGGCTGGAATTTGGGATACTAGTAAAGAAACATGACATTTTCAAATGCCAAGGGCACAGACAACCATCACATCATGTCTCTATATTCCCAACATCACAAATTCTAGTAAGAAATTCTTTTAAAGAAACAGGCCCTAAAAGTAGTTTAGACTTTATGTGCGGGCCCATTAATAAATCTATATGCACTAAGAGCTCTTTGAGTCCTGCCCTCGTAAAATTCATCATCAGAATTTGCCGTATGAAGACTTGGAGATTCTTTGATCAAGTGTTGGAGCACTCCTCCAAAATCCAAACTACTCCAAATGGCTGCCCAACTTTGTTTTATCATGAAATAAAATTTTCACTAGAATGTGAGAGAGTGATTTTGAATGCTTTGGATTTGAAAGGATGGTTTCACGTAAGGATTTAGAGTGATGGATTCATAGACAAAATGAACTTCACCCTCTAATGGTTTTGTACTTGCAAGATAAAGTAGGGCTGTCAAGTAGTTGAGCCAGCTCAATTGTGCAGTTGGTTTGGAATTCAAGCAATGCTCCTTTATAATTCAAGCTCAAGTTAAGGTTCATTCACTTGACTTGGATGAGCTTAATTAATGGTCAGCTCAAACTCACGAGATTAACAATATATATGATCCCTAATGAGTTTATGTCTTGTATTCAGGTTAATTGGATTGGTCCACGGGATTAGCAAGGACCAGGTTTAGGGCCGAGAGCATTTTGGTAAATGTACCAGGCTCTCTTACGGTTAAAAAGGAGCAGATGTAATATCTAACCCTAGACTGTAAAGAGAGTCAAGATGTCGGCACTTGGCGCTTTTGTTGCACAAACCACGTAAATCCCCGTATGTCCCTTATGTGAATTGATTATCGGTCGCAGGTTTCATGCTTAAATCCTCATATGTCTCTTATGTGAATTGATTATCGGTGGTTGCAGGTTTCACGCTTCTGCATGTACACGTACAACAATTGCTAACAGAGCCTTGGTTATGAGTGCGATTAATTTGTCGTTGGACATTTTGAGTCACCCATTCACTTTAAAAAGATTGGGAAGCTAAAACAAAAAATCATTGTTTAGGGTTTTCTATTGGTATAAACGGTGGAGGGAGACAGGCCGTCTCTGGTTCTCAGGGAATCCATAATTCTCAATTCGATCTCCTTCAGATCAAAGGACGGAGGATATTTTTAGAAAAACAATAAAAATTTGAGCAAGGGTTTTGCTTCACAGTCGATGTAGATTCCACGGATTGAATCTCGAGGAGAAGGGCTCGGTATTCTTTGGCCTTGGAAGAACAGAGTTCTCTCGCTCTTTGGAAAAACCTATGTGTTTTCTCTCTTTGATCGCCGTACGTAATTGATCGGCAAGCCCCAAATGGGTCTCTCTCGGTTTTTTCGCATCATAGGAGAGAGGTCTTGTTTCATGTAGTCTTGGAGAAGAGGAAAACCCCTCACATTTTTTGGAAGAGAGTGCTGCTCGCGCGCATTATAGAAGGAGAGAAGGTTTTGTGAGAAAGAAAGTGCTTTGGAGGGTTCAATTGCCGAGACGAGACAGTGTCTGTAACATAGAGTTCGGGCTTTGATTTAAGAATCTCTGTTTGGCTGTTGCACAACAGAAATAGTAGAAAAGGGGAGAGTGGGGGGCTTTCATACCTTGTCTCGGTTTGCAGAAGGAACAGAAAGGAGCAGCGCCCGACCGCCGCCGGCACACATCGCTGGACACGTGTCGCTGTCCGGTTAAGCACCTCCGCCACCGATCTTCCTGCAGCGTACACGTCAACTGAGTTCGATTTCCCGCGGCGGCAGCAGCACCGTAGCCGGTTTTCAGTAGTTGCAGCGACGAGGGAGAGGAGAGACTCGTCGACTCTGTTCTCGGAGAAGATGGTTGGGTGTCGGAGAGATACCATTGGCACCAAGGTACAACTAGTAAATATCCAAATAAGAGTTTATTATAAACGTGTTCTTTCACCGGTGATGTGCCATAGAAGTAACACACGCCTTGCTGGGGTTCGATCCAGATCAGTATGCTCTGCTAGGGTTCGATCTAGATTAGTATTGGACACGGCTGATCGAATTCCTTGGCTGCGTGCGTGGGCCATGTCAATCGTGCCCGTATTTCGTGCCATAGATTTTGTATCATTCTTAATTGGGAAAGAGCCCTGCTGCTTGTCCCGACTTTGGGACCAATCCGTGGACCGGTCCCAAAGTCAGGACACAAATTTTGTGTCCTGACTTTGGGACCGATTCCTGACTTTGGGACCGGTCCACGGATCGGTCCCAAAAGTCAAGACAAGTAGCATTTTTCATTGGAAAAATTACGGTACTGCTAAAATTCCACATTTACCTAAAGGATAAGATAAAAAATTATAAATTATCAAAGCAAAGATCGTGAAATTACAATTAAAGTAGGATCATTTTACCCTTTATCTTGGGATATCTTAATCATATAGGATATCCCAGTTTTCGATATCTCACGCCATTAGAATATCGCACCGTTGGATATCCTACATATACATGGATGATTACCAAAGCTCTCGCTCGCTCTAATGAGACTTATGGCTCGCTCGCTATAGCGAGCCCACTTGAAGGTTCAGCTCGCTAGCGAGCTTTCCGCTATAGCGAGCCCTCATTTCTTCGAGGGTATCTTTGTAAAATGCAGCAAGGTTATTTTCGGCAATAAATTTTCTTTTTCCCTGCACAATTATCTCACACACTGCACTAAATTATCTTGCCACCCACTTGCACTGAATTCTCCTACCCACCGCAGTAAATTCTCCTACCCACTCCTTCTCTACTCACTCTTTTAAGGCTTGATTTCTATCATTTTTCTTCTCTCATCTTCTCACAGGTATGATCTTCTTCTCTTCTTCTTGTGAGTTTCTTTTTTTTTTTTTTTTTTCTCAATTTATTCACTCTTGTAGTTTATTCTCTTTTCACAATATGCACGTATCAGGGGTTCACACACATATATGAACATATTTTAAACCCAAAAAAAAAAATGCATGTGCTGGGTGGAAGTGCATGTCTACCTCTACTTTGGGTGCTCTCTTATTTAACAGTTGATTAATGTTGGTTATATGCTCTGTCACTGTCACTTTTCCATGTTTCACAATTTTTGGGGATTATATGAAGTGACAACCTTATGTATTTTTCATGCTCTATGACTGTGACTTTTCCAAGTCCAACCTTATGTGTTTGTTTATTTTTATTTCTAACTCTCCATGGCACAGTATACCTCCTAAAACTTTTAAGGGGAAGCGACCAGCTAGGTCTTCCTCTCGATTCAATACTGAACGGTTCAAGGATGCTGTGAGTGCTCAACGTTTTGAATCAAGATTCATCAATCGCACAGTGATATTTGAGAGAGTAGTTGTGCAGTCAGATTTCACGGGCACAAGGTTTTTACACTGGCTTCATGTTAATGGCTGCATGATTCTAATGAACTTGATTAATGAATGCTTTGAGGACTGGGTTTGGGAGTTTTATTGCAATTTATATGATATTTCAGGCAGTGATTTCAAAACCTATGTTCGAGGAAAGACACTCCATGTGGATGAAAATAAGATTGCCACTTTACTCGATCTTCGGAGACCTGCTGTTAGATCCTAACCATTCCCTGATGCGGAAAACATTGAGATACAAGCGAACGAGGTGGCCACCGTTTTATGTGGTGAACCTACTGTATGGGATACTCCAACCTTCTCCATATCCGGTCTAACCACTGATTACCGGTCACTCAACACATTTGTCTGCCATAATATTGAGCCTAGAAGCCATCAATCTAATCTTCTCTATCCTCAGACTATTGATGGGTTTATATTAACTTCATTCATGAACATTCTCTTTCTTACGCCATTACTTCTCGTTACCTTCTCATCATATTGTTCATCCTTAAAAGCTCTTAATGGCTTTATATTAGCTTCATCCATGAGCGATCTCTTCCTCACGCCAATACTTCTCATTACCTTCTCATCATTTTGGTCTAATTGAAATATTGTACACCTACTGTGCATCCAAATTGACTTAGGTAATAAAAATGACAATAATAGATATCAAGCAGTAATGTGATTTATTCCATACCTTAAACTTGGTGGTTGATTGTTTGTGGCAACACCATCACTTCTATGGATATATAAAAAGATAGGATAAACTTCATATCGAAATAATCTGAACATTCGCATCAGATCGTCATCACCTGTTAGGCCTACTAATGTAAAGTTCTGGCCTGTATGATATATGTATTGCATGTAAGGATATCCTATTTCTCATCTCCCAATTGGTTTCTGTTGCAACTTTTTCAATTAGTGAATTGTAAGTTATGTTGCTATAGATAAAGATAGACTTCTGCTCTCCACCGTTATATATTAGATGTGAGCAATCCACATCTAGCTCTCCATCAAAGTGCAATATAAGACACAAATCAACATCTGACATCCTAATTAAAACAATAAAAATAAAATATATTTTATTAATAAAAATTGCATAGATTGGAAATATGTAGTAATCATAGGATGAATTTTACCATCAAATTATTTGTTATGAAATTTATAAGAACAATATAATGCCACAATATTAGTACCTATAAAGGACTCTTTTGCCTTATTTTCTAGTCAGTAACAAATTCATACATTTTATTATAACATAGAAGTCCAAAAAAAAAAAGGGCTTCACCAATGGACTATTAATTAGGTTAATGGTGAAAGATACAAGATGAGGGAGCAGTATATCAATAAAAAAAACACATCAAATGCAAGAAGTTTAACAAAATAATGCATTTCATGAAGGGATTTAGATCTTAATAAGTGATTTACGGTTTCCATCATAAGAATCAAAGCAGAAAACAAGGTTTATCAAAACTACATTTATGGGTTGCTTTTTAACCTATTCAGAAATAATATGGTCCCACATACCTGTTGTGATGAATAAAATATATTAAGTAGTGAAGAAAGAAGATGGAATAGTAATATCCTATAGTAACCCACAAGCCAAAACGGGGAAGATGGAAACGGAAACGGAGTTCTGCAATTTTTGGAAACGAATGTCTTAAATGCAGTTTTAGAAACGGAGGTCTGTACATTGAGTTATATATAGGAGTAGGTAACTATGCGATATCGTACGAACATAGAATATCGAACTGTGCGATATCCTACGAGTCTAGGATATCAAACGATGCGATATCCTAATGGCGTGGGATATCGAAAACTGGGATATCCTACCCGATTAGGATATCCCAGGATAAAGGGTAAAATGGTCCAACTTTCATGTACGATCTAAATTTGCTTTAGTAATTTGTGATTTTTCATCTTGTATTGGGTAAATGTGGGATTTTAGAGCTTCCGTATGATAATTATCCCTTCTTAATTTCTAGAATTAAAAGATAAAAAATTCTTACATAAAAAAAAATTTAAAAGATACGCACAAAGAAGGGCAAAACACATAGCGGTCAAACACAACATACTCCACTAAAAAGAAAACCATTTGGATTTTATTTACTTGAAGGTATTGCAATAAAATTACCTATGAAACCTTTACACTTTTTGTAGATAATAAAAAATATTAAAAAAATTAAAAATTAATTTTTTTTATATTAACACTAAAGAATAGGAAAAAGATTATATTTGTAGTCCGCTAATGTATTCATGCTTGAATTATAATCTTCAATTTCTGTCATCTTTTACCTTTTTTTGTCAGTCAAATACCAGTTTCGTAGGCCAAAACATCACTCGATTGTTACTTCCTCTAATTTCTTCATCATGTCATCCACCACATGTCTAAACTACATTAAAAGCATGTTCTAATGCTACAGAGGACATTTGAATTATTAGTAGATCACGAGTCAACGCAGATAATACGGGAAATTTACTTTCATATGCTTTCCACCGGGCTAAAATGTTAAAATCAGATGCATACTGGATCTCGATTACACAGGCCCCGCCCCTTTACTAACTTAATTATATTTATGTTACTGAATAGGAATTAGCAATGGTAGTTTAGTCTTTTCCTATGAATTAGACATAGTTTATAGGCTCGATGGTCTTTTTGAGATTCATAGGATTGTTAGGGGGTCTAGTTGGACTTCTTAGAGTTAGTTAGTTAGTTAGAGGCCCCTATTTGTAATTTTCAAGTTCTATGAGGGTTTTTCTTAGATAATTGTGCAAATAGACCTAAAATACTCTGAATGCCCATAGCCTTATCTCTAACTAAGCAAACCAAGGGAGGGCAATTTGGTCAATTAACCTAATCCAAGCTTATATGACCAAACCAGCCCCTCATCCCACGCCATTTCCATCTATCTCATTTCCCTCTCTTTCTCTCTTCCCTGTTCTTCTCATTTCAATTTCCCTCCATCTCTCTTCTTCTTCCATTAAAGAGAATTCTTAGATCTAGGGTTTTCTCCACCGAGAGATCAAGAGATCATTGAAGCTCCAACTATTTCCAAGCTAGTAGACTTACCTCATCATCTAGATCTTCTTCTTCTTTACAATCTAAGGTGAATTTCTTTCCCTAGCTCGATTTCCTTGTAGACCCACCTCTTTCTCTTAAAATTTTCTCTTTTCATGCATTTTCTCCATGAGGAGTGGGTGTAGGAGGCTTAAATCTATAGAGATCTAGGATTTGAGTGGCGGTTGAGAGTATTGGAGACCTTAGAGCTTAGATCTAGGAGTATTTGGCTTGGATCTTAAAGATCAAGCTAGGAATGCCTTTTTGGAAACCGAAGGCAAGTGCAATATATACTTTAGCATAAAATGCGTGCTTCTTTCTTAAAATTTGCTATGAATGATGAATTGGATGATGGATTTGTAGATTTCTCTTTCTCTAAGCTCTATTTTGTGGTTTTGGCCATTGATGGATGACAATTCCCCACTTAGAAGATCAATGGCCCATTGATGATAGTATGACAGTGTTTCTTTGAGTTTTTGTGTATGGAGACGACTTTGTATGGATTTCAGACAGAATTGATGAATTCTTGATGGAAATTGGTTGGATCTCAAAATTCTAGATTTTAGGAATCTGTGTGTACTCGGTCGACTGGCCATAAACCCGGTCTACCGGCGACACTACATACTCCCAAAATAATTGAGAGATGGTCTGTTAGTTCTGTAACATGACCACAGTATAGTTGGTCGACTGACCATGTACTACAGTGCATATCTGAGACCACATGATAGACTAGTTCCCAAAAAACTATATTTAGCCAGTTGACCGGCCTCTGACTTAGTCAACCAGCACACTGCAGAGATTTTAGAATCAAGGCCTAGCTATGGGGTCTGTTCACTGAACCCCTTGTGTACCGGGTTGACCGGTCATGTACCCGTTCGATTGGGTACACTATGTAACTGAGAGCAGACAATTAGACTCTGATCGACTTCCAGTGTAGTCGCTTGACTAACCATTTAGGATATCGACCGGCCACATTGCAAATAGTGCCTTCCAGATTCTAATCTTTTATGTTGTGACTTGTTATGGACCCCATTGACCTTCCATGTGGACCTCTATTGAGGTGCCAAACATGAGTCAAGAGGCTGGTCTTAACTTGATCCATGTGGCCACCCAAGTAAGGTCCTGGGCAATGAAATGGAATCCGATACGGTCCTTAAAAGTGGTTTTAGATGCCTTATAACTTTATAGCACCAAATGCACTTCTCTTAACATCTAAGATTACCTTAAATGATTGAACTAGTTGAAGTGGGACCTTGGATCTGAAAGGGGGCATTGGCCTAAGGCCTACATCAGTTGGTATCAGAGACGAACATCGACAATTGGTCCTTGTTGATTACCCCTCTCGAAGAGAAAAAATATTCCGGAGTCCCAACCCATCTTCGCCCACAACCAGACTCTCACCCATCCACTCGCCCAAAACCCTAGACTCATCTCCTTCAATTCCACCGGAGAACCCATTGTCTCTACACTGCCGCAAGCCAACCAAAGCACTGCCGCCGTCCCAAATCCTTGTTTCCCGAAACCTGCTCACGCCCGATATCCCCATTCGATCGAAACCAAAACCCGACACACCCCACTACCGAAAAAACCCAACAACATCCACTCCACATAGATCAACGTCCTTCCCAAACCCTAATCCCTCCTAAACTCCTTTCCAACCTATAAATCCAACAAGTTCGCCCAACCACAACTCCACCCAACAACCAAATCATACCCAAATAGAACCCGTCGAGACAAAAGCCTCGCATTGAAAACCTCAACCGTTAGAGAAAAAAAAAAGATAATGAAGAAGAAGAGAGCGTATCTGGCCTCACTGTCCTACTGCATCTCGAGCACCTACTGCATCTCGAGCACCTTTGTCGACATTGTTGCAGCGATCAAATGAGCATCACCATCATCTTGTCGTCATCGTCAGCAAGTCAATAAAGATAACCGAAGCCTCTTTTGAGTATTTTGACCTTAGCAAAAAGGAGAAAGAGGAATGGAACTTTCAACCCATCTATTTTCTTTGTCTAGTACGAAGGCCAAGCAGCACGAGTCCCTCCTATGATGCGTGCCAGTCAAGTCCCAGGAATAGGTGACTTACTGCAAAGTTCCATTCCAGGTTTGTTTCGGGTCACTTAGTGCAGAGTTTTGTTCCAGGTCTGTTTCGGGTCATGGTTCGACCCAACCCAACCCAATAGCAGTCCGCAACAAAAAATCAAAAAGAATAAATAAATAAAATAAAATTGGCATCATCTTTGCATTACCAAAAGTTATCTTTCTTATTTATATGGCATTATAGTAAAGAATTATTTATAGTTGATTAATTGAATTGTGGGTTTTTCCATTAAAGTGCGTTCTTGTTATCACCTTCGTGAAAATTTATCATTGTGTCTTGGACACGTGCTTCGGCACTCATTGTACTTTTGAACACTTTCCACGTAAGTCCTTACCCTAAGGCCTACATAAATGGACTATATCCTCAAATCGCACTAAAATGTTATTCTAATTTCAAAAACAAGTCTAATACCCTTGTAACTCTCTAACAAGCACTAAACACACTTGATTATACTAAAACACAAAATTAAACACACTTATCCTAAATTACACTAATACAAGCATAATTAGGGGTGACACCTTACAATCAGGATCTGATATCAATTGTTGTACATGTGCATGTTGAAGTGTGAAACCTGCAAATGGAACAAACAACTCACACAATAATGGAGACATATGAGATTTACGTGACATGGATGAGCTCAATTAATGGATGGACTTCGTGAACTTACTAAATTAACATTCTATATGATCCCAACTCAAAATCCAAGCTTTACTCCTCAATACACACACACCCCCGAAAAAAGAAAGAAAAGAAACGAAAGAAAGGACGTGAGAGAACGACGAGCTCTACTCATCTGTTATCAAGCCTTGAGCTTTACGAGTAATCAAGTTCTAATCATGTGGTAGGCACTTACCCAAATGCTCTCGAAGGACTGCTGCGTGGAGAGGCGTACGGTCGTGAGGGCCACTAAAATAATCCTGCGAAATGTCCGATCCCTTGATTTTCTGCAATAGTTTAAGCACGCAGCCAAGTGCACCTTCTTCTGCAGCTAGATAAAGTGGAGACGCTCCAGCAGCATTCACCAAAGTTACCAATTCTGGGTACTCTCTTACCAATAACTCCACAAAGCTGTGGTCACGGCTCCAAGCTGCCTCATGCAAGGCTGTGTTGAGCCCCCTGTTTCTCTTTCTCAGCATCTCTTCCGTTAGGTCATTCTTCTGAGCGCACTTGATGAGTTCGTCTGCCACAAGGGCATCTCCATTTCTTGCCGCGACATGCAGTGCTGTGTCGCCTTTTGAGTTCTCCTCCAGGAGGAGAAATGGGCAGAGGTCGCTGATACGAGCAGCAAAATTGGAGTGGCCATGTCTTGCGGCGATGTGAAGGGCTGTGTTCTTGTTGGGGGTTGTAGTGAGGAGCAACTGGCCGTTGTTTGTATCTGAAATTTGGCTGAGAAGATCAACGTTTCCTGATTTTGCTATTTTGTAAAGAGTTGCATCCATGGTGAGATGGATCGGGGTCTTCTGGTTTGTGTGTAATTGTGGTTATTACATATCAGTTTTAGTACTTGTCCTGGCTCCCTGTCCCTGGTTTGCTTGCAGTCTTGCCCCTTCCCATCAATAAAGAAGAAAGAGAAATCCTGAGAACGAAGAAGGAATCCACGTTCTTGGAACTTTCCAAGCAGGAGGACCCATTGCAAAATTTCCACGTACGAACGCGTTGGATTGGTGACTAGGACAGATTTCTCCACCGTCCAGAATCGTGGTTCCCAAAACTCCCGCGTGCTGTCCTGAAGGTGAAAATAAATCTCACACCGTTCACATTAGTGGGACCCCTATAGAAATCTACTTAATAAAATATTATATAAGTCTCATCTATCTTTTCCAGAATGACACCCACCTATTTAAAATCTGAATTGCATTAATTAAAAAGAGTTTTTTTTATACAAAGGCCCCTACATTTTTATAAAACCTCAAAAAGGCCCCTACATGTTCATCATCATAGGACCACTTAAATTTGTGGCTCTTCTTTAAAATTTTTGGATGTGATTTTTCCTAAATTCCTATTCCATGCTTAGGATTATTTCTCCGATTTACTCTCTCTCATGTAAGAACATTTCCATCTCTCATGTTGTTTGATGGATATCTCGTGTGATGAGGTGGGCCCCGGGCAATTTCTTAGTTGTGTCTTTTCCATTGGAGGCGTTTGTTTTGTTTAACTTTATCGGATTGTTAGAAACGAGATAGGAGATCTCTTGGGTTTTTCTTGAGCGTAAATTGGTCAAAATGTGGGTAAATGGAATGGAAGGTGATAGTGGAAGCAGGTAGGTTTTGTACAGTTTGACCGTCGGTCGATCGAGGTTTTTATAAAAACTCATAGCTCAAGGGCTTTTTGAGGTTCCATGAAAATACAGGAGTCTTTTGTTTTTTGTTTTTTTTTCTAAAAAAAGAACTCTAAACAAACTTGTCTCTCTCTTGAGTAGTTGGAAAATTTTCACTGTATTATATTTTGGGCCCACACTAAGATTTATCAAGTGTAATACGTTTGAATAAATCACAACAAAAATGCTTGTGTTTCATCTACAGACGGGCCACCCATTTAAAATCTAATGCCAGATGAGGTAAAATTTGAATCTAATCTGTTACTTTTTTTTTTTTTAATAAAAACACAAATCTCGCTCTAATTTGAACCTCATAACTGTTATGCTCTGCATTATGCCCAAATAGTTAAAGACATCTAATGTAGGTAACAATGGACCTTATAAACTTTGTTGCTTGTCCAATTCGATAAGGGCCTGTTTGGATAATTGAGGGATAGAGTGAAGTGGAGTAAATTTCATATGAAAGGTGAAGTGGGGTAAAGTGGGTTGAAGTTTATTAAATTAACTTCACTTCACTCTGGTTGGTTGCTTTGTGTAAAGTGAAATCTAAAATACTTTGTATGTGTTTGGATACCTATGAGTAAAGTGAAAATGAGAATACATAGAATAACAAGCTCTCTTTTATTCTTTCTCTGAACACTTCATGGGATTGCTTCAACAGGTCCCATATCAAATTAATATTCATGGACAACATTTGACCCAAGCAAGTAACAAAAAGGCTAGAAAAAATGAGGCATCTCAACACAAGGCCAACCACTAAAAGAGAAGAATAGGAAACAGATGCCATTGGATTCCTACAGAAAAAATCTTTTTCCTTCTGCAAAAACAGAATTCTCCTCATAATACTGAGAAGAAAGCAATCGAGAGAGGGGAAGCTCCTGCAAGTCACATAATCAAATCCACTTATCGTGTGTGCACAATTTATGCTGGCTTTTTCATTAACAAGGCCTGGATAACAAAACCCAAAATCAGAGCTTGTTAAGGAACTCTGATTTTACTTCTGGAACTTGGGCAACTCCTTTTGGAACAATAGGAATTCAATAAACCCAAGATCTTCCTTTCCTATGGAAAATTGAAGATTTTGGTGAAAACCCAATTCTCTGTTCTCAGAACTTCACAACTCCAACACCCCACTTCCCTGAAAAGCTAGAGCTTCTTGATTGAAAACCCATAAGTCTGCTATCAAAACTCCTCAACACCAAAATGTCCAACAATCCTGAAAGATCAGAGCTTTTAGTGTGAAATCCACTTCTCTTATCAACTCAAGGCTACAAGATCAAGTCCCCTGCTGCCAACACTCACTTCCCCTAATGCCCTTTTGTTTAACAAAGGCTAGAAACAAAGCAACCCTTTCCCCAATTTCCACAAAAATCAGAGATACATGGAATATTCACTCATCCTTTGCAGTCAAAAAAGTCCCACATTCAATCAATAACCCATAGACTTCAATGCCCAAATCTCTCTCAACCCACACAGAGTCACACTACCCTTTTACCAATAGTCCAGGCATTTCGGTACACATCTGTTTCCTTTACACAGATTTGAAACCTTCTGATTCATATCCAAAAACAGCAACAGAATCAAGAACATGAAAAAGCAATGGAGCAAAAGTCTAATCCAACAACTTATGGACATTAAAAGTTTTAACAAAATGAGAAAAAAACACAAACATAACGAAAATAGAGACACAAAACTCAAGATATAGTCCCTTCCCACCACCGTCTGTCAAGCATCCTAATAACAAACCAATATACCAGCACAAAAATTAAAACATAAAACCAACCCAATCTCATGATATAAATGTGTTGTTAAATAAATCATACCTAAGGAAAGGATGCAGCATGAATTCTATGCAAGCGTCTTAGTATCCATTCCTTCTTATCTCCATGCGACAAGAAGACTACAGCCATCTCCTTTCTCAATGTTAGCCACTCATGTGTAACACCTATGTCATCTCGAGTAAGACCCTCTATCTTCATCAGTTCTCTATAAACTTCATCACCTATTCGCTTATGTGGCTCTGAGTTCTTAATGCTATCAACAAAATTGTCTAATGCATGTTGCACCAAAGTCGTGGATTCTTTCATCCCCATTACAAGTACTTCTACATCTCTTGCCCTCTTTCGTACTTCCTTCTTCTTCAATGAAGATTCCCCACTTGTTCCTCCACCTTTAGAATCACATTCTAAATCATCTACGCGAATTGGGACATCATCAGAATTACTAAAATTACTTGACTCCTGCATCAAGTCAACAGACAGTGCACTAGTTGAAGACCGAGCAAATTGTCCTGTTGCCATATCATTGCCACATACCAATCCCATCATTTCATAGTCAATACTCTTAGTCTTCAATGGTCTTGCTGTTGGATGTCCCTGTACCATAACAAAAACTCTCAATTATATTATAAAATCACAAACAACGAAAAAAGTACATAAAAAATTAGCATTAAACATTATAATACCTCCAACCAAGTGTTCCACAATGCCTCGTCTGCAATAACTCGTTTGCTCACTGGATCGTATCAGAAACCAGATGCATTCATCATCTCCTTCATTGCATAATATAGTTGTTTCAAGTGTTTGTACCTATTCTTAACACTGGATGATGTCATGACATATGTGCCATTACTGCTTTCAGTCATGGCTGATGCAACAGCAATATAGGCATTTTCTTTAAAACCTCGATCCCCTTCTTGCCCATCTCAATTTGTTCTTGTAATAATGTGAGCATCTCATCATCCATAACAGCATTAAAGACATTATTCTTTTTTGTTGACATAGCTACATGGAACAAATAAATCAAACACACGACACATAATATCCAAAGTGAAAATTGTCAAATACATGATACTTAAAATATGACAGTAGTATTCAATTAACATTCTTTACAAATAGAGAAAGCTAAATACAACATTCAATCAACATGGCCCATATGTAGAACTTGTTATTCTACTAATTGCGATGAGTGTTACGAGGATATTCGTTCCAAAGTTTTTCCTTCAAGTTCTCTCTAAATCGACTCCATTCAACTTTCTCTCTGTGTGAGAATCTACACATTTGCGATGTTCCCGCCTCATCGGTTGAAGCAAGTGCACTATTGAGATCATTTTCCTCATTCGAATTTACATCATCAAGGTGATCTTCCAAGAGCTCTTCATCGAAAGTATGCCCACCATTCATTATGATGAAGTTGTGAAGCACGCAACACGCTATTACAATGTCAACTTGTACATTAATATCATATGGAGGTGCTGTCTTCAAAATTCCAAACCTATTTTTCAAGATTCCAAAAGCCCTCTCAATAGCATTTCGTGCTTGTGAATGCATTTTGTTGAAGACCTCCCTTGAATTAACAAGATTCTTCCTTCTAAAATCAGCAAGATGATATCTAGCCGTTCGATACAGAGCTAGAAATCCAAGTTGGTTTGCATACCCTCCATCGACTAGATAGTATCTACCTACTCCCCATGGTTTTAAAGCATTAAGAGTTAGTTAAAGATCAACCATTTTCAAATAGAAAAATAAGTGAAAAAAAAATCAAATTAGTAGACTTCATTACCTCGAGGAACAATAAGTGGATCGGGTCGGGCGAGTGCATTTTGTAGTACACGGGCATCGGTTGCTGACCCCTCCCACCCAGGAAGTACATATTGAAAGTTTAAATCGAAGCCACATGCAACCATTACGGTTTGTGACAATGTGCCCTTTCTATTTCGAAATGTGCTTTGCAATTGAGAAGGCACAAAAGCAGGAATGTGGGTCCCGTCACTAGCTCCAATGGCACCCTATTAGAATACAACAAGAAAAAATGACAATAATTCTTTATTTTTGTTGATTTATAAAAATGACTAGTGTGATATAATATGTACCTCAAAACCAACTGGCCCTCTAGGTGCATCACTCCCCACTTGTCTTATAATATCAGGAGCTAAGGCATTAATTTCTCTTAGTACTCGATGAAATTGACGACTTATTGTTTCTCCACTTCTAAAAAACCGCACTGCATTTGTTCTATTGCTAACATTGTGTGCAACAGTGTGCAAGAACAAAACAACTTGCTCCTCCACTTTCACTCCACGAGTGTCTTGCAAAAGCCCTCTATTTCTCAAATTACAGCATTGTAGATCAAAACAATCCTTGTTCATTCTCAACTGGCTTATACAGTGGGCTTCTTGGCCTCTCGTCAAGGTGGATATATAAAGTTCTCGTTCTCTTTTTCTATCTTCTCTTTCTAATGGGTTTCGAAGCATTGCATAGTATGCAACTGCTGTTGTCATCTGGTTCCGCCATATTTCCACAGCAGCAGTTGCTGCCCCCAGGATGGCAACATTTTTATGGCTAAGTTCTTCTTCCTTCTCTTCGCGATTCGAAGTTGACCCATCCATCTAATATTAAAAGGCAAAGTATATAATTATACATACAACCATCTTCATAAATTATCTTCATAATTGTATATTAACTCCAACATTCTGATCATCAAATGAAGCTAATTAATCTTTTATACATGTCATGTCCTACACGTTGAATTTCGTGCCACTTGACCAAGGTGTATTTGTGAATGTGTGCCTTACACCATAACCCGCTCGCAAAATATCTTTCCTATAATTATCTTTCCTGCAATTATTTTGAGTTAAGGAGATGAGAACTTTTTAGGGGTGGGGCCCACTAGGAAGGGATGCTGCCTTTAGAATTGCACAAAACGTGCAGGTATTTTCACATCACCAAGGCCAGCAAATATCATTCTGATCAAGATAAGATTTGGGTTCATGGCAATATCAGAGGTGAACCCAACAGAACATTGCATTTGAACTGTAACCATGTCTCACTAGATCAGGGTTCCCTTAAATTATTAGTTCAACATTTTTGTACTGTTATGGGATTGTTTTAACATATAAGATAGATTAAGTGTTTAGGTACCCAATATAATATCCTCTCAATTATAGAAACCACCTATCTAGAATTTCTTTTTCTAAAATATATATATATATATATGAGATGTGGTCCATGTTGAAGTAGCCTAGTAACAAGAAGGCAGCAAGCATTTAAAAAAAAGAGTAAATAATAGATAACAAAAAGGTCTAATTGGATATCAGAAAAGTGAAGTTTTCAAATGTTGGGCTACTGGGGCCATGTATATGCCTGCAACTTACAGTGGGAGGGATTACAGAAAACAATATATACAGTCATGTTTGTTCCAGATCCATAGAAGCAGAAGGGATCAAAAGGACACTAAGTTCGCGGATATATAGACAGAGACAAGTTCCCTTTTATTCACAAATGCCTTGGTAAGTTCCATCTTTTTCTTAAAGCAGATTCACCGTTCACCCTTTCTGCATATGAATTTGATAGGAGAAAAAGGGTGCCTATGAGCAAGATAAAATTATCTTGATCAGAATCAGATAAGGCCAGCAAAAAGTTGAGAGATCAAATTTCAAACAAGAAAATAATCACCCAAGCATAACTTTACCGAGTGAATAACAATGCGAACCAAGGGTGTTGAAAACAGCACCATCTGGGAGCAAAAATATGGTATAGAATCCTTTACACCAATTCAAAAATCCCAAACCCCAAATCAGAAATCTACAATTTAAGAATCTAAGAAACCCCAAATAAAGACCCACAAACAAGAGACTCCATAAAATCAAAAACCCAAAACCCCAAATCAGAAATCTAGTAGCCTAGAAGATTCAATGTTCCACCAGAATCAGACATTTGCCAAAACTAGATTTTGAAAAACCATTATCCAAACTTTCAGTGGAAAGGAACCATACAACAAAATTGTAAGCCCTAACCCAATCCTTGAAACCATGTCTAGAAACCAGAAATCATAACCCATTATCAGAGAGAGAGAGGGGGGGAGGGAAAGGGAGAGAGAGAGAGAGAGATTATTTGAGATGTGGAACGTTTGCAGAGTAGAATCGACTTCCACAGTTTCGAGACGAGAGGAGAGGAGAGGAGATGAGTGAAGAGGAGTATAATCTCGATTTTACTCAGCAGAACCAAAGTGAATAGGGTTGAAGTGAAATAGGATCCACATGGGCCGATCAGCGTACTTCATCTGTCGGGCCAGCCCGATCCAAACAACGATGAGTTGAAATTTTAAACCATTGGGCCTCATTTCACTTAACTTCATTCCATTACTCCCCTATCCAAACAGGCCCTAAGGGTGCATTGTAAGGATTAGCCAAGTTAATAATACTGGGTTCACCTAATGCTGCAAAATTCTTGACTTTAAGTCATGTAAAATGCAGTCGAAATAAAAACTTCAATAAAAGCCCATTTTATGGCTTTAGATCAAAGTAAAACACTTTTTCTTTAAAATGGCCATATCGTAAGCCTTCCTATATTTAAAAGATAGGAAGTCGATCAGGGTCCCACTTTTGGAAGTCTAATTGTCTGTATAAGCAAAACAGATGTGGATTAGATACCACACACAAATTTTGAATTGATTTCTTGCTTGACATAAAGAAAAAAAAAACCAAAATGTATGCACCTGGTGAAATTTAGAGTCATTTCATTGGTGACTTTTAGCTGCACATGAAAAACTCCATGAGGCACTGTATTTTTATAAGAGATTTCAAACTCAAACCAAGTCTTCTCTTGAATCCGAACTACTCTTCTAATCTTTAATACTCACTGTCCCTACAATCTCTAATAGATTATGTTGATAACACAATGAATTCTTTGATATTTGAAACTAAACCATAAATATGTAATCCTAACCGTCTCTACAATCTCTAATTGATCAGGTTGATAACACAAAGAATCCTTAAATCTCTGAAAATAAATTGCAAACATTTGGAAAAAAGAGAGAGAATATAATGCTTTGCTAGTGATTACCATCTTTAGAGGCATTCATTGTACGGATTGATGAAGATGATGAGATGGTGAGGTCTAAATGATGCATGGATCAGGGATGATGCCTTAGAGACAGGATCACGGCCGATCTGATCGCAAAATTGCTACGTGGCCATAGCTTTGATACGAGGAAGAGATAAAATGACCATACCTTTATCATTAGAAAGAATTCCAATTTCTATGAAAGACAAGGAGTAACTTAAAATTAAAATTTTTTCATAATATCCCTATCTTATTTCAACATACCAAACAAATATATAAGTAACAAACATCTTTTAAGCACACGACAAAAAGAAAATCTTGCTATTTGAGAAAACTAATTGAAAAAAGAAACAAAATTGAATGAACTTGAGGGGGATTATTTCTCATTTGCATGATAACAAGATAAAATAGGGAAGAAGTTTATCTCGTTTTCCCTTGATAGGATTGGAGTTGCATGGAGAATGGAAATGAGAGAGTAAGTGCACATGATTCCACTGTGTCATTACAAGATAATATCTTAGCCATCCAAAGATATGGGCCTTGTTTTCATCAATGCCGACAGTGGCTTTCTTTCTTCCACCACTAATGTGCAGGCCGCTGACTAGAAAGTTGTAGCTATAAAAGGATTTTTGTCATATAATGAAAATCTCCCTGTAGATGACATGACCTGAGCCCGAGATTATGATTAACTCCGAATTAATCTTGAGTCGCGTCCATACTTACTCTCGTGAACTCTGAATAAACTGATATTAAAACGAAACTCACAAGGGATATCATATATTCACATTTATCATTATACATTTTATGCGGAATTATACACATTGATTCATAAAACCGTACAATGTCCTTTGGACACAACAAAATTTCATTTACACTATTTAAAACATCCAATTGCATATTTAATTCAATGCAAGGATGATAATTATAAAATGTTTCAAAAATAATTCCCTTTCAAAAGTCTCCATTCTGTTATCGTTTTCCAATATCATATGATATGATATTGCATCATTTCCATTCGGCTAGTCCTCCTGGAGGAACTGGAGTGGTCTCCATCGTTGGCACTGCGGCCTCGGCAGGACCGGCACGGATAGCTGCGCTTGTAATGCCATTAATAACACTGTGAATATGACGATTCGGCAATGTATAAACAGATCTATGATTATATATGCTAAAATACACATATTTAATTTGTCTAAATTCAATGTTAGACAATACAATTATAATACCGAATCATTAAGAGTCTTGATTCAAAAATTGGCAAGCATTTTATTTCAAATCACAACTTCCCTTAAAGGAAGGAATCATCCTCCATAAAATGAAGGAATCGGTTTTATAAATATCAAATATTGTGGGATTTATCAGTTCCTGGACTAGGGACTACTGGCATCAGTACGAAGCTCCGAAACAATCTCAAATAATCTACTGCAGTAGGTACAGCTCTAATGAGCATTAACAAAATAACTATGTAGTGCTAGACTCAATATTTAACACAATTCAATATAATTTCAAATTAACATATTCAATTCAATAAACAATCATTTTCAGATTCAATTCAATTTATAATTCATTTCAGATACAATTCTATTTATTTCTAACTCAATTACAGCCAACCATTTATGTGTAATCATCGGTTATTTAATGTACGTATTATTTAGGATGAACATCACAATTTTATATAAATTTATACATTAAAAGTCCCCTTAATTAACACCTATGGATGTATAAACAATATTAATAGCCTTGATATAACCAATATGCTCTTTTTCGATAAATTCAGAAATTAAATATGAAAATTCACAATTTCGGTTAATTGTTCGGTCACTTGTTAGTTGACCGAACTGTACGACTTAGTTAACCTTCGGTTAACTGAACTTCCCCAGAAGCTTGTTTTTCCACTTAAATTCAGTATCTGAATGTTGGTTAATCTCTCGGTTAACCTTAAGTTAATCGAACTTCGTCGGTTAATCACTCGGTCACCCTTGATTCACATTCCAGAAACCTTCAAATTTCTGAAACCCGCAAGTATACTCGGTCGACTTGCGACCTGCCTTTGTCGGTTAACCGAACATAAGTTCAGTCACCTGTCGGTTCACAAACCAAATGCTTGTTTTTCACTCAGAACTCTCCAGAATGAGTTCGATTCCAAGTTTGGTCACCGGTCGATTGACCAAATTGTGCCCAAAACTTCAGAATTTCTAAAGCAAAATTGTGATTTTGAACTCCAATAGTTCATCAACACAACTATAATCTTCAACTCATTCATAACCTGAATAAACCACACTTTGGAACCTCATGTTCCCTCCTTAAACATTATCAAACATATCCAATCTTCTTCTCTAATCAATCAATCACATATACAAATCAATTTTAAGACTAAGGCTGAAACAATAATTATAATAAAACTCAAGAAAACCATATCCATTAGCATATAAACATAAACAACTGTTTATACTTGCCTTTCACTTGAGTTTAACACAAAACTCCTTTTCCTTTGAATTCAATTTGAGACAAAGTCACTCAATGAAACCCTTTTCTCTAACGCTAACATCACAAACAACCAAAAATGAATTTAACAATTTGTTTGAGATGGAAAAGAGTCTAAACAACTTTATTGGAACCAAAATCACTCTTTATACTCACTGTGCAGCTTGGTGTAAGAAAATTTGAGATCTTTCTCAAACTTTAACCTCAAGAAATGAAGTAGAAGATGATGAGGAAGATGAAGACATCACTTCCCCTCTCCCTAATTCACTTGTAAAGCTTCTTGCTCAAACACTTTGATGAAGAAAGATGAGAAAAATGAAAGAAAGAAGAAAACCTAGACTGAACTCTCAGCTGTTGCTACTGGAAGGATTGAGTGAACCTCATTTGGGTTCTTTTGAACCTTTTATAAACTGAAATTTGCACTAAACCCCCTTTATTAAACTCATTTCTATTTTTAAGTCAAATGAAGACTCACTTGACTGATTTCAAGTCAAATGAAATCGAGTGTATTATAAAAGTTAACGTACTTGTCGAGATACACATGATGGTACAGAGTTTTACTGTATCTGACGAAATACGCGAAAATCCATATTTATGGAAAAGTCCTTATTCTCATTACTTTGAGTCTAAAATTGACTCAACCATCTTAATCTCTTCTAAACCAATTTCATTAAACTCAATTCATTCACTTGTGACTAATTCAATTCATTTTAGTCACTAATCATCATTAACACAATTAAACTCAATTAATCCATAATAATCTCAATTAATTAGTGTTAACCTTGATTAATTTGGGACAGGGTGTAACATTCTCCTAAACTTTTAGAGTCATTCAGTCCTCCGAATGAAACATAAACAAAAATAAAACACAATAAGTAAAGTTACTTGAACGAATAGCTTTATATATATTCGAGTCATTTGTTCTTCAAGTTCCCATGTGGCTTCAGTGGATTCATGATAAGCTCAAAGGACTTTGATCCATTTGATTGTCCTTGTGCGTAGAACTTGTTCATTGGTATCAATAATCCTGATTGACTTCTCAACATGTGTGGTGTTTGATGGACCCGATTCTTCCCTCTCTCTCGCTGCCTCCGTCCCGGGTCTTTCGGGGTACGGCGGAGGGGAGGAGAAAAAAGTAAAGGGTATCAACATCTTTCTTTCTTTTTGTACGGGTATGCCAATTTCACTTTTCTACTTGGAATTTAGAAACGGTGATCCAAAGATCCACCTTCACAAGTAGAAAGGGGAAATGAAACTTTTTCTAGTTTCCCATTGCACACATATTTTAAGAAAAGAGACAAAGGTTTTTTTTTTTATATGCCGTGAAAGGCGATTTCATTTGTTTGCCGTAAAAGGCGATTTTGCCGTAAAAGGGGATTTACAAATCTTATCCATTATGAAAGACAAGAATTGTGATTTTTGTCTCTAAAAGAAAAATAAAGTACAATAGAAATCAAGAAAAGGAATCTGACTTCTCATTCGATTATGGGGACACGTTCAGATCGACGGTCGCGAGTCATGTATGGGCTCCTCCATCGTCCATGCAGATGAGAACATGATTCTTGGATTCTTGACTTAGCTTTTTAACCTCAGATTTTTAAAGGACAAAGACCAAGAGAAGGTCTTATATCCGATAAAAAGCTAAGTAAACGGGCTGAAAAGCCACGTTTTAGCCATGTTGGTAGAAGAAGAGAGGTCCTTGTGGGGGGGGGGGTGGCCCCCAAGGGTGCTTCAATCACCTTTTGGTGGTCTTGCAGCGGAGTTGCAGGAGTTCTGGATTTTCCGGGCAATTTTCTGGACTTCGAGTGAATTTCTCTAACGATTTCTCTGGATTTTTTTCTCCGCCGGCCGGGTTTTTCCCTTTGGAATACCCTCCTATTTATAGGCCTTTGGTAGCCATTTAGGAGGGTTTATGAGCATTGAATGCATTAATGCTCATAATGGGAGGAGTTACAAGTTTTAAATTATTTGTTTTGTAACTCCTTTTTTTCTTGAATCTGATTGGCTGATGGTGAATAATGAGCTTTTAATTGCCTTTAATCCCCATCATGGGAGGAGTTTCATGGCTTTAATGCCATAAATCCTTTGACTTGTAACTCCCATTTGCTTGCTTTTGATTGGGCCGTCCAAAATAATGAGTTAATGACCGCATTAACTTGTCATAAAATGGGTCATTTAACCTCATTAATTGGTCGCCAAGTCGCTTGAAGAGTCGCGGGCCGCGCCGCATCTTTTGGAATTCTTCTTGCGATGATCGCCGGTGGATCCACATGTTGTTTGATGTCGGATGGCGATGCAATTTCAGACATTGATTAATGTCAACGTGCCGGCAACATCTGTCCTGTTGATTTCACGATCGGGCGGGCAGAAAGTGTGCTTTCTTTGTCGGTCGGTTGGCGATTTCGAGGCATCTAATGATCATCCAATGATTTCGGCGGCGAATCCGTGACGTTGACGAAGATCGACGGATTTCATGCACGAAAAATCAGATTTTGGAAAAATCACACTGGCAAATCAACTCGAAACGCGAAAAGGACCCGAAAAAGGGGTCTTCCGGCGACTTTTGGGTCGCCGGAACTCCATGGTCGCCGGCGACCATGGGCCAAGGTCGCCGGCGACCATGGGCCTTGGGCCCATTTTTCGCCTGCCGTTCGGTCGCCTTTTCTTCGCCGTTTTTTGATCTTTTTTCATTCTTTTTTCTTCTGTATTTTTCCTGACATTTCCCCTCATTTATTGGCCTGATTCTCTTGAAGAAAACCTGACGAGAAGCCACGCAAATCGGAGCACAAAGTTTCCTATTTTTCTGGAAAGCCGAAGACTTTGTTGTGAGGTATTGCCGATTTTTTGTCAAGCATTGAAACTAGGCCAAACGATGTCGGAATGACCTAAAATTTGACGTGGAGCTTCTTGAACAGTAGATATGACCAACCATAGGCTTTGGTTTGAGTTTTGAAGCCGTTCGGGGTCCCGCAAATGCTTGCCTTAATTTCGCCATGAGAGAAATGCCGAGCTTTGACCTATGGTCAACCGATGTCCGATTGACATGAAATTTGACAGGGAGCCTCCTGAGTAGCAAGTAAGACCAACCATAGGCTTTGGTTTGAGTTTTGAAGCCTTTTGGGGTCCCGCAAATGCTCACCTTGATTTCACCTCGAGGAAAATGCCGAGCTTTGAAACTAGGCTAAACGATGTTCGTTTGACCCAAAACTTGACAGGGGACCTATTGGAGTCATTTTGAGATGATCCATTAGCTCCAATTTGGATGCCATGATTCCGGGGTGCTCCGCCGGCGGTAAGCCTGTTTTTGCTTCCCGAGAGTTGATAAAGGGTCAAACGTTGTCCGTTTGACTTGAAATTTGGTATGGGGCCTTTTGGAGGTATTTTGAGACCATCCGTAGGCTCTGATCGAAGTTTTGAAGTCTTCGACACTGTCGCTGCTGGAAGCTCCTGTCTGGCTGTCGGAGGAGTGAAGTTAGGCCAAATGACGTCGAAATGGCCCGAAACTTCATGTGTACCCCTCTTTTGGCTGCTTTGAAGGATCTTGCAGTTTTTGTTTGATTCTGACAAGATCTGGTGCTTGAAGTGGCGCCTTCCTATTTATGGCAGGATGTGGCTCCATGTAGCTTTTGGTGTTGAAGGGACATAGTGACATTTTTGGTGTCAACAGTGTTTGGCAAAACTTAAATCTCAACATATGTGGTGTTTGGCAAAACTTAAATCTCATCATATTTGATGATGTGGGAAGAGTCCGCCAAACACTTTCGAAGCATTGATACATGAGATACATTGTGGATACTAGAAAGTTTTGCAGGAAGTTTTAGACGATAAGCCACGTCTCCAATTCTGCTCTTGATCTTGAAAGGTTCGATATATCTTGGTGAAAGTTTACCTTTCTGCCCAAATTGGATAGTACATTTCATAGGAGAAGTCTTTAAAAATACCCAACCACCAGTGGCAAACTCAAGATCACGCCGATGATTGTCAACATAACTTTTTTGCCTTGATCGGGCAATTTTTAGTCTGTCTTATACTTTTTGGACTTTTTTTTGTTGTTTTTGCAATCACTGTAGGACCATGGAAATTCCTTGTTCCAACTTCTTCCCAGCTAACTGGAGTCCTACATTTTCGTCCATATAATGCTTCAAATGGTGCCATCTCATTACTGGAGTGATAACTATTGTTGTACGTAAATTCACACAACACTAGATGTTCATCCCAATCACTCCCAAAATCCATAACACTAGTATGAAGCAAATCCTCCAAAGTCTGGATTGTGCGTTCTGATTGCCCATCTATTTGTGGATGATATGCAGTACTAAATCGAAGTCTAGTACCCATTAAATTTTGGAATGACCGCCAAAATGTGGAAACAAATTGATTTTCTTGATCTGACACAATCGAAACCGGTGTTCCATACAATCGAGTCACTTCCCTCATAAACAACTTGGACATATCACTGAATCCCATATCCTTTCTACACGGAAGAAAATATGCAGACTTCGTAAGACGATCCACAATCACCCATTCGGTGTCATGTTGTCTCCTAGTCATTGGCAAACAAGATACAAAGTCCATAGTGAGATCTTCCCACTTCCATCGAGATATATGCAGAGGATGAAGTAATACAGGCGGTTTCTTATGGTCAGACTTCACATGCTGACAGATCAAGCATGAAGATACATAACTTGCTACCTCCTGCTTCATATTATTCCACCAGAACCTATCCTTGATATTTCTATACATTTTAGTACTTTCTGGATACATATAATATCTGGTGTGATGAGCTTCAAACATTACTGTCTGCTTCAAATCTTCTTGTGTTGGTTTATATAATCTATCTTTGAACTGGAGAACTCCTTCTACCAACACAAAGTCTAATCTCGTTGCAATGTTATCCCTGATTCTCCTCAATTCAAAATCTTCAAATTGTATATCTTTAATTTGTTGGATAAGAATCGGTTTATATACAGACATTGCTGCAACCATTACTTTATTGTCCACCATTTCAAATAATCTAAATCTCTGAATTCTTCAATCAAATGCCATCCACCCACCAGTGATGCCAAGGCAGCAGATTTACGACTCAAAGCATCAGCTACTACATTATCTTTTCCAGGTACACAAGTGAATAGAAAATCATAATCTTTAATTAGGTATAACCAACGACATTGCTTCAGATTAATGTCCTTCTGAGTAAACAAATATTGAAGGCTTCTATGATCACAATGGACTCAAAAGTCTTTCCATATAAATAATGCCTCCATTGTTTTAAAGCAAACACAACCGTCACGAATTCTAAATCATGAGTAGCATAATTCTTCTCATGTTATTTTAACTGACGCGATCCATAGGCAATGACCTTGCCATTCTGCATTAGCACACATCCCAATTCTATACCCGAAGCATCAGAATAAATTACAAATCCTCCTCTTCCTTCAGGTAATGTCAAGACTGGGGGCTGAGATTAATCTCTGCTTCAATAACTAAAAACTAGACTCACATTCATCATCCCATAAAAATGGAATATTCTTTCGAGTTATTTTCGTCAACGGAGCTGCAATCTTAGAGAAGTCTTTTACAAATCTTCTGTAATATCCAGCCAACCTTAAGAAACTCTGAACTTTTGGAACATTTTCAGACTTTGCCACTTGGTAATG
>QPKB01000005.1:36059096-36115750 GCA_003546025.1 Camphora micrantha | reverse complement strand
TGGAAGTCTAATTGTCTGTATAAGCAAAACAGATGTGGATTAGATACCACACACAAATTTTGAATTGATTTCTTGCTTGACATAAAGAAAAAAAAACCAAAATGTATGCACCTGGTGAAATTTAGAGTCATTTCATTGGTGACTTTTAGCTGCACATGAAAAACTCCATGAGGCACTGTATTTTTATAAGAGATTTCAAACTCAAACCAAGTCTTCTCTTGAATCCGAACTACTCTTCTAATCTTTAATACTCACTGTCCCTACAATCTCTAATAGATTATGTTGATAACACAATGAATTCTTTGATATTTGAAACTAAACCGTAAATATGTAATCCTTACTGTCTCTACAATCTCTAATTGATCAGGTTGATAACACAAAGAATCCTTAAATCTCTGAAAATAAATTGCAAACATTTGGAAAAAAGAGAGAATATAATGCTTTGCTAGTGATTACCATCTTTAGAGGCATTCATTGTACGGATTGATGAAGATGATGAGATGGTGAGGTCTAAATGATGCATGGATCAGGGATGATGCCTTAGAGACAGGATCACGGCCGATCTGATCGCAAAATTGCTACGTGGCCATAGCTTTGATACGAGGAAGAGATAAAATGACCATACCTTTATCATTAGAAAGAATTCCAATTTCTATGAAAGACAAGGAGTAACTTAAAATTAAAATTTTTTCATAATATCCCTATCTTATTTCAACATACCAAACAAATATATAAGTAACAAACATCTTTTAAGCCACACGACAAAAAAGAAAATCTGCTATTTGAGAAAACTAATTGAAAAAAGAAACAAAATTGAATGAACTTGAGGGGGATTCGTTCTCATTTGCATGATAACAAGATAAAATAGGGAAGAAGTTTATCTCGTTTTCCCTTGATAGGATTGGAGTTGCATGGAGAATGGAAATGAGAGAGTAAGTGCACATGATTCCACTGTGTCATTACAAGATAATATCTTAGCCATCCAAAGATATGGGCCTTGTTTTCATCAATGCCGACAGTGGCTTTCTTTCTTCCACCACTAATGTGCAGGCCGCTGACTAGAAAGTTGTAGCTATAAAAGGATTTTTGTCATATAATGAAAATCTCCCTGTAGATGACATGACCTGAGCCCGACATTATGATTAACTCCGAATTAATCTTGAGTCGCGTCCATACTTACTCTCGTGAACTCTGAATAAACTGACATTAAAACGAAACTCACAAGGGATATCATATATTCACATTTATCATTATACATTTTATGCGGAATTATACACATTGATTCATAAAACCGTACAATGTCCTTTGGACACAACAAAATTTCATTTACACTATTTAAAACATCCAATTGCATATTTAATTCAATGCAAGGATGATAATTATAAAATGTTTCAAAAATAATTCCCTTTCAAAAGTCTCCATTCTGTTATCGTTTTCCAATATCATATAATATGATATTGCATGATTTCCATTCGGCTAGTCCTCCTGGAGGAACTGGAGTGGTCTCCATCATTGGCACTGCGGCCTCGGTAGGACCGGCACGGATAGCTGCGCTTGTAATGCCATTAATAACACTGTGAATATGACGATTCAGCAATGTATAAACAGATCTATGATTATATATGCTAAAATACACATATTTAATTTGTCTAAATTCAATGTTAGACAATACAATTATAATACCGAATCATTAAGAGTCTTGATTCAAAAATTGGCAAGCATTTTATTTCAAAATCACAACTTCCCTTAAAGGAAGGAATCATCCTCCATAAAATGAAGGAATCGGTTTTATAAATATCAAATATTGTGGGATTTATCAGTTCCCGGACTAGGGACTACTGGCATCAGTACGAAGCTCCGAAACAATCTCAAATAATCTACTGCAGTAGATACAGCTCTAATGAGCATTAACAAAATAACTATGTAGTGCTAGACTCAATATTTAACACAATTCAATATAATTTCAAATTAACATATTCAATTCAATAAACAATCATTTTCAGATTCAATTCAATTTATAATTCATTTCAGATACAATTCTATTTATTTCTAACTCAATTACAACCAACCATTTATGTGTAATCATCGGTTATTTAATGTACGTATTATTTAGGATGAACATCACAATTTTATATAAATTTATACATTAAAAATCCCCTTAATTAACACCTATGGATGTATAAACAATATTAATAGCCTTGATATAACCAATATGCTCTTTTTCGATAAATTCAGAAATTAAATATGAAAATTCACAATTTCGGTTAACTGTTCGGTCACTTGTTAGTTGACCGAACTGTACGACTTAGTTAACCTTCGGTTAACTGAACTTCCCCAGAAGCTTGTTTTTCCACTTAAATTCAGTATCTGAATGTTGGTTAATCTGTCGGTTAACCTTAAGTTAATCGAACTTCGTCGGTTAATCACTCGGTCACCCTTGATTCACATTCCAGAAACCTTCAAATTTCTGAAACCCGCAAGTATACTCGGTCGACTTGCGACCTGCCTTTGTCGGTTAACCGAACATAAGTTCAGTCACCTGTCGGTTCACAAACCAAATGCTTGTTTTTCACTCAGAACTCTCCAGAATGAGTTCGATTCCAAGTTTGGTCACCGGTCGATTGACCAAATTGTGCCCAAAACTTCAGAATTTCTAAAGCAAAATTGTGATTTCGAACTCCAATAGTTCATCAACACGTCTATAATCTTCAACTCATTCATAACCTGAATAAACCACACTTTGGAACCTCATGTTCCCTCCTTAAACATTATCAAACATATCCAATCTTCTTCTCTAATCAATCAATCACATATACAAATCAATTTTAAGACTAGGGCTGAAACAATAATTATAATAAAACTCAAGAAAACCATATCCATTAGCATATAAACATAAACAACTGTTTATACTTGCCTTTCACTTGAGTTTAACACAAAACTCCTTTTCCTTTGAATTCAATTTGAGACAAAGTCACTCAATGAAACCCTTTTCTCTCAATGAAACCCTTTTCTCTAACGCTAACATCACAAACAACCAAAAATGAATTTAACAATTTGTTTGAGATGGGAAAGAGTCTAAACAACTTTATTGGAACCAAAATCACTCTTTATACTCACTGTGCAGCTTGGTGTAAGAAAATTTGAGATCTTTCTCAAACTTTAACCTCAAGAAATGAAGTAGAAGATGATGAGGAAGATGAAGACATCACTTCCCCTCTCCCTAATTCACTTGTAAAGCTTCTTGCTCAAACACTTTGATGAAGAAAGATGAGAAAAATGAAAGAAAGAAGAAAACCTAGACTGAACTCTCAGCTGTTGCTACTGGAAGGATTGAGTGAACCTCATTTGGGTTCTTTTGAACCTTTTATAAACTGAAATTTGCACTAAACCCCCTTTATTAAACTCATTTCTATTTTTAAGTCAAATGAAGACTCACTTGACTGATTTCAAGTCAAATGAAATCGAGTGTATTATAAAAGTTAACGTACTTGTCGAGATACACATGATGGTACAGAGTTTTACTGTATCTGACGAAATACGCGAAAATCCATATTTATGGAAAAGTCCTTATTCTCATTACTTTGAGTCTAAAATCGACTCAACCATCTTAATATCTTCTAAACCAATTTCATTAAACTCAATTCATTCACTTGTGACTAATTCAATTCATTTTAGTCACTAATCATCATTAACACAATTAAACTCAATTAATCCATAATAATCTCAATTAATTAGTGTTAACCTTGATTAGTTTGGGGCGGGGTGTAACATTCTCCTAAACTTTTAGAGTCATTCAGTCCTCCGAATGAAACATAAACAAAAATAAAACACAATAAGTAAAGTTACTTGAACGAATAGCTTTATATATTTTCGAGTCATTTGTTCTTCAAGTTCCCATGTGGCTTCAGTGGATTCATGATGAGCTCAAAGGACTTTGATCCATTTGATTGTCCTTGTGCGTAGAACTTGTTCATTGGTATCAATAATCCTGATTGACTTCTCAACATGTGTGGTGTTTGATGGACCCGATTCTTCCCTCTCTCTCGTTGCCTCCGTCCCGGGTCTTTCGGGGTACGGCGGAGGGGAGGAGAAAAAAGTAAAGGGTATCAACATCTTTCTTTCTTTTTGTACGGGTATGCCAATTTCACTTTTCTACTTGGAATTTAGAAACGGTGATCCAAAGATCCACCTTCACAAGTAGAAAGGGGAAATGAAACCTTTTCTAGTTTCCCATTGCACACATATTTTAAGAAAAGAGACAAAGGTTTTTTTTTTTATATGCCGTGAAAGGCGATTTCATTTGTTTGCCGTAAAAGGCGATTTACAAATCTTATCCATTATGAAAGACAAGAATTGTGATTTTTGTCTCTAAAAGAAAAATAAAGTACAATAGAAATCAAGAAAATGAATCTGACTTCTCATTCGATTATGGGGACACGTTCAGATCGACGGTCGCGAGTCATGTATGGGCTCCTCCATCGTCCATGCAGATGAGAACATGATTCTTGGATTCTTGACTTAGCTTTTTAACCTCAGATTTTTAAAGGACAAAGACCAAGAGAAGGTCTTATATCCGATAAAAAGCTAAGTAAACGGGCTGAAAAGCCACGTTTTAGCCATGTTGGTAGAAGAAGAGAGGTCCTTGGGGGGGGGGGGGGGGGGGCAAGGGTGCTTCAATCACGTTTTGGTGGTCTTGCAGCGGAGTTGCAGGAGTTCTGGATTTTCCGGGCAATTTTCTGGACTTCGAGGGAATTTCTCTGACGATTTCTCTGGATTTTTTTCTCCGCCGGCCGAGTTTTTCCCTTTGGAATGCCCTCCTATTTATAGGCCTTTGGTAGCCATTTAGGAGGGTTTATGAGCATTGAATGCATTAATGCTCATAATGAGAGGAGTTACAAGTTTTAAATTATTTGTTTTGTAACTCCTTTTTTTCTTGAATCTGATTGGCTGATGGAGAATAATGAGCTTTTAATTGCCTTTAATCCCCATCATGGGAGGAGTTTCATGGCTTTAATGCCATAAATCCTTTGACTTGTAACTCCCATTTGCTTGCTTTTGATTGGGCCGTCCAAAATAATGAGTTAATGACCGCATTAACTTGTCATAAAATGGGTCATTTAACCTCATTAATTGGTCGTCAAGTCGCTTGAAGAGTCGCGGGCCGCGCCGCGTCTTTTGGAATTCTTCTTGCGATGATCGCCGGTGGATCCACATGTTGTTTGATGTCGGATGGCGATGCAATTTCAGACATTGATTAATGTCAACGTGCCGGCAACATCTGTCCTGTCGATTTCACGATCGGGCGGGCAGAAAGTGTGCTTTCTTTGTCGGTCGGTTGGCGATTTCGAGGCATCTAATGATCATCTAATGATTTCGGCGGCGAATCCGTGACGTTGACGAAGATCGACGGATTTCATGCACGAAAAATCAGATTTTGGAAAAATCACACTGGCCAATCAACTCGAAATGCGAAAAGGACCCGAAAAAGGGGTCTTCCGGCGACTTTTGGGTGGCCGGAACTCCATGGTCGCCGGCGACCATGGGCCTTGGGCCCATTTTTCGGCTGCCGTTCGGTCGCCTTTTCTTCGCCGTTTTTCGATCTTTTTTCATTCTTTTTTCTTCTGTATTTTTCCTGACATTTCCCCTCATTTATTGGCCTGATTCTCTTGAAGAAAACCTGACGAGAAGCCACGCAAATCGGAGCACAAAGTTTCCTATTTTTCTGAAAAGCCGAAGACTTTGTTGTGCGGTATTGCCGATTTTTTGTCAAGCATTGAAACTAGGCCAAACGATGTCGGAATGACCTGAAATTTGACGTGGAGCTTCTTGAACAGTAGATATGACCAACCATAGGCTTTGGTTTGAGTTTTGAAGCCGTTCGGGGTCCCGCAAATGCTTGCCTTAATTTCGCCATGAGAGAAATGCCGAGCTTTGACCTGTGGTCAACCGATGTCCGATTGACATGAAATTTGACAAGGAGCCTCCTGAGTAGCAAGTAAGACCAACCATAGGCTTTGGTTTGAGTTTTGAAGCCTTTTGGGGTCCCGCAAATGCTCACCTTGATTTCACCTCGAGGAAAATGCCGAGCTTTGAAACTAGGCCAAACGATGTCCGTTTGACCCAAAACTTGACAGGGGACCTATTGGAGTCATTTTGAGATGATCCATTAGCTCCAATTTGGATGCCATGATTCCGGGGTGCTCCGCCGCCGGTAGGCCTGTTTTTGCTTCCCGAGAGTTGATAAAGGGTCAAACGTTGTCCGTTTGACTTGAAATTTGGTATGGGGCCTTTTGGAGGTATTTTGAGACCATCCGTAGGCTCTGATCGAAGTTTTGAAGTCTTCGACACTGTCGCTGCTGGAAGCTCCTGTCTGGCTGTCGGAGGAGTGAAGTTAGGCCAAATGACGTCGAAATGGCGCGAAACTTCATGTGTACCCCTCTTTTGGCTGCTTTGAAGGATCTTGCAGTTTTTGTTTGATTCTGACAAGATCTGGTGCTTGAAGTGGCGCCTTCCTATTTATGGCAGGATGTGGCTCCATGTAGCTTTTGGTGTTGAAGGGACATAGTGACATTTTTGGTGTCAACAGTGTTTGGCAAAACTTAAATCTCAACATATGTGGTGTTTGGCAAAACTTAAATCTCATCATATTTGATGATGTGTGAAGAGTCCGCCAAACACTTTCGAAGCATTGATACATGAGATACATTGTGGATACTAGAAAGTTTTGCAGGAAGTTTTAGATGATAAGCCACGTCTCCAATTCTGCTCTTGATCTTGAAAGGTTCGATATATCTTGGTGAAAGTTTACCTTTCTGCCCAAATTGGATAGTACATTTCATAGGAGAAGTCTTTAAAAATACCCAACCACCAGTGGCAAACTCAAGATCACGCCGATGATTGTCAACATAACTTTTTTGCCTTGATCGGGCAATTTTTAGTCTGTCTTATACTTTTTGGACTTTTTTTGTTGTTTTTGCAATCACTGTAGGACCATGGAAATTCCTTGTTCCAACTTCTTCCCAGCTAACTGGAGTCCTACATTTTCGTCCATATAATGCTTCAAATGGTGCCATCTCATTACTGGAGTGATAACTATTGTTGTATGTAAATTCACACAACACTAGATGTTCATCCCAATCACTCCCAAAATCCATAACACTAGTATGAAGCAAATCCTCCAAAGTCTGGATTGTGCGTTCTGATTGCCCATCTATTTGTGGATGATATGCAGTACTAAATCGAAGTCTAGAACCCATTAAATTTTGTAATGACCGCCAAAATGTGGAAACAAACTGATTTTCTCGATCTGACACAATCGAAACCGGTGTTCCATACAATCGAGTCACTTCCCTCATAAACAACTTGGACATATCACTGAATCCCATATCCTTTCTACACGGAAGAAAATAAGCAGACTTCGTAAGACGATCCACAATCACCCATTCGGTGTCATGTTGTCTCCTAGTCATTGGCAAACAAGATACAAAGTCCATAGTGAGATCTTCCCACTTCCATCGAGATACATGCAGAGGATGAAGTAATACAGGCGGTTTCTTATGGTCAGACTTCACATGCTGACAGATCAAGCATGAAGATACATAACCTGCTACCTCCTGCTTCATATTATTCCACCAGAACCTATCCTTGATATTTCTATACATTTTAGTACTTTCTGGATACATATAATATCTGGTGTGATGAGCTTCAAACATTACTGTCTGCTTCAAATCTTCTTGTGTTGGTTTATATAATCTATCTTTGAACTGGAGAAGTTCTTCTACCAACACAAGGTCTAATCTCGCTGCAATGTTATCCCTGATTCTCCTCAATTCAAAATCTTCAAATTGTATATCTTTAATTTGTTGGATAAGAATCGGTTTATATACAGACATTGCTGCAACCATTACTTTATTGTCCACCATTTCAAATAATCTAAATCTCTGAATTCTTCAATCAAATGCCATCCACCCACCAGTGATGCCAAGGCAGCAGATTTACGACTCAAAGCATCAGCTACTACATTATCTTTTCCAGATACACAAGTGAATAGAAAATCATAATCTTTAATTAGGTATAACCAACGACATTGCTTCAGATTAATGTCCTTCTGAGTAAACAAATATTGAAGGCTTCTATGATCACAATGGACTCAAAAGTCTTTCCATATAAATAATGCCTCCATTGTTTTAAAGCAAACACAACCGTCACGAACTCTAAATCATGAGTAGCATAATTCTTCTCATGTTATTTTAACTGACGCGATCCATAGGCAATGACCTTGCCATTCTGCATTAGCACACATCCCAATTCTATACCCGAAGCATCAGAATAAATTACAAATCCTCCTCTTCCTTCAGGTAATGTCAAGACTGGGGGCTGAGATTAATCTCTGCTTCAATAACTAAAAACTAGACTCACATTCATCATCCCATAAAAATGGAATATTCTTTCGAGTTAGTTTCGTCAACGGAGCTGCAATCTTAGAGAAGTCTTTTACAAATCTTCCGTAATATCCAGCCAACCTTAAGAAACTCTGAACTTTTGGAACATTTTCAGACTTTGCCACTTGGTAATGGCTTCAATTTTAGTTGAATCAACAACCAGTTCTTCTCTAGTAATTATGTGACCCAAAAATGCCACCTGCTGTTGCAAAAAATCACACTTCTCTAACTTTGCAAACAACAGATTTTCTCTCAATAATTGCAATGTTGTTCTCAGATGGCGTGAATGCTCTTGTTCTGACTTTGAATATACCAAAATGTCATTGATGAAGATTACAACAAAATGGATTAAATATGCAGCAAAAATTCTATTCATCAAAGCCATAAATATTGCAGGTCCATTTGTCAAACCAAAAGGCATAACTAAAAATTCATAATGCCCATATCGGGTTCTAAACGAAGTCTTCTGTACACCTTGATCTCTAACACAAATCTGGTGATATTCAGATCGGAGATCAATCTTCGAAAAATATGCTGCACTCTGGAGTTGATCAAACAACTCATGAATTCTAGGCAACGGATATTTCTTCTTGATTGTCATATGATTTAGTTGCCTATAATCAATACACATACATTGGGTGCCATCCCTTTTTTTACAAATAATACAGGTGCTCCCCATGGTGAAACACTAGGTTTAATAAAACCTTTGTCTAGCAAATCCTGTATTTGTTTCTTCAGCATATGTAATTCTGATGGTGTCATTCTTTATGGTGCATAGGATATAGGTGCAGTACCCGACACAAGCTCTATAGTGAAGTTTGCTTCCCTTGCTGGAGGTAGGCCTGTTACTTCCTGTGGAAATACATATGAAAATTCACATACTACAGGATTATTCTTTAATTCCTTTCTTGGCTTCTTCTCAATAATGAATGTGATGTAGCATTCACAACTACTACACATCATTTGTTCAGCCTTATGTGCTAAAATAAGCCTTATATCAAATTTCTTTTGAACTCCTTCAAATAATACATTGGCATTCACTTCATCCACTTTAAAAGTAATGATTTTACAGAAACAGTCCAAACATACCCTATACTTCGCAAACCAATCCATACCAAGAATTACATCGAAATCATTCATTGCCAACACTACTAAATCTGCTGGCAGTGACACCTCACCAATTTTAACACTATATTGGGGAACGTACGATTCACACACTACTTTACTTCCCAATGAAGTAATTACTGTAAAATCATATGACAACTGCATAATTTGTTTTTGCATATCACACACAAATAGAGGTGCACAGATGAAGGATTAGATCCATGGTAAAACAAAGCAACCGCTGGTCTATTATCTATAAGTATTATACATTCCACGACATTGACTGCAAATTCAGCTTGTTCTCTATTCACAGCATAGGCTTGTCCTGCTACCTGTGGTCTATTCTGCTGTTGTTGCTGTCGTGGTTGCTGTCTCTGACGTTGCTGCCATTAACGCTGCTGCCGTTGTTGTGGGAGGAGCAAGAACTGCTACTTGTCCCTGTGGAGGCTGTTGCTGTGGAGCTCTGTTATCTCTTCTAGCTCTGGGACATTGAGCCATTTTGTATTCCATAGAACCACAAACTAAACATGCCCAGTGTCTCTCCAACAGGCTTCAGTCTTGTGAGTTTTCCCACAGGTCTCACAAACTGATTTATTTTCAGCTTGAGCAACATTCTTTTGTTTCTTATTCTTGAATTGTCCTCCCTTTTTAAACCAAGAACTTCCACTCCTCTTTTCACTAGCATTCATGGCTAATTCTTCTTTGTGTACTTCCTCAGCAGCATAAGCCTTATCAACTGCATCATCAAACAGAGTAGCCTTCTGACCTGCCACGACCATTTTCTGGTATGCTGGGTTTAAACCATTAATGAAACATTTTACTTTCTTTGCTTCAGTATCAATCAAGTTTGTAGCATATTTGGATGGCTGCAAGAATGTATGTACTTATACTGCTACAGTCATCTGCCCTTGTTTCAAATTAAAAATTCTGATTCTTTCCTTTATTGCACATGCTCAGGTACAAAATTTCTTTCAAATTGATTTTTAAAACTCTCCTAAATTGTGGCTGCGGGTGTGGTACTAGTTGTACCTCTGATACTCTTCCACCAAACCTTGCTACTCCCGCTCACCTAGCTAAAATGGACCTTAGCCGAGCATGGAAGAAGCAAGTAACAGCTGCTACATTTGGGTACAAACAATTGTATAAAACACATCCTCGATGTGTTGAATCCATTCATCAGCCAATAACACATCTTCTATGCCATGGAACTCAGTGGCTCCTCTCTTCCTAAACTGTTTATACAGAACATTAGAATCTTTCTTTTTAGACTGTACCACCACTTGAGTCTCAACGTTATGTTGTTGTTGGATGGGTGGTACCTAAGAAGCTTGCACTTGAGCTTGTATTTGTATCTGCATTTGAGTCTGCACTTGTAGTATGGTAGTGATTTGTACTTGCATGCTAACTTGTGTCTCATGGCTTCTAGCCATCTGCTCCAACATAGCAGTAAACTTAGCAATATCATTATTTGGAGTAGGAGGGGTAGGTGTAGGACCTTCATTCTCACTAACAATATAATCAGGGTTATCATTTCCATTGCCACCACTCCCTGAACCAGATGCCATTCTGAAAAGAATACAGAAAGATAAGATATATATCTTTATACTTCCATCACATATACATCACATATAGTGAGAGCAAATAATATTTAATGAAAGCAATAAATCACAAATCCAAATTAAGGAATTGATTCGTAATTCGACTCTTCCTCATCGTATTCTTACACTTTCTAAGGATTTTAAAATCTTTTTTTTCTTTTTCTTTTGTTTTTTTTTAACTCTTTCACTTCTCTGATACCATACAATAAGTATGAGCCCGAGATTAAGATTAATTCTGAGTTAAACCCGAGTTGCGTTTATACTCACTCCCGTGAACTCCGAATTAACTAACATTAAAATGAAACTCACAAGGGATATCATATATTCACATTTATCATTATACATTTTATGCGGAATTATACACATTGATTCTTAAAATTGTACAATGTCCTTTGTACACAACAAAATCTCATTTACACTATTTAAAACATCCAATTGCATATTTAATAAAATGCAAGGATGATAATTATGAAACAAAAATAATTCCCTTTCAAAAGTTTCCATTCTGTTATCATTTTCCAATATCATACGATATGATATCGCATCATCTCCATTCGGTTAGTCCTCTTTGAGGAGCCGAAGCGATCTCTTCGCGCTACGGCCTCGCAGGACTGGCACGGGCAGCTAAGCCTGTAATACCATCAATAACGCTGTGAATACGACAATTCGGCAATGTATAAACAGAACTATGATTATATATGCTAAAATGCATATATTTAATCTGTCTAAATTCAATGTTAGACAATACAATTATACTACCGAATCATTAAGAGTCTTGTTTTAAAAATTGGCAACTACAATAGCATTTTATTTCAAATCACATCTTCCCTAAAAAGAATGAATCATCTTCCATAAAAGGAAGGAATCCGTTTTATAAATATCAAATATTGTGGGATTTATCAGTGCCCGGGTCAGGAACTACTGACAACGCCACGAAGCTCTAGAACACTCTCAAATCAACTACCGCAGTAGGCATAGCTCTAATGAGCATTAACAAAATAACTATAAAGTGTCAGAATCAAGATTTAACACAATTCAACATAGTTTCAAATTAACAGATTCAATTCAACAAACAATCATTTTTAGATTCAATTCAATTTATAATCCATTTCGGATACAATTCTATATATTTCTAATTCAATTACAACCAACCATTCAGGTGTAGTCAGCAGTTATTTAATGTACGCATTATTCTCGATGGACACCACAATTTTGTATAAATTTGTACATTAAAGTCCTCTTAATTACCACTTATGGAGGTATAAACAATATTAATAGCCTTGATATAACATATAGGCTCTTTTTCCATAAATTCAGAAATTAAATATGAAAATTCACAATTTCGGTTAACTGTTTGGTCACCTATCGATTGGCCGAATTGTACGACTCGGTTAACCTTTGGTTAACCGAACTTCCTCAGTCATCGTTCTAGGAGCTTGTTTTTCCACTTAAATTCAGTTTCTGAATGTCGGTTAACCTCTCGGCTAACCCTCAGTTAACAGAACTTCCTCGGTTAACCCCTCGGTCACCCTTGGTTCATATTCCAGATTCTTTCAAATTTCTGAAACTTACAAGTATACTCGGTCGACTTGTCGGTCGACCGAACTCCCTTTGTCAGTTAACCAAACATAGGTTTGGTCACCTATCAGTTCACAAACCAGAGGCTTGTTTTTCACTCAGAACTCTCCAGAATGAGTTCGGTTCCCAGTTCGGTCAACCCAGAACTTTAGAATTTTTGAAGCGAAGTTCTAATTTTGAACTCCAATAGTTCATCAACACTTTAATAATCTTCAACTCATTCATAACCTGCATAAAACACAGTTTGGAACCTCCTGTTCCCTCCTCAAACATTATCAAACATATCCAATATTCTTCTCCAATCAATCAATCACATATACAAATCAATTTTAAGACTAGGGCTGAAACCATAATTAGAATAAAACTCAAGAAAACCATATCCATTAGCATATAAACATAAACAACTGTTTATACTTGCCTTTCACTTGAGATTAACACAAAACCCCTTTTCATTCGAATTTAATTTGAGACAAAGTCACTCAATGAATAACCCTAACATCACAAACAACCAAAAACGAATTCAACAAGTTGTTTGAGATGGAAAAGAGCATAAACAACTTTATTGGAACCAAAATAACTCTTGATACTCACCGTGCAGCTTGGTGAAAGAAAATCTGAGATCATTCTCAAACTTTAACCTCAAGAAATGAAGTTGAAGATGAAGAAGATGATGAGGAACATGAAGGCATCACTTTCCCTCTCCTTAATTCACTTGTAAAGCTTCTTGCTCAAACACTTTAGTGAAGAAAGATGAGAAAAAGAAACAAAGAAGAAAACCTAGATTGACTCTCAGTTGTTGCTGCTAGAAGGATCGAGTGAACCTCATTTGGGTTCTTTTGACCCTTTTATAAACTGAAATTTGCTCTAAACCCCATTTATTAAACTCATTTCCATTTTTGAGTCAAATGAAGACTCACTTGACTCATTTTAAGTCAAATGAAATCGAGTGTATTATGAAAGTTAACATATTTGTCGAGATACACATAATGGTACAAAGTTTTACCGTATCCGACAAAATACGCGAAAATCCGTATTTATGAAAAAGTCCTTAGTCTCATTACTTTGAGTCTAAAATCGACTCAACAATATTAATCTCTTCCAAATCCATTTAATTAAACTCAATTCATTCACTTGTGACTAATTCAATTCATTTTAATCACTAATCATCATTAACACAATTAAACTTGATTAATCCACAATATTCTCAATTAATTAGTGTTAGTCTTGATTAGTTCGAGACGGGGAGTAACATTAGACCAGACCATATACTGGTTATGAGCAGTCTACTTCTAGGGGAGACATTTGCGGCCACCTTTGATCAGTCTACTTCTTCTACTTCTTCGTACTCCCTACCCAGATCCAATTTGACAATTCTCTAACTATTGAAATCTTTGCTCATTTTTGAACTTCCAATAAGAAAAAAATTTAGAAGACAACTTTAAAGATATTGGATCAAGGGTTTTAAAGAGAGAAGTGTCAAACTGGTCATGATCTAGTTAGAATCATAAAGAGGTGTCAAATTGGATTTCGAGGAATTCTAGTAAGTGTATTTCTTAAACTGCTTAAAATGAAATAACACAGGCGAAGATCCATAAATCCACATAAAAAGAAAGTTTCCCCTTTGAAGGAAAAATGAACACCCAGCCATCATGAAATAAATTGCCTAGGAAAGTAACAGTCTCATCTACATCTTAATAGAAAGCGAACATAATCAATTTCATCCATTCACACCTAATAGCCCATCACTAATTAACATCTGAGCTCATTATATATGACCTGACCTACATTTTGGATTGAATCTCATAAAGGAAAAAAAAAGACCTGAGTGGTTGATTGCATGGTGAGATTTTCTTTTTCCTTTATTTTTAATCCAACAAGGGGGTTGGAACCCAATTTAATATTGCCCACACACACTGAAAGATAATACACTTAAGTAGGAAAGAAACCCACACATGCAAACATGAAGGAAGAAGTGCATGCTCAAAAATTGAAATCCTGAACAATCATTTGAGAACCGTAACTCCTTACCACCCGGATAAGGAGCCCATTGCATGTTAAGATTTAAGGATCTCCAAGTGGACGGCTGTACAAAACTTAATTGTTAAGCCATCCCGATTGGTGCTAGTGGGTCCGGTGGAATAAATGACATTAAAGTATGGCGCTTGACTTTTGCTCGCTAATGCATGAACTGATATGAGATTACTACCTACGCCTCTCTCTGAAGAACGTGTGGGCCCCAATTTTTAGGATCTTAGACCGTTTTAAGTTTAGTATGTTCATGAGCTGAGTTGAATTGGCTTTCATGTAGTCTGAGACTTGCCCATTTACATATTAGGCTATTAGGCCCACCATTAGATTGCAAGCATGTAAAAACCAGACGGGACCTAAAATTTATAATCACACATGGTCTATCTAGAGCTAGAAGCACCTCCCAACTTTCTCTTAATGAGAGGGAATTCAACAATGGTGATCATCTATTGAAAATTCAAGTAGTTAAAAATGAATGTCCTCTCTTACATGATATTTTCAAATTTTGCTTCAACATATGTATAATTTTATGATGGGTCCAACTCCTGAGAATGAAATCAAGTACATCCCATGCAAGGGTAGGGCATTCATCTCAAATATGATGAATTTCAATAAGCAGGCCCCACAGAGAGTTCCACTACTCCTTTTCCTGGGTGGAAGCCAGAGTGAGAAAGTCAAGGGGATCCGGACTCCTTGCCATGATAAATCACACTTCACAAAACGGAGAAGATTATTTTCAATTGTTTGAATTTAAGGAGGGGAGACACAGAAAGGACGGATTGTAGTGATTCTCTCCATTCCAATATGCAGAGGATCCAGGCTCGTCATCCTCTCTATCCTGGAATGTTGCAAACAATTTCCCCATTGACGCAATGGGAAGTTTGGGCCTGTTTGGCTTCATTATGGGATTTTTGAGTCGAAAAATGAATGGGGAAAAACTTCTTTTGCGGGTATTTTGTGAGCGAGAAATTCTGTCGCATGGGGCCAAGTAGAGAGCAGGGTGGACCCAAGTACATTTAAATGGGGGTGGATGCACCTGTTGGAACTCAGTCTGCTTCTAAAACCAGCAAAAATCCTCGCTCAGCTTTGAAAATTTACATAGAAAATCCTACGTCTGCCCTCAAACCCATGTGAAAATCCTGGGCAATTTTTTTCCAAAACACAGTGCCTGTTTCGGTATGCACCCTTCAAACGGAAATTTTGGGTCCGTCACTGCTAAAGAGCATGCTATTCTGTTACCTTGTCCATTTATGTTTCCAATCAAAATCTTGTTCCTCTCATTATCAGCGTGAGATCCATTTCCTATTTAGTAAAACATTGGATCACAGGTAAATTACTGATGCATGAAACGCGTTTCAAAATATAGAAAATTGACGTTGAAGGACATACAACAGGGCAATGAAGATAGGGATGTTGATGGGCCGGGTCTGAACAATATCCAGCTCAGCTCGAATTTTAATCTTTAGGTCCAAGCCTGGCTCAAGCCCGAGCCCAGCAGCACACATAAAATTAGTTAATTCCAAACCCGGGTGGCTAGTGTTTTGTAAAATAAAGAGGCTTCCATTCAGTGGTGGCTCCAGGAATCCGAGTCAGTAGGGTCAACAAAAGACTTATCTTCCACAAATCGAATAAATTTATTGTTCCCTTTATTAACATTTGTTATCTACTTACGATAATTCAACAAATATAATATAAAATTTATAAAATAATCTATTTCCGACAATCCAACAAAGATAACATTGAATTCTCATAAAAAAAATGAACAAAAATGTCTAAACACGGAAGGTATTTAGAGGTTAAGTTAGAGTAAATGAGGAGTTGCTGATAGAATGTCTAAAAAAGAAAATTTTCTTTAAATAATAAAAGTTGGGCCCATTATTATTTTTTGTTTTCTTATAGATAAATGGCCCATTAACTTAGGCATTAAGTGGGGTCAAAAGCTTCACATAAATTCAATTCATGAAATAAATTTTTTTTTTTAAATATTCTTTTCAGATCTCAGTGGACCCCATTGGGATCAATGTAGGGCTGCCGCCCATGCTTCCATTAACTGCCTCGAGCTGTATCTTAGCTGGCTTAGATGTGTGTACATGTGTGAGACTGCATGCTTTCCAATCCCATTTTCAACAAACATGCATTATTTCTTTTCTTGTGTGTCCTCTCTTCCGAGTCCCAAGTACACCAAACCCCCTTGGACGGTAGAAAAGAAAGGATCAGCTTTGGAACGACTTGAATCTAGGGGGAGTTTTTTCCATGAAAGTTCCATATGAGGGCGTTTACTTTGTCATGGGGAAGGTGCTCCGAAATCCAGAGGAATTTCAATTTTGTAAATTGTAATGAGCAATAAGCATGGCTCTTTCACATATCCGGATGAGATGTCTGTACGTGAACCTTCCTGTATGTGAACATTCGAGTAAACTTCCACGAATCTGAGAAGATGGTCACTCTCATTTCTGTTTTACCTGCGAAGTCTTGATATTTTGGTGTACGCATAGAACAAGTCTAACCACCAACCGGTCCCACCATTCCCTCCCAAGTCCCAAGGGGAAAGAGAGGACTTTCAAGATACCCGACACGTCTCGGGCATGAAGTCTTTTGTGTCAAGTTTTTTTCCTGGTAATGGTACCATGACTTCAGTCCACTGGTACCTCAATCTACAGCCATTCAGGTTGCACCCACCGAAGGGCCTTGGGCAAGAAGTCTTTGTTTAAGTTTTTTCATAATCAAATACCGTAGATTTCTGTTGGTGGGACCCCCGATGACAATGGCAACATTTCGCTAAGAGGCTGCAGAACTAGAAAACACTTGGAGGGGATAATATATATATATATATATATATATATATATAAAAGAAAAAAATTTGGGGACCAAGTGCAACGAAATAAAAGAAAATTTGTTTAAAATACAAGGGGCTTTTAAAAATTTTCTGGGGCCACTGTTCCCATAAAGCCCGTGGCAGGCTGGTGGAGGCTATAGCTAGAAAAGAGTTCCTCCCCTCTACTGTGACATGAGAAACCTAAGAAAGAGATGGATATCTGATCAGTAAGTTGTGATCCATGGTCCCATTTAGTGATGCAGTAGTTAGTTGTTAAACAATTGTGTTAAGTCTAACTTCTTCAGAATTCTGTTACTTTTGGGTCATGATCCATTTAAGAGTTTAATTGGTTTCCACTAGAAAGGTCTAGATTCAAGAAAAAAAAAATTTCAAAAAAGAAAAGAAAAAATTATAGTGTGCTCCATCTCTAACCATCAGTCAATACACATCTACCCGGATCAAAATAATTCAATTGATGACATGCCTCTTGGATGATATGTAGTCCAAAAATCATAAGACGGCCATCTAATTCATAAACTCAAACTCAGCACCATCTAGTAAACCATTGCTTAAGAAATAAATGATGGGCTAAGTAAAATCATCTATATAATGAGATTTTTCATTATATATTCAATAATTTGGAATTTTGGTGGGTCAATTAATGCGAAGCTTTTGTTGGATGAACTTTAACATGTATAGTTCTCACATTGCAGACCTAATTACCTGAGTCAACTGAGTGAAAACAGTATAGTTAAGTTATGGTCCAAACCGCTACAAATCTGATTGAGTCTAGTCAACTCAGCCCAGTCGAAATGAATTCCTCTAAGCTTTTAGTCAGTGAATTATGCAAAACTATTATTTATTTCAGTTTGGTGTTGCGTCATTGTCTACCATTGAAAACATCAAATCCATTTTTCATCTCGTCAAGTAACTGACTTGTTTTGCATCAAATGGGTGTATATACCACAGATTTCAAAGCACAAGGGTTGAATTATTTTGATTACCATTTCCTAACTTCAACTCCCCCTTGTATGAAGAATAGTTAAATATGAAGAATAGGCAAAACTCAAAAAGCCCTCAATTATAAGTATTAGAAAACACATCCTACAATTGACAAACATGGGTATTGTATATATTTAAAACATAAAGGACTTTAGTGTGACTTGGATTTGTTCGATTATAAAAGTGCAAATGTATTTCAAGGTCAAGGTCGAGGTCTTTCTATCAAGCCCCCAAGGCATATGGCTCTGGTATATCGACCATTACGAGCTTGAAAAGAGGCCCACACAAAGATCCAAAGAGCTTCAAGAATTGCCACAACCTCTTCCTCATTAGACTCCATTATCCCAACATTTTCTGAGAACCAAACAAGCACCACCCCAACCTCATTGTTAAGCACCCCTTCAACACCTGCTTGCCTTGGTTTTCCCCTCACAGCCCCATTTACGTTAAACTTCAAGGCATCCCCCAACGAAGGGGCCCAAACTGCCATTTTACACTCCTACCTCTTGCAATTGAAATATGCCTCTCCATTGCGGAAAATGCCGTCAATACTCATACTTTCAAACTCTCTTTTTTGGACATAAACCAAAGAAAGCACTTCCTCCTTTGAACGCCGAAGAACCTCTAAAAACTTTGGTATTCCTCTTTCCAAATGAACAATAGAATAGCAAAAGGGACAACCCTCCAAATCACCAAACCATGCCGTGAAGAAGGTGCCATCATCCTCCACGCCTTTATCATACCCGACATTCATTCATGAGAACACTAGGAGAAACTACTCCAAGCTATAACCCGACACCACAAGAAAGAAAAGAAATCACAATGCAAGAACAAGTGATCAATTTTCTCCCTCTCCTTTACACAAAGCACACCTATATCAAAAATAGCATTCGAAGAGAAGCACCTCTGTAGGATCTTACACCCCATTGAGTTACCACTTATCCCAAAACCAATTGGTGTTAGGAAACGACACAATAATAGTTTTATGGTGAGGGTGATGGCTCGACCACGATTACGACTACTCAGGAGCGAGGGTGGACGTTGACCTCAACAATCCCTCCCTCAACGGCACACCCGCCGAGACTCTTGCTGCGAACTCGTAAAACGCGTGTCCCGTGACTTAAACACCTGACCTACCAGGCTCTGACACGACTTGTAGGATCTTACACTCCATTGAGCTACCACTTATCCCAAAACCAACTAGTGATATGAAACGACACAACAACAGTTTTATGGTGATGGCGAGGGCTTGACCATGATTATGACCGCTCAGGAGCGAGGGTGGACGTTGACCTCAACACCCTCCTTCTAAGAATGTCTGCCATACATACCACTCGGACACAACAAGCCAGCAAAAGACCTCCAGTACTCTAAGGGGAGCTAATCTCAACTAGAGAAAAGAACAAGAGGGTTTGAATACCAATAAATCATCTGAAGCTCGGAGAAAAGAACTACAGCGCTACCAGAAAGCACTTGAAGGGCTAGGCTTCCAAATGTGAGCATCTGGCTCATCCTTGCATAAAAAACCATTAACAAGAATGACTAAAAGGGATTCTGTCACGACCCGGGCCCGAGGACCGGCAAACCCGAGCCGCGAACAACATACTTACTTCCGTAAACCCCGAATTGACCGAAGTTAAAACGAGATCCACAAGGGATATCATATTCAAGTACCTGTCCGGAAACAATATATATTTGACAATAACAACTTAACATTTACCCGTATACAAAAGAAAGTTCTTATACACCTATCGTTCTCAATATACATTTGCCAAAAGCTGCATATACAAAAATACTATGCAGATGACCATTAGTTACATTTCCAAAATGTTAATTACATTCCCCAAATGAATCTATAGACAATTTCTCAAAATACTTTTTCCAAAACATTTATCAAGGTTTCCAATCGCACTCGGATACCCAATCAGATGGTATCTCGCCGATTCCACTCTATCAGACCTCCTGGAGGAACCGGAGCGGTCTCCTCCGCTGGCGCCAGGGGCGCTGCAATGCCGGCAGGGGCAATCGGGCCTGTAATGCCATCAATAACACTAATGAACACGACGGTTCAACAATGTATAAACAATTCTTGCAATAGTATATCAATACATTCATATTGCAATAATGACAATTTTACAATAACAATAATAGACAATGACAGTCAGTATACATGTACAATTTGGCAACTACCATAGCACTCATTGCATTACACTTCATTCATTTCATTTCCATCTTCCCTCAAAGGAATGATTATCATTCCATCTCCCCTCAAAGGGAGGATTCATCTTCCAATGGAAGGCATCAATCAATATCCGAAGATACGATCGGAATTTGGTGGGACTTACTAGTGTCCGGGCCAGGGACAACTAGCATCACCACGGAGCTTCGGAACACCCCAATATCCATCTGCTGCAGCATGATTAGTCATTCATAATTCATTGAACTCACTTGGAGTTCTAATACAATAGCTAGGTAGTGCCAGACTCGATGATCAGTACATTCAGTGAGAAATCCTTTTTATGGATCCAATTAAACTCAATGATTCCTTTCATGACAAAAGAAAGGAATGACAATAATATCAATCTCATTAGATTGATCACTATGACACAACGAGTATAACATTAACCACATATGGTTTTACTCAATCCCATCTCAATCCTAAACAACCATTCGTGTGTAACCATTGGTTTCCAAATGCACGTGTTATTCACGATGGACATCACATTTGTATTTTTAGTATGTGCATTTCAAGTCTCCTTAATTATCACCCATGGAGCTTAGGCTATAATCAATTTATATGGTTCATCCAAGGAACCCCCTTTTCTTCTCTCCCAAAACACCGCTAATTCTTCATATTTTGATTAACCCATGATTAGTCTTAAAACTAATCGGGAACGCATTTATACTTAAGAGTCGTACTCTAAATTCTCGTAAAAATCCAAAACTCGAAATTCACCGAGACCATGTTCGTTGGGCCAGGAACATGTTCGCTCGAGCGGACCCACTGTTCGCTCGAGCGGACCCAGATAGAACATCGGTAGCTCGAGCGAACCCACCGTTCGCTCGAGCGAACTCACACAGAACCATGTTCGCTCGAGCGGACTAAATGTTTGCTCGAGCGAACTGCGCAGAATTTCATTTCGTCCAAACAGAGTCTAGGTCGCTCGAGCGAACCCCTAGTTCGCTCGAGCGAACTTTCCAGAAATTCACTCCGAATTCTGTTCAGTTCTTTCTTCTTCTACATTCTTTTCTCCATTACACTTCCACAACCTGCATAAGAGATTGGAACCTCATGTTCCCCCTCATACACCATCCAATCACATTCATTCACAATGATACTTCTAATCACTCCTTAATCACTTCATTAAACATTCATAATCAATCCAAAATCCTATGAAAAACCCATAAAAACACATAGAAACTCAATGATCTTCTACAATAATTAACACTAATCACAAGGGATGTTTATACTTGCCTCTTTGGAAGCTATTAGCCAAAAACCCTCTTTTGCTTAGCTTGGGCTTGGACACAATAATCCCTTTTCAAACCCTAATCAACAATAACATCCAAATGAACTCCCATGAGTCATTTGTGCTAAAAATCATGCCTAACCATTCATTAACAACTTGGAAATCATAAGAGAGATCTACTACTTACTTGTAACTCAAAGGAAATGGGCTCTTGAAATCTCTCTCAAGCTTCACACTTCAATAATGGTGGATTTGCTTGGGGAAGAAGATGAAGTTGATGCTTTCTTTCTTCAAAAGTCTATTCAATCACTCCTTATCTCACTCTTGATGGAGAGAATGGAAGAGAAAAGAGGAAAAAGGGATGCTCTAGGGTTTTTCTCTTGACATGGAAATGAAGAATGAGCTCCTCTCTCTCATTTCATTCTAATATAGCCCTCTTCACACCAAAACCCCCTTACATTTATTTTATTTACATTTAGAGTCAAATGACTCCTCACTTGGTCCATTTGAGGTCAAATGGAATCGCGTTTGTTATGAAAGTTGACGTACTCTTCGAGATACGCACGTTGGTATCAAGAATTTCCGTATTTGTCGAAATACGTGAAAACCCATATTTACGAAAAAGTCCTTAGTTCATCTTGTTTGAGTCTAAACTCATTTTAATCCATTCAATTCCCTTCAAATCCATTTCATTAGGCTTAATGTGTCATTTGAGACTGACTTATCTCTCCTTGGTCATTAACCTTAGTTAATCCAATTATCTATGCTTAATTAGCACTAATCACAATTAATTAGCCTTAATCATGATTAGTTCGGATTGGGGTGTAACAGATTCATACTCCGAATCCTCCGACTAACATAACCTCCTCCAAAGAGACATAGCCTGAGACACAAAGCCTCCCTCACCCACATAACAATCCTTAGCCAAAGATAATTAATTGACAACCACTCTAAATAACCAAGGAAAGGAAAGAGACGGTGCACCCACCCACCCCCAACCAATCATCCTCCCAATAAAAGGACACAACTCTAAAAAGAAGACACAACACCAAATGTCAAAATAATCCCCCACATATTTGACACCTTCTATAACTAGGAACATTCCTGGGTTTCTAACCCCATTCATCCTCCCCATATTTTACAATAATAAATTTTCTCTATAGAACTTCTCTTTCCTCCCCAAATCTTTACAACTGTCTCAGCAACAAAGCTCGATCTTTTGCCTTTAAACTACCTAAGCCCAAACCATCCACAATTTTGGGTTTCACAATAGTGTCCACTTTAAAAACTACAATTTCCTTTTATCATTTTGCCCATCCTACAAGAAATTCCCAATCAAATGATCTAACTTATACCTCACCACAACATGCTTTAGCAAAAGAAATATAATAAACGGGCAAATTAGACAAAGACATCTAAATTAAAGTGATCCTCCCTCCCGATGACAAATAGTACCTTTCCACATGGATAGCTTCCGTTCGAACTTCCACATTGCTTTAAACCTGGAGGGCGCCCCAATGGGCAATCCTAAATACAAAGAAGGAAGTTTTCCAACTTTACAGTAGAGCAAACTAGCCAGTCTCATCATGACATCTCACAACCACTAACAAACTTTTGAATAAATTACTTAAACCCAAAGAAATCTCAAAACATCTAAGGATCCTTTTCAATACCACCATTGTCATGTCCCCCCAAAATTCAACCAGGGGATGATGACATGAGAAATAAGAATAAATATAAATTTCCTCTATTTAATCCAACACAAGATTCTAAATATGGACCCACAAAATTTCAAACCATGGTGAGTAATAATAAATCATAAATCAAATTTGCGGAAGCATTGTCCAATTGGTATCATATATCCATAAACAAAACCAACACATAACCAGTCTAAATATTAATGTTCAAGTTTGTTGAATAATTCTAAAATCAACTAAATAAAATGTATTATGAAATTTAAACAACAAAGAAGTCTAAGATGTATGTTTCTCCTGCGCACTCAGATGGCTCTGAAGCCATCTTTGGCACTCCACTTGGGTTCATCAACTGGCTCAACTATTGAAATGTTTGACCCTCCTCCGTCTCCTCGATAGGATAGGAATCGGTACTTATGCACCAACAATAAAAGGAAACAACAAGTACGAAATCATAGTTTGTAAAAGAAATACAAGAACAAAAATGAGTAAAGACAGACAAGATCATAAGATAATGACAATATATCGAGGATAGAAAGAAAACAAGTAATCTAAGAAAAACGAGCAATACCATAATCAACACAGAAGCACAGCCACTATTTTGGTTGGTCAACCCTAACTAAGCGAGAAAACCCGTCTAATCACATCGGTGGTTATAAACCGATTGAAAAGTTTGGAATACCGGTCAGACAAATGAATTGGATATAAGTGTCTGCGCACGTCAGTGATCACCCATCCGAAAATAGCTGCAATCATTCTAATATGACCCTAAGAGATATACATTCATATACATATCATAGCAGAATAAGCCTAGTGACCAGTAATGCTCTGACATAGAAATCACACATCGAAAGTGAGGGATTGGCTGCACAACAAACCACAATCACACATCCAAACATCATCCAAAAAAATCTCCACATAACCCAATCTAATGCCAAGCTACATCACGGTCCACATCTAATCAACATAGGGTATGCAACTAACAGACCAACATCAATCTCAATCATGCATGCAAACCCGACGATCAATGAATAACCAAAAACCAATCCTAATGTCAAACATACGGTCCTGAACCAATAACACCACAAGAACCTTTAGTGGATAAAAGGTCAATGCATCTCTTTGTTGACACCAAAAATATCACTTTGCTTCTTCATACACTTTCAACATCAAGAAGCTACATGAAGCCGCATCCTACCACAAGCAGGCAATGCTACTTCAAGTATCAAATCTTGTCAGAATCAAACAAAAACTGTAAGATTATTCAAAACAGCCAAAAGAAGAGTACACATGAAGTTTTAGGTCATTTCAACATTATTTGGCCTAATTTCACTCTTCCAGCAGCTGGACAGGAGCTCCTAATGCGGTGAAGCTGGAGACCTTGGTTCACAAAACAGAGCATATAGTTGGCCTCAAAATACCACTAGAAGGCTTTACATCAAATTTACAGCTATTCTGACACCGTTTGGCCCAAAATGGAAACAACTGTAGCAAAGTCAGCTCTCCTGGCGGCGATAGCATCGAAGACATCAGATTTTTGATTAGAGCCTATGAATGGTCTCAAAATACTTCCAAAACTCTACATGTCAAGTTTCAAGTCAAACCAACAACGTTTGACCCTACATCAACCCTCAAGCGACAAAATCAAGCCTCTTAGTGGCGAGAAGCACCGAGGCTATCACTCATCAAATAGAGCACATGGGTGACTTCAAAATACTGCTAAAGGGCTACATGTCAAGTGTCAGGTCATTTCGACAACATTTGAATAGACTTTGACTCTAGGAAATTAAATTAGGCCTCCCGACGGCGGAGCCCCTCGGGGACCATGATTTCCAAATTGGAGCTAGTGGATCATCTCAAAATGACTCCAATAGGCTCCCTATTAAATTTTAAGTCAATCGGACATTGGTTGACCATACATCAAAGCCTTCCTTGAGAAAAAATCAAATCCACTAGCGACAGGGCCCCACATGGCTTCAAAACTAAAGTAAAAGCTCATGGTTTGTATTATTTATTGCTTAGGAGGCTTCACCTCAAATTTAGGTCATTCTGACATCGTTTGACCTAGTTTCGGCTTCTAACGGCAAATCGATAACTCTGTGCGACAAAGAATTCAGCTTTCCTGGAAAATCAAAAACTTTGCACTCTGATATGCAAGGCTTCTCGTCAAGTTTTCTGCAGGGAAATCAGGCCAAAACATATACCCAAATGTCAGGAAAAATACCGAAGAAGAAAAAACTGGAAAAAACCGGAAAACAATCAAAAATCAGCAACCAAAGGGGACAAGAATCCCCATGGTCGCCGACGACCATGGCGGCGACCTTGGAAAATCCAGTCTTCGGATTTTCGCCGAAAACCCATTTTTTGGGTCCTTTTCGCATTTTGAGATGTTTAGCCTCTGTGGCTTTCCAAAAATTTGATTTTCGAGGCACGCAATCCATCAATCTTCATCAACATCACAGATCCATTGTTGAAATCATGGGTTCGTCGTTGGACGCTTCGAAATTGCCAACCGGCCGACCAAGAAAGCACACTTTCTGCTCGACCGATCAAGAAATCGACTGGACAGATGGTATCGGCCCACTAATAGCAATTAATGTCTGAAACTACATGATCATTCGACATCAATCGGTATGAAGATCCATTGGCGACCAAGCTTCCTACATCGTAAGAAGATTTCCAAAAGACTTGGCGCGGGCCGCGACTCTTCAAATGCTCTGGCATCCATTTAATGTAGTTAATGACCCGTTTTATGACAAATTAATGTGGTCATTTACTCATTATTTCGGACGTCTAATCAGAAGCCAAGGAACGGGAGTTATAAGTCAAGTGCAATCATGGCATTAAACTATGTAACTCTTTCCATCATGGAACTTAAAGGTAATTAAAAGCCCATTATTCTCCTGTGGTCAAAAGCTAAGAAAAAGGAGTTACAAAATAATGGATTAAAAACTTGTAACTCCTCCCATCATGGAGCGTTAATGCAATTAACGCATTTGAGGCTCATAAACCCCCCTCATGGCCACCAAAGGCCTATAAAAGGAGGCCATTTCCACCATTTCAAGGATCGGAAAAATCAACTGAAGACACACCATGCAAATCCTAGAGAAAACTCTGTAAAAGTGCTACAACTGCCTCTCCTCCGTTGAAGAAGTTTTGCAGCAACCATGACTACAAGGTGACCAAAGTCCCTGGGGGGACTACCCCCTAAGGCCTTCTCCTTCTGTCTTTATGGCTTAGACATAGCTTTTTTAATCCGTCTACTTAGCTTTTTATTGGATATAGGACATCCTCTTGGTCTTTATCCTCTAAAATTATGAGGTTTAAGCCGAGCCAAGCAAATTAAAAGTATCCTATGTTCTCGTTTGAAGGATGATGACGAAGTCCACACACGACTTGCGACCGTCAATCTGAACGAGTCCCTACAGTCTCCTGAGAAGTTAGATCCCCCTTTCTTGCTTTTTCATTGTATTTTGTATTGTTTAAAGAGACATAAAAGAAACCGCAACTCTTATCTTTAATTTTTTATAAGAATTGCGAATCACCTTTCACGGCAAAAATAGCCTTTCACGGCATTCAAAACAAACCATGTCTCTTTTCTTGAATATATATGCAATGAAAAAAATGGAAAAAAATTGATTTCTTTTTCTACTTATGAAGGTGGATCTATGGACCACCACTTGTCAATCCCAAGTAGAGTAGAAAACCTGGCATACCTGTACACAAAAAGTTGATGTTCGCTTTGTCTCCGGTCACAAAAGGGTTGGACCCCACGGGCTCTCAAGTCCGTTGACCTCGGTAGTCCCGCGAGTGGAAAAGCGAGCCTATCACTCTTCATAATTTATGGTGCATACACCCAATTAATGCTATTTCATTAGAGATGGGTTGAACTCTAATTCACTAGAATCCATTGAGGGTCATACAAGGTACTAAAGCCATATGTTAGTAAGATACCGTGTGCCCAAACGGTATTTACATAAGTATAAATAATAGTCTAATCTCAAACTGAGGATCTCAAACACACCGTAGTAATTCCCTAAAATCAATAAACATTAGAGAGAAATTTGCTATCAAATAGACGCAAACATACCACTTTCCCGTGAGCCTGACACATATCCGATCGATTGGACAGATCACTCGATCGATCGGACCTTATCGGGTTTCCGGCCTCTACGCCACATCCGATTGATTGGACCTTAGATAGAGGCTCCGACTTGTCTGATTAGTGACTAATTTTTCCTTAATCTTCACCTATGGAATCCCAACATCATCCTCACCAGCAAAGCACCTTCCACACAAGGGGAAAATCCTTCCATCAATATCCTAACACCCTTAAATCCCAAACAGAAGAGAGAAACCCTATTCTAACATCATCATTTACAAAAGGGAAAATCAAAGGATTCTATATGCACCAATCATGAATCAAAGAAGAGAACAAGCATTCCAATTCACAAGTTATGATTAGGTACTCGCCTCAAGTTCGCAGTTAGAGGAGACGAACTAAAATTCCAATTGCCAAAGCCTAAAGCGCTATCCCAGCGAAGAGGGTTTCGTGAGGAAGAAGATGGTTGTCTTTGATTGGAGATCCGGCGGTTGGATTCTAGGTTGCAAGGTTGCAAAAGCCAAATGAGTTGAGAGAGAGAGAGAGAGAGAGAGAGAGAGAGAGAGAGAGAGAGAAGAAGAAGAAGAAGAAGAAGAAGAAGAAGAAAAGAGTACGGTTGTGTTGTATATATAGAATGAGAATATGAGTTGTAATAGAACTTAAGTTCTAAAGAGAAAAGACTTTGGGTTCTAAAGAAAAAAGAGTTTGGGTTCGAAAAGAACTATACCTACTAAATTGGGCCTCAGTTAACTATAGGACAAGTTACTATCAAACAAGTCCAACTCACCAAACCTAAGCCTAATGTGGTCCCCACTTAAACTAGTCACTTATTTAACTAAAATATAATTAATTATAATAATAGCTAAATAAATTATTTATTTAATATATATAAATATTCCAAAACGTCACATTCTCCTCCTCTTAGGACATTTGGTCCTCCAAATGACTAGTATACCTTTGGAAGGAGAAGTGGGTGCTGCTTCTTTACTTGATCCCTAAGTTCCCAAGTAGCTTCTCGAGGACTATGATGTTCCCACTGCACTTTCACCTAATGAGTCATTTGAGTTATCAGAACTTGTTCCCTTGCGTCGTTAATCTACGTAGGCCGTTTGACATAGGTAACAACTGGCTCTAGCTTTAACGGCTCGTACTGAAGAACATGCGATGGATTTGAAATGTATTTCTTTAGCATCGAAACATGGAAGACCTTACGTACTCCTGACAAACACATTGGTAAAGCCAATCTATAAGCAACTTCTCCTATTTTCTCGAGGATCTCAAACGGTCCAATGTACCTTTAGATAACTTTCATTTCTATCCAAATCTTAATGTCCCACTTTCCTCTCTGAATTTTCTCTTTCTCACCTCTATACAATGAGAGAATAACTTAATTCCATACTCAAGGTTGAGAGAAACACCCTTTATATAGTCCAAAACTTGTGCTAGGTCAACCTTTCACACTGCAGACATTGGATTTCCAGTTCCGTGTTCATTTTGAGATTGATGATTTGTGGGGCCCATTGACCTTCCAATGATGGGCTAAGCATGAGTCAAGGGTTGGGCTTAACTTGACCCCTTAGGTCACCTAAGTAGGGTCTAGTGTATTAATTATATTCTAATTCAACCCTTAAACGTTGCCGAAGATGCCTGTAACATCGGAGCACCAGATTCATATCTTTTGGCATTTGAAACTTCATTTAAGAATTGAATTGATTGACATGAACCTGGACTTGAAAAGGGGCATTGACCTAGGATGGATTGTTGCTATTCCTTCCCTTGATTGGCAAGGACATTGATCGACACTAAAATATGCAACGCTTAACCGTAAGACTACGTTGTCGTCAAGTAGTAAAGGACTAAAGAGTCTGGACTATCGATTCTACGGAAAGAGGATGGAACAAGCAATGAATCCAATTAAATGAGAGTTGAACTAAGATATAGCTAATATAGACAATTGAAGTGAACAATTAAAACTAATAAACCGTGTGAAAAAAATGGAATTAAACTAAATGACATGCAGAATAAAACTAAAATAGCAACTAGATTACTCTAATTAACAATCTAAAATATGAAATGAATAAGATCTAAGCTAATGTAACAAACTACACTAAACTAGTGGATGAATGGTGGTGGAAATGAAATATTTAAGGTGAAGATGTGGTGTGAAATGTGTACGATTTTAAAACAAATTGTGTAAAATGTGTATGATTTTAAAACAAGGTTCAAATTAACAATAATAAAAATAAGAGATTAGGCAATCTAAAATCTACTAAGTATGTAATTAATCCAATCAATGCATGTGTTAATTCAACTTCCAAATCTACAATCCAATTAGCAATCTCTCGCCTAATTGGATTGGATAATATAACAATGAAGATCAAAGTAAAGAAATTCAAAGGCCAAGATCCTAGATCATCATCTAGCCACCCTAACAATAAATCATCAAAATCAAGCTACAAAAGATCAAAGATAAGAGCTCTATAGCATGCTATGTGAGAGAACTTAATCCTACTATAAAGTATCAATCGAGATTATCCAAGCATCAAGTATAGAGATATAGTATGAGAAATGAGAGAGATTAGCATAATTAGATCTAAAGTCTACTAATCAATCAAGGCACAAGTAGAGAATTTAAACTAAAACATACATGTAATTGAACTAAATACATTACTTAGCTTCAAAAGGAGAGCCCAATCCAAGAGCTTTAGCCACTAAACATCAAGAAAGAGCTCCAAATATTCATTAATGATCTTCAATTACACACTCTCTCTTTAGATTAGATACACTTAAGCTCCTAATTACAATATAAAAGTATAGAGAAGGTAAAATAAAATTGCTAAAAGACTAACTTACAATTTGGTGATGTTAGAGTTGGATGTAATATTTTCTATATAAAACAATATGTAATTATTGGAATTTGAACCCATAACCTATTTCATATCAACTGAAGCTCTAACCAATACACTAACAATTCATTTGTGTTAAAAAATGACTTTTTTTATTCTTAAAGTCTTATCCTCTTATGTTGGAATTCTTCATTTCTTCCTGAGATTTCTTCACTAAGATTTCTTCATGTAACTTCTTTATTTAAATCTCTTTTATTTAAAGTCACGGGGTCCACCTATACAAGATGAATTACATAAAAATGCACAATAAATAATCGGATTTATGCATGATAATTCGATAATCCGTTAATGTGATAAAATGATAAAATCTCCGTGTAAAGCAAATAATATGCATATGAGATGCTGATAAAATTCGGACTAATGAAGGATAAAATATGCAATATTTAACACTCATCAGACATTAGTTGGCGGATGCTTTTCTTATTGCTGCTCACTATTATTATTATTTGTTTCTTACCTGTTAATTAAATTGAAACTAGAGGACCTAAACCTAGGATTTCCTAGTGGTGACCTGCACTTGACCTTTGTTTGTGGCTAGGCGGGCCATCCTATGGCCTAAGAAATGGATAGATGAGACTGCCTTGGATTAGATGATTGTGACAATGACTTAGAAACCCATTTATGGATGGGTAATGAAATGGACAAGGACCATGACAGGTGGACCATGGCTGTGAATTATAACATGAAAATGGACAAAGACCATGACAGGAGGATCTTGGCCGTGGATTTGATTATGGATATGTACTATAGATTATGTATATAGATTGGATATGGATACTGGACCTTATATGGATATGAGATGACCTTGCTCACACAAGGATAGCCTAGCCAGGCACTGACATTTACTTGGTTCCTTGAGTCGGCCTAGGACATTCACTCAGTTGTTGTAAGCTTAGCCTTGGACTAATCATCCTTGGTAGGAGTTAATTATTATAGATGGGCCATCATGATGAGCAATGATTAGATAGCAGGAAGACTCAGGTAATGTACATATACGGGTATATATGCATTCGCGGCCGGTAGACGCCGCTAATGCATATATGCTTATCATTATGGAAATATATGATTCGATGAGGCTTATTATCCCTTGCATTGTACTATTATTCCTTACTGCAACTGGTTATCAGTATGGGAGGGACACGGCATAATATCTCGCGGTGGTTAGCTTGTGTGAATGTGCCATATTGATGGATGGTTATTGAGCTTGCTTTACCCTTATATTGATCCTTAGTGCTGTGATTTGCATGATTGCTTAGCCTTGTACCTTTGTTACTCATTTGATCATATTACCTTCTCTATTCCTTTTGAAGCATACATCCTATGTTATTTATAGACTGTGCTTGCCAGATCCTTGAATTTGACCCATCATTTGATGCTTAGGTATTGACATCGACATCGTCCCTGAGGGTGACGGGCTCCTCGATCAAGGAGCCACTAGCCAATGAGTACAGGTGGGGATCGATAGACTTGGAGTTGGGGCTGGAGGATGGAGTGCCTTTACAACGGGCTTGAATGATTATCTTATTTTGGGTTTGAGTGCCATTTGTGTGAGCTTGGGGGATTCATTGAGATATGTACTAATTATATTTTACACTTTGAGATTAGTCTCGGACTTATGCCTTGCCACTATTTGCTTTATATTACACTGATAACATTACTTGCTTCCGCGTTTATGTGGATATTACTTCCGCTATTTTCTATATGCTTCTGCAATAAACTGTTGGTAAAAAGTTTTAAGTTGGACCTCACTGCATAACTATGATCCTGCAAGTTTTCGGATTTTTCGGGAAGTAGTGTGTCAAATTCGGGTACCTTGGCGGTAAAATCGGTATTCGGAATTGGGCGTTACACGCCACCTCTTTCCACATGTGTGGGCTCCCTTCCCACTTGTGTGGGTTTTGTTCTTGCATGTGTGGGCTCCTTTCCCACTAGAGGGGGCTGTCTTCTTATGTGTATGGGCTCTCTCTTGGGTCCCAACCCCCTTAGCTGGGTACCAAAAGAAGTACAAAAAAATCTCAAGATGGGTACCTTTTAAGACTTTATTATTTCAAAACTCAAGGAAAACAAATAATAACATCCCATATCTAAAATCTAAATCATTCAGGAGCATAGCTCCGCTAGTTTTTATCTCAAGTAAATTTCTTTTTAACTCGATTATTCTGACGTAGATAATAATATTCAAAATGAAAAAATACAACTATGTTTCTTTATCCATGATGGATAAAACTTCGATTGAGCTAAAAATTAATGTAATAATAGAACGTAAGCTAATGATATGTAGTAAAATCAGTACATCTATGCAATGCAAAGCAAAAAGAAAAAAAAAACCCTATAAAAAGAAAGTGGGTTTGTTGTTCTTCTTTATTCATACCTCAAAGTCTCTACAAGTCTGCAACCTATAACTCCTTTCAAGATATCCAACAAGAAGATGTGCATTCTCTTCTCCCTCTCTTTGATTGGTCACACGGGATCTCTTTCTCTATAGAAAAAAAAAAATGATCCCCTCCTCGTGTTGTGTCCATTTCTTGGATGAAAATTTGACTAAACATTTATGCCTAGCATATTTGTGACCGGGACATTTCTTTCCTTCCAACATTTGTGCCTAGCGGTGGTAGTACGCTCTTTTGAGCCTACTGCATTTGCGACCGACACATTTTCTTTTAGCTTTTAATTCATCTTACCTCGAGTGAGCCATTCTCCTCGGTAATTTGGATTAAGGCATATAATTGTCTCTAGCAAGTACTGGTACGCTCACTCTGAGTCTACTATAGTTGCGACTGAAACAATTATCTTTACTATGCCATTCTGCCTTCCTCATCTCAATTGAGCTAAGTCTTGTCCTCTCAAGTGATTTAATAAGGCAAGCCCATAGTTTTCCATTTATAATCATCATGTTCTTGTGATTACTAATGAATGTGGTATTGTTTCAGAATTTCTGAAACTAATATGACAGCCTCATTAACCATCACTTTTGATGAGAACAAGTACTAGCTTATGCTTTAAGAAAAACAGAATGCACGTGCCAGCAAGCATCCTGCTAGCAGCCAAAGTGTCATCTCCTTTGGCAACTCTAGCGACTCAAGGTCAACTACTACTCCACGGACCATCATAAGAAGACGTCAAGCCCATCAAAAAGCAAAAGCCTCCCTCGAGACAAGTCACCACCGTGACACCCAAGCAAACACCAAGTAGTGCTCCTACAAAGCTTCACCCCTTCATCAACTAGGTCAAGTCTAAGACTTGGTCTCTAAAACCTTCCCCAAAACAAAGGAGGCTCCAAAAACCATCAAGGCCAACATATATGGCCCCGCTCAAAGATAACAGGTTCTACCCCGTTTCTCACATGAAGGATGAAAGACCTGTCTTCCACCCAACATCAAACTGAACTCCACGTGAATCGATTCACTTTTACAAGCCCAAAGTCAGTTCGTAGATTTCATGGTCTTCCTGTCAATAGAATGACAGCAAAACATGCATCCCTCTAGTTCAACCCTTGTCTCCATGGGGACTGAACTCGAAAAATTCAAGGCATCCCTTCGGCGTGCACAACACTGAGTCAAGGTCCTGTGCATTCCTAATTCTAAAGCAGACAAGGTTGGCCACTGCACATGAGGGGGTACATCCTTCATTGCCAAGGCCCAGCCAGAGCCAACCAAGGCTCAAATTTCTCGTCATATACGCCATCGCGCTATATCAGCATAAAATACTTGAAAGGTGAAGAAGTCGGCTTCCCCCGCTTCGGGTCTCTCAAAGATGGGTTGAAAAAGACAAACCTAACCAAGTTGCTACTGTCCAAATGGTTGGCAAATGAAAAAAGAGCCAAAAATCCATGTCAGGCGGCCGATGACTTGAAGCATCACTCGATCAAGAAGACTTCCAGAAGGATCTCCTGCTCCTTCAAGCCAAGAAAAGAAGAGTAACCCTTCTTCTAGCAACTCATCCAGGAGAGGGAGTTCAAACTCGGCCACCAAAATGGTGTCTTTTATTTAATCTCGAGAGACGAACATCTTGGCCATAATCTCTAAGCAGCCACATAATAAATCTTAACCTCCACCTCAAAATCCGCCTCCAAATGGCGTGACTAACGCATCCATCAATTGGAGTAGAGCCAACAAATGATTGAAGCTATGATGGAAAACCTCATTCTCACCCTCCAATTGCATAGTGCCTTTAATGATGAGTCCCCTCCAAATAAGCAAGATGATAGAGCATCTGAAGGTGAAGATGAGTCGCGTGCCCTTATAAAAAAGGACATCGATGACATTTTCGCTAAGGCCAAAGATGAAGATGCCCTAAAAAATTGAGATAAATCTACCATATCCCTTATGGATGGACTCGGTCCCGTTCCCTCCAAAATTCAAGCAACCTACCCTCCAAATGTATATGGGGAAAGTTTCAGCCCGGCATCATGTCATCCACTTCAAGATATTGACTAGAGCCATCGCGGATCAATATACTCTCAAGATCCACCTTTTTGCAAGTACCCTAAAAGGTATGGCTTTTGATTGGTACTCCAATTTGCCGAAGGACTCCATTCAAATTTGGGCCATGCTTAAGACAATTTATGTCACACTTCAAAGGTGAAAACCACCTTGTTACCATGGCTCAGTTATGCAGCCTAAGGCTGGGAGAGAATGTGTCTACATACGACTTCATTCACAAGAGAAAAGCAATGGTGGATAAGCGCTCTGATGTACTGCCACAAACATTGCTGGTTGACATTTGCCGTAACAACACAAGGTCCAAGATCCACTCCATGATTTTGGGTAATAAGTCAAAGAACCTAGATGAACTCCTGGAAGCAGCCATGGAAGTCGAGATGGTAATTAAAGACCTCAACAGTCAGAAGTCATCAAGGAAAGAACCTACTACAATTGCGACCTCAAGGTCCAAGAAGAAGGAGGTTCTTAACATCCAAACCAAGTCAACTCCTCGACCACAAAAGAAAGCTAAGAACAAAAGCACATGTAAACGTCCTGAAAGCCTTCAAAGAGCGGATGGAGAAGAAGTACCCGTTCGATGAAGATATAGATGAGATCTGTAAAGCTCTCATGGTAAATAACAAACTCACCTTGCCTGACCCTAAAAGGCTGGGAGACGTTGGCAAAACCAATGATCCTTAGTATTGCCCATATCATCAAATGATCTCTCACCCTCTTAATCATTGCTTCATTGTGAGAGAAGATATCAACGAGATGTGGAAGAATGGTGTCATCACATTTGACAAGAACTACTGGTCCACCTCTATGAACATGGTGTCCTGTGGGCAAACATCCGAGTCACCTAAGAAGGTCACCATTTCCTTCAAGGCGATTCGAAGAGTTCAAGCTTCTCGAGAGCTGGTCCCCTACCTGACTCCGGATGGACAACCAAAGTGGGTGCATCCAGATCTCTTAAAAGATGAAGATTGGGAGATCGTCAAAACCAAGCCAACTTCTCAGTAATGTAGGCAAACCAAGAAATGTCTCTGCGAGCTAAAACAACAGGAGAAAGCCAAAAATAAACAAGAGATCCACGAAGAGTTAGAGACATCATCCACCATATCGTTGGGTCAACAAAAAAGTTCCTCCCCAAATATCCAAAATCTATGAGGAAGCTCACTCTTGATGACTTTATGCCACCACAACTCAGAAACAAGGCTAAACCGGGGGCATATACTCCCGTGATTCAGTAATTGGACTCTCCATGAATGGTTACGAATTTAGCAATACCGAGAATGGGAAGAGTCTTTAGCCATAGGAGAATACTTATCCGATGAAGAATGGGTCCCTGAGCCTCACCTCATCCCAATGCATTGGTGCAATCACTCACAACCACAAGGATCATGGTCTGATTTTGAAGAAAATCAAGAAAACCAAGAGGCTGCTCTTATACCTGGAAGACCATTCATCTTGATATAAAGGCCCTCGATTATTTCTTAGGAGCTCTGCTTGCATGATAGAATAATGAAGGAAAAGATGTTACTCTATATTACGTCAATCGCATGTTGCTAGGTGTAGAACTTCGATACTCTCTAGTTGAAAAATGATGTCTTGTAGTGATGTTCGTTGTACAAAGGCTTCCTCATTACCTTATTTCCAATACAGTCTACTTGATTTTAAGAATCAATCTCTTAAAGGTCCTTATGATAAAAGCATGTTCTCTCAATGTTTGATTGACAAAATAGTCTATCCTTCTATCACAATTTGATATTCGGCCAAGCTTTGACAGACTTTCTTGAAGAGCACCCATTGCCTAAAGATTCCCAACTCAAAGACGATCTCTTTGATGACCCCATCTACAATGTGGAAACCTTCACACCAAATGCCTTATGGGACATGTACTTTGACGGTGTAGCCAGGATAAATGAAAATGGAAAATTGATCTCGAGAGTTGTCGTCCTCTTTGTCAATCTCGATAGATACATGATTACACACACCTTCTCACTACTGGAGCCATGCTCAAACAATGTTGCTGAATATCAAGCTCTGATCTTAGGATTGGGAGTGACCCTTGAGTCCAACATCACTATGTTAGAAGTCCACAGAGACTCTCAACTGATCATCAACCAGATGAATCAGAAGTACGAGGTTAGAAAACATGATTTGTTGCCATACTCTTTGGCAAAAAATTGATGTCTGTCACATCACCCACATCTTAAGAGGTGAAAATATTTGGGTAGATGCCTTAGTAGGACTTACTGCATCCATGATAGTCCACGAAAAAGAAAGCATGCAAGTTACAGTGTGTCAAAGAAGAATTCTCCATTTGCTTAACACACATCAAGCAATAGCCGAATGCCATAGAGTCGTTGGAGGCTAGATATCCATCCTCAATACTTTAATCGACTACTGTAGGGACCCGTTCATTGATTACATCATGTTTAGAGTTCAACCTAAATATTTAAAAGAATGAGTAACCATTCAAAGTTGAGACCCGAGTTTTCTTTTGGGTGTTCCTTAAAAAACCTTCTATTGAGAGGCCTTCAACGGTGTACTCCTACGATGCTTGTCAAAATAAGAGGTAAATGGGACACTCAAGGAAGTTCACTATGGTCCTTGCAGAGCTCACCATGCATGTCTTAAGCTCTACGATCAGATAAAAAGGTTGGGTTATTATTGGCCCACCATGGTAGTCGATGCTATTCAATTTGCCAAACGTTGCCAGTATTGCCAAGTTCACGGAGATCATGTTCATCTACCAACAGAGTGATTGCATCCTATAATAATTTCGTGGCCTTTCGAAGCCTGGGGCATGGACATCAGAGGTCCGATCTCTCCCACTTTGAGCAAAGTTTATCACTTCATCTTCGCCGCTACAGATTACTTCTCCAAGTTATCGGAAGCATTCACGTTCAGTGAAATGAAGACCTTATCATTTCTTCAATTCTTCCCACAAGCATAATTTTTCAATTAAGCATTCCTAAGAGATTCATCCATGATAGCGGACCATATTTCTGGGATTACAGATTTTACAAGTTCAGCGACAAATACAAAATTTGATGTTGTCCTTCAACTCCATACAACCTGATAGCAAATGGATTAGTAGAAGCCTTCAACAAGACAATCTACAAAACCCCCAGGAAAATGGTCTCTAGTCACAAAAGAGGCTGGAGCGACAAGTTACCTTTCTATGGGCTTATCGAACTACTATTAGAGGACCGACCCATGGCACACCATTTTTCTTAGTCTATGGATGTGAAGTTGCGGTAACCTTGGAAGTGTAATTTCCTTCCCTTAGGGTGGCTTTCAATCAGAAGCCTCTTTACTTGGATTTTTGCTAGGACTTCGTAGGAAAAATTAAGAAGATTTATGGGACAAAAGTTAGAGAAGGAGGTAGGACGCTGTTTTTTTGGGATTAAAGTTAAAAAGTAGATGTTTTAAGATCTCAAGAGTCGACCTATTATGAAGAAATGCTTAATAGCATGGATGACGTCAAGGTCGACAATAGTTCAGGTGTGAGTGAAGAACATACCTATGAACCAGTTAGGATCTAGGGAGCTAGATTTTCTCAAAGAGAAGGTGACCTTCTTATCTCATTTTCCGAAGGCACTGCTGTAAGGCTTGTATTCTGATAAGTTGAGACCTTTGGGCCATGGACACTAAAAAGATTGTCATTGGGGACTAGGGGCTTTGCCTATGAAGCTTGGAGAAGATTTGAATGACCTCTTCACAAATCTTAGATGGGTCCTTATTATTGGATCCATCAACATGAATGCAATCAATTCTGTTGCAATTTCTTCTCACTTTGGCCGAAATATGGAAAAATTGTGTTTTTGTCGCCTTCAAGTAGCCAATTGAGCTTTGATTTGCGTTGCCAAAGAATTTCTTCTGCCCGAATCCAGTTATGAAAGGAAGATTTAGCTAAGTTGGGCTTTGCAAGAAGCTGATCACATGCATTGGAGTCATAATCTTGTTGAGCCAGAAGAAGAGTTGTCTCAGCAGAAGCAATGTTGGCTCTATTGTGGCCAAAAGTCTCCTTATTCCATGCTTTTAAACAGGTCTTCAGTCTACTTAACTTGTGAGCAATGATATATTGGGGGTTTCCTTCACATGGCTGGTTCCAGTTGAGCCTCACAGTGTCAAGGAAGGTGGGACGTGTAGTCCACATTTCCTCAAATTTGAAAGGAATGTTGGGCTAATTGGGGGTGGGGTGGGGTTAGAAGTAGGGGACAATGATATAAGGCTAATCGAGGAAGGTGATTGATCACGTGATCTTCAAGAACCTCGATCCATCTAGCATTTCAAAACACTCTGTCTAAGCGGGCTGCAACATACGAAGAGCCTCTTCTGTTGTTGGACCAATTAAATTGGTTTTCCTAGAAGCTCAAGTCTTTCATACCTAAATTAACCACGATGTCATTCAAGTCCTTTTAGGGGAGTTGAAAGTGGAGGTTTGATGCTTGGTTTTTCAGATGCCATGAGGATAGCATTAAAGTCACCAATAATGTAGCATTGTAGGTGAGTGGAGGCAGTTTGAGAAAGGTACCTCCAGAGATTACTTCACACATAGTAGTTAATGGAACCATAAATGCTAGTTAACAGGCTAACATGACCTATGGAAGAGTTGGTGAGAGAGACTCTAATGTGTTGGTTGAACTATCAATGATGGAGGTGGAGAAATTAGAAGTGGACTTTGAAAGACACCAAAGGGAGCTTAGAGAGGAAGAAGGAACTGGTTAGTGAGAAAGGTATCATAACCAAGGAAGTTTGTGAGGTTAGGAGGGAAGGGGGAGGACGTGGCTCAAAGAGAAACAAGATTTATGGAGAGTGGGATGAGACCATGTGGCTAAGGGCTCTTTTGGTAGGGGAGTTCGCTATTCCCCTACAATTACAATAGAGGACCTTAATCATTTTGAGGGTTATTGGTATTAGGACCATCGGTGCTCCTGATTCTAGAGGTATCCCTTGGTTTGGATTTTACCTTCTTGTTGACTTTAGAATGCAGAGGTTGATCATCTAAAATTTTAAAGACGGTTTGTTTGGTTTTCTTACTTGCGTGGAAGCTGTGCAGGTTCCACTTGAGCTGAAGTCTGAAGCCGAGCAGCGTTTTTGTTGTGTCTGGATTTGGGACCCATCTTATTCTTTTATTTGAGAGAGTAACCTGACAGATCCACAACCAGGGGGGTTTCTGGGGTTGAACTAGTGACCCTCTGATATACTTGTGAGGGGCATTGTGCCAGAGCTGTAGAGGATTCATCTTTGGAGTTATCCGTTTGGCATTGCAAGAGGGTAGAGATCATAAGTCGTCTCTTTGAAGGAGTAGAGATCGAGCACTTCAAAAGGATTTGAAAGGTCAACTTGACTAGTGGGAATTTTTCCCAAGATTGTTGTACTCAGGTCTTTCCTTCTTTGGGCAGTGTATAGAGGTCTTTAGGGAAAAGGAAGTCTTCAGGTTGATCTTAAGGAGGGATAAAAACCTGTGTAGGAAGGTCGTGTTGGCTTTAGGTACATTTGATGTCTCCTCTTGATGGATTGATACAGGAGGTAGGTTTAGACAAGGTAGGAGTAGAGTGTGCTGAGATGACAGGGGTAGATGGATTGGTTGATGTTACGTCTAGTGAGGCTGAGGAGATGGCTACTAAGGCATTAGAGGGGAAGTAATCTGTTGGGAGAGACTCATGAGCCACTAATACTGAGCCAGTTGGGATTTGGTTTACTTGATCAGCAGGACAAGAAGGGCTTGGATCAGTAAAGGGGGCTGTCGCAGAAGTTGTACCAAGCATGCTTGATTATGAAGGAGTCCCAACAGCTGATTTCTCTTTTTCAGGAGACTGATGATGAGCATTTCCTGAAAGGGTGACCTGAGGATAGACAGATGTAACATGGAAGATTTTCATAAATGATTTCAAGCTCTACTCTCCCCTTCTCCTTCAAGGGCTACATTCATATTGGATGGCCTGGGTTTGGAAATCTCTAGATTAACAAGAATCTTAGCATAGGATAGGATTCTTTGTGTAGCAATGGTAGTGTCAAGCCTCAAGGGGCCTCGCGACAAGCTAGCAATGGAGAATAAAATGTGCTAAGCCCAGCAATGATATGGAACTCCTTTCAACCTTATCCGGACCGGAGCAACCGAGGGTCACTCAAGATTGTTCATACCTGGGCTCCATGGGAGAAGGCAGACTTTTTTCTTGTCTGAAAGAAAAAGGCTTTGAGCTAGCAAAGTGTCTTAGTCTTGTTGACAGAATAGCCTGAATATCAAGTATCCTTTCTCCGTAAGGGAGATGAGACACGGCCTAGTAAGGTTCCAACTGGTGTGAACCTTTCTCTCTAGCCATTCTAGTGAAGGTCTATTCCCTACAAATCTTCCAATAACAAATTATTGAAAGGATTCTTTGCTGCTAGAGATCACTTGCATAGGGATTTTCAAGGATTCCAAGTCATGGAGGGAAAGGAGGCTGGGAAGGACCGAGGAGGGATATTGGAGTAAGAGAAAAGACTAGCAAAAGATGGTTGTGGGAGGATTTGATTAGGGAGGGAGAGAATTTTGAAGGGGAAGGTTCTCTGCAATCTTTGTGGATTCTTAGAAGGATTTGGTGGGCTTGGCAACGAAGCTATCTGTCACGCCCCAGATTACCAACACAGATAACATGAGATTAAGAGTCAAATTAAAGATTACAAACCTGATTTGACCTTAATTTGACTCTCAATCATAGTCCACAAGATCGAAGTCCGTGGTGAGAGAACAAAATTGTTCATTTATTATTAACAGAAGTAATCAACTAACATCAGAGTTAACATGTATAACCTGAAGATTAAAGTTCATAATTTACTACAAAAGTTTATTTACACAAGTTCTATCAAAGTTCTATACACATTCTAACATAAGAACAAAAATCCCATCCTAGAAGTGAGGCTCTCCGGCGTAGTCAAGATGCCTCAGTAAACGTCATTTGCGCACCACTCGTGCTCATCAGACTGATTCGTCTGAATCGTCTCCTCCACCTCCTCGTCTTGGGTAAAGGTGGGTTCGGTACCTGTTTATCAAGCATAGTACCATCAACCAAAAGAATTGGCAGGTAGATATACATAATTTGTAATAGATATGTATTCGATAAGCAATTAGAATCATAAATTCTTAAATTCGAATCCAATCAAAACTCATAAGTTCTAACAAAATCATAATTTCATATCGTAAAAGACACCACACAGGCCTTTACCATGACAATATGCCATGGCACTTCGGGTCCTTACTCTGTCCATAATTCCTTTTATCCACCAGATATTCCGGGTAGCTGACCTTGTTCATAATTTTTTTCTTTAGATTTTTCGGTAATTTGTTAACCTGTTTATAAGTTATTTTTACGGTGATCAACTGTTTTTCTGATTTTCATGGTAATCTGTTAACATGTTCATATCGAGATGCACAGTTGTTATACTCACATGTGGATTTAGCTTAGTGGTGTTCATTCATATATACAAAAATTCATAACAAATTCAGAAATTCATACCAATTATTCGTATAAACGAAAATAAAAATATCCGTTAACACATGTGAAAAAACCCTCTAATATGGTTTCAAAGCATAGGATAAAGGTCATAAGAACCTATGGAAAAGATTCAGTTTTCAAGAGAAAACATGAAATACACGTAACAGGTGGTTAGCCGCCCTAAGGTTGGCTAGCCGAGTGGTGACCCACAGGTGGCTGCCCGTACAAATTCCCTAAAATCATACTTTCTGGAATTGTAACCGACAGGTGACCGCCTGCAAGGTCGGTGAAGTCGGCTAATTGCCTTATTCCAGAAAATTTCAATTTGAAGCCTTGTCGAGCTTTAGTTACAGGATCCGAAATCCCTTCGTTGTTCATTCGTTGCAATCAAATTTCAGGGCCAAGCCCTCTACACATTACACATTCATTCTCCTTATTTCATCCATCAAAACCATCAAATTCATTCTCTAATCATCATCTTCATAAAACATAAACCCATTTCATAATAAAATCCATAAATTCATTTGATTCAAAACGATAAGATAAACAATTACAAATTGAAATTTTAATAGAAACATGCATATCAATTCTAGAAATATGTAGTTCTACTTTCCTCAGAAATCATCAAAATTCAAACCCTAGCTCCAAATCTCAAAATCCTAGAATTAGAATTAAACCCACCTAATTAACAACTCAAGTAAATGGAAGCTAAAGAACTCAACTATAAGATTGAAATAAAAAAAAAAAAAAACACCAATCAATTCCTAACCTAACTAAGAATTCTTACCTAGAGATGGAGAAGTGATGAAATCTCAAGAAAATTGAATCAATGGAGAGCTTGAACCTTAGAGAAGAAGTTGATGAAGAGAATTGATGAAGAACGTGACTTCCAGTCTCACATGCATCAAGAGTTTCCAAGAAAATGAAAGAAAAAGAAAGGAAGAGAGAGAGAGAGAGAGAGAGAGAGAGAGAGAGAGAGAGCGCACACTTAATTTCTGAGAATGAAATGGGGAAAGTTACCCATCGTTGGAGATAAACTTGTTCAAATGGAATATTTGCATATGAAACCCATTTTCAAATGGAAATCTCTTTTTGAGTCAAAATCACACTTACCATTACGATGGGGAATAAGAAGGAAATAAGAGTCGAAGCTATAGGCACTCATAGGCTAGTGTTTGACACTGGTCATGTCTTGGATTTGGATAATATATTCTTGGTTCCTGATATTTCTATAAATTTGATTTCAGCTTCTAGACTTTATTGTAATGGCTTTAATTTCAACTTTGGACATGGCATTATGCATATTTTTAGCAATAATATTTTGATTGGGAATGGTTATATGTGTGATGGTTTGTATAGATTAAAGCTAGATTCTATGTATGAACAAACTTTTCACACACCTCACATTAATTGTGGATCGCACATAGGCATGAAAAGAGGGCCACTAAACGAGAACTCATCAAGGCTATGGCACAAAAGACTAGGACATATCTTTGAACAGAGAATAAAGAGATCGGTGATCGATGGTTTATTGTCGAATCGTGATTTCACCGATTATGGTGTCTGTATTTACTATATAAAAGGAAAAAAAATCAATACAAACAAGTGCCACAAGGAGTTCTGCACCCTTAGAAATTATTCATATAGATATATGTGGTAAAATTCTTGTTCCATGTTTTAAGGGAGATGAATACTTTATCACGTTTATAGATGATTTTTCACGATATGGTTATGTGTTAGTAAATTTTTATGTTGGCTAATTCAGGGGTTGGACAAAACTCTGGATCCATTGAGTTGTATTTTCTAATTTATTTTAGAATGAACTGTGGTTGTATTGCCGAAAGAACTGAAGCAAAGAATAGAAGAAAAGAGAAGATAGGGCAAAATCTCCCAGGCCCGATCGAAGCCTCAGTCCGATCAATTGGACTGTAAACACGCCCCAGTTATATGGGCTGTCCGATCGATCGGATGCACTGTTCAATCAATTGGATAAGCAGGTAGAATTCCGAGAAAGTCTCATTTTCTGAATTAAAAGTGTTTCCTTTTGAGACTCTGTTTCCCAATTTGAGTCCTACTTGTGCTCTAAGTCTAAGGCACGAATTTGGGTCTATTTATAGGGTATTGCTCTCAACCCTAAAGACCACCACTCTCATTAATCCGAGTCAGAGATATCTTAGAGAGAGATTATTCTCTAGAGCCATTGAGAGATCGTTCTGAAAGGTTGCACTAGAAGGTCATTGTTGCTTCCACTTTTCTTGTAGAAGATAGTTCATCTTGACTTGCAAGGTGCAAGGAGATCAACTAATTAAGGAGAACGACGCATGGTGGATATCGTGTCAGTGGATTCTGTGCAAGAATAACTACAGTCCTTAGGTCGAGGTACAGACTGAGGTAAAGGAGCTTGTGAGTATATCTTGTATCCGTTCGTGAACTCTTGATTTCTGGTTCGTGGTTTTTCTCCCTGGATAGGGTTTTCACGCTAAATATTGTGTCTGCCTTCTTATGGTGATTTCTTGGTAGAGTTATTTGGTAGTTCTATCTTGTTTGATTGGTTACATCCGCTACATTGATTTGATTAATTAGACTAGCATCAATTCTAGTGGGTCTTGCAAAATCTTCAATTGGTATCAGAGCGGGTTGCACTATTCTATTGTGTAGATCATATTTTTGCTAGAATGAATATCTACCGCGAATGCACTTCAACGAATGAACCTTCTCTGTTGGATGGTAACAATTATGCTTATTGGAAAGCCAGGATGGTTGTCTTCTTGAAAGCCATATATTTGAAAGTTTGAAAATCTGTTGTGAATGACTATTCCTTGCCCACTGTTATTGTTGATGGGGTAATTGGCCTCAAACCTGAAGATAAGTGGACTAAGGAAGAAGAGTTGGCTGCCACTTGCAACTCTAGGGCTTCTAATGCTATTTATAATGGAGTTAGCATGTCTGAGTTTCATAGAATTTCTACATGCACTACTGCAAAAGAAGCTTAGGATATTCTGTAGACTATGCATGAAGGGACTGGCACTGTCAAACAATCAAGACTTCAGAAATTGTGTACAGCCTTCGAAACTATAAAGATGGAAGATGAGGAAACTTTTGATGAGTTTAATTCGAAGCTGAATGCAATTGTGAATGATACATTTACTTTGGGAGAGCCAATTCTTGAGAATAGAGTTGTGGCTATTGAGGAGAATAAAAATCTGAATATTCTTAAAGTAGAAGATTTGGTTGGCAACCTTCAAACTTTTGAAGCAAACCTAGGGACTAATGGAAAATCAAAATTCAAAGGTATTGCTTTGAGAGCCTCCAAAGAATCATTCATGAAAATTGCTAGTGATTTTGATTTTGATTCTGAGGAGATTGACTCCCAAGTTGTTGTTCAGTTTATGAAGCAATTTTAGGCATTTATGAAGGGGAATAAAAGTGATTTGAAAGTCCTAAAATTTTTGTAAAGAAGAAATCTTCTAATGGGATTCAATGTTTTGAGTGTCATGGTTATGGAGACATTGCTAGTGACTGTGCTAACAAAAAGCCAAGAAAGAAGGCTTTCAATTTGACTTGAGATGATGATATTTTTGAGGAAGATGATAAAAATTCTGAGTTTGAGAAGCCTGAAGCTAGCCAAGAAAAATTCATGGCAACTTCAGTTTCTGCTTCTCCACCAGTGTCTGATGATGGGATTGATCAAGATGTTAGTGAGTCAGAGACAGAACATGAATGGTAAGCTGAATATCAGTTATTGTTTGCGAAGACCATGAAGATGCTAAGGATGAATGAAAAAGTGGCTATATAAGCTGACGAGAATTTGAAGAGCAGAATACTTCTTTAAAAGCTGAACTATCTAAAGCTCTTACTAAAGTAAGTCACTTAGAGGCAAAAAATAACAAGTTGGCAGATAAATTGACTGCTGAAGTACAGAAGTGTGATTTGCTTGATCACGATATGAAGACCTTGAAAGCTGAAAATACCGACTTGCAAGGAAGACTTAAGATGGTTCTTTCTGAGTTGGATACTCACAGGTTTTCTCTAAACAGGATGAATACAGGGTCCAAAAAGCTTGATGACATCCTGTGCTGTCAAAAGGCAAAGACTAACATGCATGGCTTTGCTACGTTGACAGGGCATCTGCATTTAAAGCTAAATGTACTAACTGTTTTGTTTAAAATTCAATTGTTACTAATCCTGTTGCTCATATTACAAATACTGTTGCCAAGAAAAAGAATGTGCCACATCCTGAACGTATACCCACTTGTCAACATTGTGGAATTAAAGGACACATTCAACCCTATTGTAATAAGCTGCGAAAGTCGCCAAACCAAAAGCAATGGAAAAATAGAAGGAAGAGTCACTTATGAAAAACAAAGCTGTCTGGGTCAAGAAAGAAGACCTTCCATCTGTATTGGTACACACTTTGTTGCAATGTATGAATATGTAAGTGTCTGTGCCAAAGCTTTATCACCCCTGATATGCAAGATAAGCCCCCATCTCAGTGCTGATACGATTGAGGGGGAGCTGCAGAATCCAGATTGACAGAAGCTGCTTGAAAAATAATTGTATGTCGATTATGGACAGAAAAGGGGAAAATGTTGAAGCTAGGGGGAGAAAACAAGCAAAGATCCACAGTTGCTACAATTGCTTTTTTTTTTTTTTTTTTTGTATTTTGAGTTTTTCTTTTGGGTAGATCATTTGTTTTGTCCATGAATTGCCAAAGGGAGAGACTGTTACTATATTTTTATGTTGGCTAATTTAGGGGTCGGACAAAACTCTGGGTCTATTGAGTTGTATTTTCTAATTTATTTTAAAATGGACTGTGGTTGTGTCGCCGGAAGAGCCGAAGCTAAGAATAGAAGAAAAGAGAAGACCGAGCAAAATCTCTAGACCCCATCGATCGGAGCTTCAGTCCGATCGATCAGACTCACTACAACAGTTTACATTTTTAGCCACGAATTTTTTTGTCGCTAAAAGTGCCAAAAACGTCGGTAAAAACCTTTACTGATGAAAACATTTTCGTCGGCCAGATGTCGGTAAAAAGTCGTAGACAAAACTTTTTCCCGACGAAATATTTTTCCGTCGGCCAAAATATAATTTTTATCGACGGTTATTAGACTTTTACCGACGAAAATAAACGTCGGTAAAATTCCTTTACTTTTATAAAAAAATTATATATAACATTTACCGACGTTTTTTTTCGTCGGTAAAAGAAAAAGAAAAAATAAATATAAAATAAAAATATTTTTCTTGACGTTTTTTTTCGTCTGCAAAAGAAAAATAAAAAATAAATAAAAAATACAAACACTTTACCGACGTGTATTTTCATAGGTAAGATGAAAATAATAAATAAATAAAAAATAAAATACTTTTTCAGACGTTTTTTTCTTTGGCAAAAGAAAAATAAAAATTAAATAAAAAATACAAATACTTTTCCAGACGTTTTTATTCGTCTGCAAAAGAAAAATAAAAAATAAAAATACTTTTACCAACATTTTTTTTCGTCGGCAAAAGGAAAATAAAAAATAAATAATTTTTTTTTCCAGTGTTACTTTTGGTCGGCAAAAATAAATAAAAAAAATAAAAAACATTTTTACAGATGTTTGTTTTCGTCGGTAAAACCAAAAAATAAAAAATTAAACATCTTTTTTCGACGATTATTTTCGTTGGTAAAAAAATGTTTTATTTTCTGTTTATTTTTATTTTTATTTTGCCGACGAAAAATCAAAATGTCGGTAAAGGTTTTTTTATTTTTATTTTAATATTATATTTGTTTTTTCAATATAATTTTCCCATGCACCTGTTTATACACTTGTTCATGTACCTGTATTCAATTTAAAAAAAGCGTACAAACAAAATTTGCTAAATAAACAAACAACCATCACCCTTTTTCATCAAATCATTCATCTCATTAACCAAATATTACAATCATTAATGATACAGTCCCATATAAATGTCCAATATACATATACAAATAAACAAAAAAAGAATAAAACACCTCCAAAACTCTGCAACCGACCCCAAAGCGTCAATGAATCTACAATAACAAAAACAACATTAGAATCTTTTGAATGAACTAAAATATAAATGAAAGATAAACATGTATATATATATATAAATCTTTTCCTAATTTTTTTGGTGGCTTGTTTTTTTCTAGCCTAATTGTTGAGAATCAGGCGGTTTTTGTTTATAATTCACTAACTAGAAGTCCGATTCAGTAACCTTAAATTCCTACAAGTTACTTTGGCCTTGAACAAGGTACCCGTGCTGGTTTCTGGGCTGTCCAATGGCCGTTTTCCGTTTTCGACGTCCAACGGCCTATTTTCAAGACTAAGTGTTAAGAATCCAACATATTTAGGTCTAATTCGTTAACCGGGAGTCCGATTTACGAGCTATCAGTTCCAGCAAGATAATTTCGACTTGATCGAGGTGCTCGTGCCGGTTTTCGATCTTTCCGGGGGCCGTTTCCCGTTCCAGACCCCCGTCGGTCCGTTTTCGAGCCTTAGTGTTGGGAAATCCGATGTTTTCGCTTCTAATTCTCAAATCGGGAGTCCTAGTTGCGAACCATCAGTTCCCACACAAGCTGATGAACCCCAGGCTGGCCTGCTTCAGTTGGCGTCTCCTTCATAGAAAAACTCCTACTGATTGCAGGGCTAAGCAGAAAGGTTAGTCAATGGCTTCCAGGTTCTGCCTTTGTCTCAGCCAAGAAGAAAATGACCTCCACCTTTTCTTCTTCTGCCTGCTGGCTCGTCAGTTGTGGATGTGGATCCTGAGTCTTGGAGTTATCTTCCCTTCCCTCCCTCTGTCGGTGCCAGTTATATGGTCCTCTCTAGCCCAAGGCGAAGATGCTCTTGGAAGGAAAGTTGCTGCTGTAATCTTCTTCCAAGTCATCTCAGTTCTCTGGTCTCTCTAAAATGACTCAAAGCACCGCAATTTGAAGCCTTCTCTGGCCAGAGCTAAATTCTTCAGTATGGATAGGTTGAGAGGTCAGTCAATCTCCTTTCCGGGTTCCAGATCCTTTTCTCATCCTTTTCTCCATTCAATGGGGCAGATGATGTAATTTTGGTTTTTTCTTTGGCTTCTGTTTGTTTTCTTCTTTCTCTAGTTTTCTTTTGTCTGAGCTTTTCCTAGCCTGGTTTTGTCTCAGCTTTTCCTTTTGTGGCCTCCTCTTTTTGGGTGGGCTCTCTGCCTTTTTTTTTTCTTCCTTCGCAATTCAATTTGCCATTTAGCAAAAAACGAAAAGAGTTTCACTTTAAAAATACAAAACTTTCATTATCAATCAGAAATTTTTAGAAAAAGAAGAATAGTATATGTTACTTTCTTCTTTTTAATTGTCTTTATCAAAGGGATTATATTCAATAAGAAAACTTAATCAGAAAAGATGAATTTATAAGAAATTTTAGTTGATAAAAATATTGAAAGAGTTGGGATTTAAAAGTTAATAGCTACCCCATATATAAAACATAATAGAGAAAACTAAAGCTAAAACTCTCTTACTTAATCCCAATTTTCTATAATTTTATCATTCCTATACAAATACTCAACAACTCATAAATATTCAATCTGGCTCTTACCTAGTATTAACAACTCCTATTTTCAACATATTTAAATTTTTTTCCAAGAAATTGTACATAAAAATTGTCAGGCCCCGACCCAAGTTTAGTATAATTTACTATTATTTTAACTGTGATTAGTCACTAAGCAGGATTAGATGACGACTAGCTTGAGTTTTTAGTTAGATTAGAATTTTAAATAGCTTTGGGGAATTTTGAGCGCGTTGTGATTGGTTTGACCGGGCCCGGGGTGGCCCGTGTGACGCATGTTAGTGTGAAGATTTGATTTATTGGATTTATTTGATTTTTGAAAAATATGGATTTTGAAAATTTTGAATTTGTTAATTTGATCCCAACAACATTTATGTTTGTTCCATTTGCATTTGAATTCCAGAAATTTCATTTTTAGAGAAAAAGGGGCAAATAGTTTTTTCACACACAAATCCGTGCATAAATTTTGAAATTTGAAAACCATGGGGAAAATATACTTTTTGAAAACTAAATTTTTCAGCGATCATTTTTCTCTTCTTCGTCAACTTCATTCGGGACCCATAAATGATAGATCCAGCCATGTGAAGTTTTCAGGGCCATGGGGCCCACAACTCATTTGACTTAAGCCAAACCCACATTGGGTTTCCTCCTTCATTCATTCCTGCAACATCACCACAGTTGGGAGAGCTCCTTCTTCTCATTCTAGCCATCTTCTCTCTTCTGCATGTCCTTCCTCCTTAGTGGAAAATGGAGATTTGATCACACCAATCTCTTCTCCTTCCTCTTGGCTTTCCATTGATACTCTTTTCAAATGAATCTTAGCTGGACCTTCTTCTCCTTCAAGCTTTTCTTCTTAATTGGAACACCTAGAGGTAAGCAATGGCTGAGTTTGATTGATCCTATAGAAGCCCATTTTCATGCATGCAAGGGTTTTCGTGGAGAACTCTTTTGTTTTCCAAATTTTTGTGGATTTTAGTGGTTTTCCATGAGGTTTTTGGTGTAGATTGGAGATTGAGCTGAGAAGGACTTCCTTGGAGTGTTTTTCAGACCCATTTGATCTTGAGGCAAGTGAATAAATAGCTCTAGGAATACATGCAAATCTGTATTGTGTTTCCTCAAAAGTTATGATTGGAAAGTTGCAATTTTATTTTATTTTGTGTGATTTCAATTGACTATATTAGGTGTGTTTCAGAATTGCTTATGGCTGTGTTATAATCAGCTTTCTGTAGGATTTGGGGTATGCAATAATAGGGAAATTTCTTATAAAATTCTGAGTCTTTGAATCCCTACATTTCTATTTATGTTGTACTTTTAGAATTCTGATTTATAAAGTATATGGTTTGGGATTTGAATGAATGATGAGATGGTGGTTGAATAGAAGTATTTTGACTGGGAGGTGATGTTTAGAATAGTATAAGGAAGATGGAAATGAAAGGAGGAGAGATGGTTTCAGAAATGCAGAAATTCTGCACTAGGCACAACAGCCAGTGAGCTGTTTGCTCGAGCGAACCTGGTGGTCGCTCGAGTGAACAGGTCACTGTCTGATTGAAAAACATTGCAAAAACTTGTCCGCTCGAGCGAACTGCATGTCGGCTTGAGCGAATAAATTTCTGGAATGGCTCGCTCGAGCGAACACTCATCCGCTTGAGTGAACCTGATACTGTCTGACGAAATTTGAAACAGAAGCTCGTCCGCTTGAGCGAACGTTTTGGTGGCTCGAGCGAACCTTCATTCGCCCGAGCGAACCTAGGCACAGTTCAAAGTGCTTTTTTTGTGCCTTATTGATGATCAGTTGAGGAGTATTGTTCCTATAAGACTTCATGGAAGTGAATAGGATACTCGAACCATATTTTCACACTATATTCAGATGAGGAATGTAGATAAGTGTCACTATGCACTTTGTGTCTCAAATATCGAAGATCTTCAGAGGCACCAAACTATGTTTTATAACCGGTGCTATGACATTAAGTGTACAATGAGATAATCCTCGGGAGATCAATCAACCACTAATCACCTCATTCCATATTAGCGAATTTATTTATAAATTTTCTTATAAATCGTTTTGAAACAGAATTGATTGGTTTGTTACGTTTGAAATTGTCAGTAAGACTACTCATCTGAATGTTTAATTCTGTCCGTTTGTATTTGTCCGGAGTAGTTCCTCTTATCGGTTTTGGAAATGTATTATTATTATTATTAGTTGAATTGTATCGATTCAGGTTTTGGTTTTGAATGGCACCACTAAGCTTAGATCACCTAGTTGGGCTGATAACCCTGCTTGGGATCTTTAAAATTATTTGCCAACTGCAATTTGGATTCTGTTTGTTTGCTCCGGCCATGGCAACAGTTCTGTTTTTCCGGTCCCACGAGTAGTGGCAACGGTTTCTGTCTGTTCGTTCTGGCCATCTCATATGGCAACGGTTATTTGTTCCGGCCATTTTATATGGCGACGGTTTCTACCTGTGTGCTTTTATTACTTCGGTAATAGGAAAATTTAGCTAAATGTGGTTTGCCAATATTTTGATTATTTATCAGTGAGTTTGCAATATTTAAATTAAGAAATTCTTTTATTTGTACAGAAATAGTTTATTCGATTTACTCCTTACGTATGTTTCGTTTCAATTGCATCTTATGATTTTTAAACATGGTATTCGTAAAACTTGTATATTTTGTCTATATTATTCACATGCTAGACCGTCGCGTCTGATATTCTTTTGTTTGTTGTCAGATGTCAGACCCGCAACCCTTAAAGCGGAGTGCGCGCAGGAGGCAGTAGGGCCTCAGGTGAAGCATGAGTGGCAGCCAAATAATGTCATGTAGATGTCATGTTGGGTTTGGAACTTCGATAACACCTTTTGGGGAATGACAGTTATTTTGGGAATTTTGTCTATGGCCTCTGTTGGCCTTGTTAGGATATATAACTTAAAATACTTTCTGATCCTCACAACTTTAATCTTAACTTTGGCTTATGCTTTTATGTATATATTCCTCTTTTGATATTGAACTTGTGCACTTATCTTATGTTATATGTGATAATTATTTTGTTACATGCTTCCGCATATTATCATTGATGTGAAATTGATTCATTGGTTGTGATGGATCGTAAAAAATCCTCACCGCGGAATCCTGTGGGAAAATAAATAGCGTGTGCGGGAGGAATTTTCTGGCCCGTCGCGCCACGTTCCCCGGATTAAGGACTTTATTATCAGGGCCTTAGTCCTGGGGCGTGACAGGTTTTGGTATCAAAGTGAGAAATATGTTGGGCAATTAAAAGACATTAGAAATATAGGGACGTGGAGAGGATCCGTTAGAACTTCTGTTAAATAGTATTGCGTGGGGATTGTGGGAATGTTTTGCTCAATATATTTTGTTGTACTAACAAGTGGTTTTGCAGCAAAATGCCTCCGTGCAGGGACCACACCAACGCAAGTCCTTCCTCCAGTAATGCTCATACTGCAGGTTCCTCTGGAGAATAACCCATTTCAGGACTTTATGCAGAGAATGATGGAACATCAACAGAAAACAAATGAAATGATGATGGATCAGCAAAGGAGAGCCAACGAGAATTAGGCCCGATTGCAAGAGCAGATGGCTAAGAGAGATGAGGAATTAGCACAAGTGTAGAGACAGTTACTGGAAGTGTTGGGTAGGAGACAAGAACCTGTACAACCTCAACACATGGGTCCTCAAATTGTTATTAATGATCGTGACAACAACCCGAATGTATTATTTGAATGCTTTTAGAAGAGAGGTCCAAAGGAATTTACCAGGAATGAGGATCCTTTGACAGCAGATGACTGGCTAACTCACATGGAGAACATCTTTGACCTTTTTCAGTGCACGGGCAGGCAGCGAGTTCTCCTAGCAGCATGCATATTTATTGGCTTGGCTGACATTTGGTGGAAGACACTCAAGGATGGCTATCAGGACATTGCTAATGATGTCGCATGGGCTACTTTCAAGGGGCAGTTCACTTAGAAGTATGTGCCCACTCATATCAAGAGACTGATGGCAGTGGAGTTTCAGCTACTCACACAAGGAGACATGACAGTCCTCGAATATGTCATAAAGTTTGAGAGATTGTCCCGGTATGCACTAGAGCTCGTCGATACTGAGGAGAAAAAAATTATCAAATTCTTGGAAGTGCTTAACCCTATTATTAAAAGGGATGCTTCAGGCGTTGTCCTACCGGCCACATTCCAAGTGGCAGTCAAGCGAGCTTATAAATTTGAAAACATCAATAACAAGATTATTAAGGATGCCCAAAGGAAACGTTAGCAGCAAGGACAGAAGCCCTACCAAGGCAAGAAGTCAAGGCCAAATCAGAACACCCAAAGGCAAGGTGGGTGTGAACACTGTGGCAATAACCATCCTTCCCACCTATGTTACAGAGTCACGGGTGGATGCTTTAGGTGTGGCCTTATAGATCACTTGATGAAAGATTGTCCAAACAATAGGAACCAGGGCAACAGGCCACCTCAACAGAATCAACAAGCGGCCCAGAACCAATCCAGGCAGCCACAAAGCAGAACCAGCAACAACAGCCCCGTCAACAACCTCAGAATCAGAACGCTCGTCCACCTCAGCAGAATAGGAATGCGTAACAAGGGAGACAAAACCAGAATAGAAACAGACCTCAACAACAAGGACGCATGTATCAAGGGCGGACGTGGATGCAGCGGGCAACGTAGTTGAAGGTATACTTTTTGTTTGTGGAGTAGAAGCTAGAGTATTGTTTGATCCTAGATCCACACATTCATTTCTATCTCCCATGTTTGCTAAATTGATTGATGTGCCTGTTAGCGAACTAGACTTTATTCTAACTGTCACAACACCAGTAGGGAAACAAGTTGTCTGTAGCACATATTACCCTAGTTGCACAGTTATGATAGGTGATGTTACGTTTCCAGCAGACCTTATCCTATTTGACATGCATGACTTTGGTGTCATTTTGGGGATGGATTGGTTGTCTAGACATCATGCCAGTATGGATTGTTTTAACAAAACTATTTCCTTCGAGTTGGATGGAGCATCATCAGGGGTGAAATTTCATGGAGAGAAAAGGGTTTCACAGACTGGTGTTATTTCAGCACTGACAGCAGTTAAATTATTGAGGAGCAGATGTGAGGGATTCATAGCATTTATTACAGAGGACAAATAGTCCTAAGGGTTGGAGCAAATCCCTGTAGTGTGCGAATATCCAGACGTATTTTCGGAAGAAATTCCAGGATTGCCACCAGTCAAGGAAGTATAATTTACCATAGAGCTTATGCCAGGAGCAGCTCCAATTTCTATCGCACCGTATAGAATGGCTCCGACAGAATTGGGTGAATTGAAATTACAGTTGCAAGAGTTATTGAAGAAAGGTTTTATCAGACCAAGCATATCACCGTGGGGAGCTCCAGTGTTGTTTGTCAAGAAGAAAGATGGAAGTTTGAGAATGTGCATAGATTACAGAAGACTAAATCAAGTGACCATTAAGAACAAGTACCCATTGTAAAAAATAGATGAGATGTTTGACCAACTGTAGCGAGCAGAGTATTTTTCGAAGATAGATTTGAGGTTCGGGTATTACCAGTTGAGAGTCAGAGATTCGGATATACCGAAGACAACGTTCAGGACAAGATATGGGCACTATGAATTTCTAGTAATGCCCTTTGGGTTGACGAACGCACCAGCAGTGTTCATGGCTCTAATGAACAAGATCTTTATACCTTACTTGGATCAGTTCACTGTTGTCTTCATTGATGATATAGTGGTATACTCCAAGTCTAGAGAAGAGCATGAGCAGTACCTGAGGACATCACTATAATTGTTAAGAGATAACCAGTTGTATGCAAGGCTCGAGAAGTGAGATTTTTGGCTGACACAAGTTTCTTTCCTCGGTCATATTATTTCCAAAGAAGGTTTGGCAGTTGATCCGGCAAAGATAGAAGTAGTCATCAGTTGGGATAGGCCAAAGAATGTAACCAAAATCAGGAGTTTTCTAGGTTTAGCGGGCTACTACAGAAGGTTTGTGTAGGGATTTTCATCTATTACAACACCTTTAACCAAGCTAACCTGGAAGAACGTGCCATTCGTATGGACAGAGCAGTGTGAAACAAGTTTTGAAGAATTGAAAAAGAGATTAACCACAGCTCCAATTCTCACCTTACCTTCCGACAGTGGTAATTTCGTAGTCTACATGGATGCTTCGACCGTAGGACTTGGATGTGTACTAATGCAGGATGGCAAAGTCATAGCGTATGGCTCAAGGTAACTGAAGGAGCACGAGAAGAATTATGCGACGCATGACTTAGAATTAGCAGCAGCTGTATTTGCATTAAAGATGTGGAGACACCATTTATATGGAGAAAAATCTGAGGTTCACTCAGATCACCGTAGTCTACAATATCTGTTCTCTCAGAAGGAATTGAACATGAGATAGAGAAGATGGATGTAGTATGTTAAGGACTACGATTTTCCAATCA
>QPKB01000005.1:35994080-36049223 GCA_003546025.1 Camphora micrantha | reverse complement strand
GCTTCAATTTTAGTTGAATCAACAACCAGTTCTTCTCTAGTAATTATGTGACCCAAAAATGCCACCTGCTGTTGCAAAAAATCACACTTCTCTAACTTTGCAAACAACAGATTTTCTCTCAATAATTGCAATGTTGTTCTCAGATGGCGTGAATGCTCTTGTTCTGACTTTGAATATACCAAAATGTCATTGATGAAGATTACAACAAAATGGATTAAATATGCAACAAAAATTCTATTCATCAAAGCCATAAATATTGCAGGTCCATTTGTCAAACCAAAAGGCATAACTAAAAATTCATAATGCCCATATCGGGTTCTAAACGAAGTCTTCTGTACACCTTGATCTCTAACACGAATCTGGTGATATTCAGATCGGAGATCAATCTTCGAAAAATATGCTGCACTCTGGAGTTGATCAAACAACTCATGAATTCTAGGCAACGGATATTTCTTCTTGATTGTCATATGATTTAGTTGCCTATAATCAATACACATACATTGGGTGCCATCCCTTTTTTTACAAATAATATAGGTGCTCCCCATGGTGAAACACTAGGTTTAATAAAACCTTTGTCTAGCAAATCCTGTATTTGCTTCTTCAGCATATGTAATTTTGATGGTGTCATTCTTTATGGTGCATAGGATATAGGTGCAGTACCCGACACAAGCTCTATAGTGAAGTTTGCTTCCCTTGCTGGAGGTAGGCCTGTTACTTCCTGTGGAAATACATATGAAAATTCACATACTACAGGATTATTCTTTAATTCCTTTCTTGGCTTCTTCTCAATAATGAATGTGATGTAGCATTCACAACTACTACACATCATTTGTTCAGCCTTATGTGCTAAAATAAGCCTTATATCAAATTTCTTTTGAACTCCTTCAAATAATACATTGGCATTCACTTCATCCACTTTAAAAGTAATGATTTTACAGAAACAGTCCAAACATACCCTGTACTTCGCAAGCCAATCCATACCAAGAATTACATCGAAATCATTCATTGCCAACACTACTAAATCTGCTGGCAGTGACACCTCACCAATTTTAACACTATATTGGGGAACGTACGATTCACACACTACTTTACTTCCCAATGAAGTAATTACTGTAAAATCATATGACAACTGCATAATTTATTTTTGCATATCACACACAAATAGAGGTGCACAGATGAAGGATTAGATCCATGGTAAAACAAAGCAACCGCTGGTCTATTATCTATAAGTATTATACATTCCACGACATTGACTGCAAATTCAGCTTGTTCTCTATTCACAGCATAGGCTTGTCCTGCTACCTGTGGTCTATTCTGCTGTTGTTGCTGTCGTGGTTGCTGTCTCTGACGTTGCTGCCATTAACGCTGCTGCCGTTGTTGTGGAGGAGCAAGAACTGCTACTTGTCCCTGTGGAGGCTGTTGCTGTGGAGCTCTGTTATCTCTTCTAGCTCTGGGACATTGAGCCATTTTGTATTCCATAGAACCACAAACTAAACATGCCCAGTGTCTCTCCAACAGGCTTCAGTCTTGTGAGTTTTCCCACAGGTCTCACAAACTGATTTATTTTCAGCTTGAGCAACATTCTTTTGTTTCTTATTCTTGAATTGTCCTCCCTTTTTAAACCAAGAACTTCCACTCCTCTTTTCACTAGCATTCATGGCTAATTCTTCTTTGTGTACTTCCTCAGCAGCATAAGCCTTATCAACTGCATCATCAAACAGAGTAGCCTTCTGACCTGCCACGACCATTTTCTGGTATGCTGGGTTTAAACCATTAATGAAACATTTTACTTTCTTTGCTTCAGTATCAATCAAGTTTGTAGCATATTTGGATGGCTGCAAGAATGTATGTACTTATACTGCTACAGTCATCTGCCCTTGTTTCAAATTAAAAATTCTGATTCTTTCCTTTATTGCACATGCTCAGGTACAAAATTTCTTTCAAATTGATTTTTAAAACTCTCCTAAATTGTGGCTGCGGGTGTGGTACTAGTTGTACCTCTGATACTCTTCCACCAAACCTTGCTACTCCCGCTCACCTAGCTAAAATGGACCTTAGCCGAGCATGGAAGAAGCAAGTAACACCTGCTACTTTTGGGTACAAACAATTGTATAAAACACATCCTCGATGTGTTGAATCCATTCATCAGCCAATAACACATCTTCTATGCCATGGAACTCAGTGGCTCCTCTCTTCCTAAACTGTTCATACAGAACATTAGAATCTTTCTTTTTAGACTGTACCACCACTTGAGTCTCAACGTTATGTTGTTGTTGGATGGGTGGTACCTGAGAAGCTTGCACTTGAGCTTGTATTTGTATCTGCATTTGAGTCTGCACTTGTAGTATGGCAGTGATTTGTACTTGCATGCTAACTTGTGTCTCATGGCTTCTAGCCATCTGCTCCAACATAGCAGTAAACTTAGCAATATCATTATTTGGAGTAGGAGGGGTAGGTGTAGGACCTTCATTCTCACTAACAATATAATCAGGGTTATCATTTCCATTGCCACCACTCCCTGAACCAGATGCCATTCTGAAAAGAATACAGAAAGATAAGATATATATCTTTATACTTCCATCACATATACATCACATATAGTGAGAGCAAATAATATTTAATGAAAGCAATAAATCACAAATCCAAATTAAGGAATTGATTCGTAATTCGACTCTTCCTCATCGTATTCTTACACTTTCTAAGGATTTTAAAATCTTTTTTTTCCTTTTTTTTTTTTAACTCTTTCACTTCTCTGATACCATACAATAAGTATGAGCCCGAGATTAAGATTAATTCTGAGTTAACCCCGAGTCGCGTCTATACTCACTCCCGTGAACTCCGAATTAACTAACATTAAAATGAAACTCACAAGGGATATCATATATTCACATTTATCATTATACATTTTATGCGGAATTATACACATTGATTCTTAAAATTGTACAATGTCCTTTGTACACAACAAAATCTCATTTACACTATTTAAAACATCCAATTGCATATTTAATAAAATGCAAGGATGATAATTATGAAACAAAAATAATTCCCTTTCAAAAGTTTCCATTCTGTTATCATTTTCCAATATCATACGATATGATATCGCATCATCTCCATTCGGCTAGTCCTCTTTGAGGAACCGGAGCGGTCTCTTCGCGCTACGGCCTCGGCAGGACTGGCACGGGCAGCTAAGCCTGTAATACCATCAATAACGCTGTGAATACGACAATTCGGCAATGTATAAACAGAACTATGATTATATATGCTAAAATGCATATATTTAATCTGTCTAAATTCAATGTTAGACAATACAATTATACTACCGAATCATTAAGAGTCTTGTTTTAAAAATTGGCAACTACAATAGCATTTTATTTCAAATCACATCTTCCCTAAAAAGAATGAATCATCTTCCATAAAAGGAAGGAATCCGTTTTATAAATATCAAATATTGTGGGATTTATCAGTGCCCGGGTCAGGAACTACTGACAACGCCACGAAGCTCTAGAACACTCCCAAATCAACTACCGCAGTAGGCATAGCTCTAATGAGCATTAACAAAATAACTATAAAGTGCCAGAATCAAGATTTTACACAATTCAACATAGTTTCAAATTAACAGATTCAATTCAACAAACAATCATTTTTAGATTCAATTCAATTTATAATCCATTTCGGATACAATTCTATATATTTCTAATTCAATTACAACCAACCATTCAGGTGTAGTCAGCAGTTATTTAATGTACGCATTATTCTCGATGGACACCACAATTTTGTATAAATTTGTACATTAAAGTCCTCTTAATTACCACTTATGGAGGTATAAACAATATTAATAGCCTTGATATAACATATAGGCTCTTTTTCCATAAATTCAGAAATTAAATATGAAAATTCACAATTTCGGTTAACTGTTTGGTCACCTGTCGATTGGCCGAATTGTAGGACTCGGTTAACCTTTGGTTAACCGAACTTCCTCAGTCATCGTTCTAGGAGCTTGTTTTTCCACTTAAATTCAGTTTCTGAATGTCGGTTAACCTCTCGGCTAACCCTCAGTTAACCGAACTTCCTCGGTTAACCCCTCGGTCACCCTTGGTTCATATTCCAGATTCTTTCAAATTTCTGAAACTTACAAGTATACTCGGTCGACTTGTCGGTCGACCGAACTCCCTTTGTCAGTTAACCAAACATAGGTTTGGTCACCTATCAGTTCACGAACCAGAGGCTTGTTTTTCACTCAGAACTCTCCAGAATGAGTTCGGTTCCCAGTTCGGTCAACCCAGAACTTTAGAATTTTTGAAGCGAAGTTCTAATTTTGAACTCCAATAGTTCATCAACACTTTAATAATCTTCAACTCATTCATAACCTGCATAAAACACAGTTTGGAACCTCCTGTTCCCTCCTCAAACATTATCAAACATATCCAATATTCTTCTCCAATCAATCAATCACATATACAAATCAATTTTAAGACTAGGGCTGAAACCATAATTATAATAAAACTCAAGAAAACCATATCCATTAGCATATAAACATAAACAACTGTTTATACTTGCCTTTCACTTGAGATTAACACAAAACCCCTTTTCATTCGAATTTAATTTGAGACAAAGTCACTCAATGAATAACCCTAACATCACAAACAACCAAAAACGAATTCAACAAGTTGTTTGAGATGGAAAAGAGCATAAACAACTTTATTGGAACCAAAATAACTCTTGATACTCACCGTGCAGCTTGGTGAAAGAAAATCTGAGATCATTCTCAAACTTTAACCTCAAGAAATGAAGTTGAAGATGAAGAAGATGATGAGGAACATGAAGGCATCACTTTCCCTCTCCTTAATTCACTTGTAAAGCTTCTTGCTCAAACACTTTAGTGAAGAAAGATGAGAAAAAGAAACAAAGAAGAAAACCTAGATTGAACTCTTAGTTGTTGCTGCTAGAAGGATCGAGTGAACCTCATTTGGGTTCTTTTGACCCTTTTATAAACTGAAATTTGCTCTAAACCCCATTTATTAAACTCATTTCCATTTTTGAGTCAAATGAAGACTCACTTGACTCATTTTAAGTCAAATGAAATCGAGTGTGTTATGAAAGTTAACATATTTGTCGAGATACACATAATGGTACAAAGTTTTACCGTATCCGACAAAATACGCGAAAATCCGTATTTATGAAAAAGTCCTTAGTCTCATTACTTTGAGTCTAAAATCAACTCAACAATATTAATCTCTTCCAAATCCATTTAATTAAACTCAATTCATTCACTTGTGACTAATTCAATTCATTTTAATCACTAATCATCATTAACACAATTAAACTTGATTAATCCACAATATTCTCAATTAATTAGTGTTAGTCTTGATTAGTTCGAGACGGGGAGTAACATTAGACCAGACCATATACTGGTTATGAGCAGTCTACTTCTAGGGGAGACATTTGCGGCCACCTTTGATCAGTCTACTTCTTCTACTTCGTACTCCCTACCCAGATCCAATTTGACAATTCTCTAACTATTGAAATCTTTGCTCATTTTTGAACTTCCAATAAGAAAAAAATTTAGAAGACAACTTTAAAGATATTGGATCAAGGGTTTTAAAGAGAGAAGTGTCAAACTGGTCATGATCTAGTTAGAATCATAAAGAGGTGTCAAATTGGATTTCGAGGAATTCTAGTAAGTGTATTTCTTAAACTGCTTAAAATGAAATAACAAAGGCGAAGATCCATAAATCCACATAAAAAGAAAGTTTCCCCTTTGAAGGAAAAATGAACACCCAGCCATCATGAAATAAATTGCCTAGGAAAGTAACAGTCTCATCTACATCTTAATTGAAAGCGAAGATAATCAATTTCATCCATTCACACCTAATAGCCCATCACTAATTAACATCTGAGCTCATTATATATGACCTGACCTACATTTTGGATTGAATCTCATAAAGGAAAAAAAAAGACCTGAGTGGTTGATTGCATGGTGAGATTTTCTTTTTCCTTTATTTTTAATCCAACAAGGGGGTTGGAACCCAATTTAATATTGCCCACACACACTGAAAGATAACACACTTAAGTAGGAAAGAAACCCACACATGCAAACATGAAGGAAGAAGTGCATGCTCAAAAATTGAAATCCTGAACAATCATTTGAGAACCGTAACCCCTTACCACCCGGATAAGGAGCCCATTGCATGTTAAGATTTAAGGATCTTCAAGTGGACGGCTGTACAAAACTTAATTGTTAAGCTATCCCGATTGGTGCTAGTGGGTCCGGTGGAATAAATGACATTAAAGTATGGCGCTTGACTTTTGCTCGCTAATGCATAAACTGATATGAGATTACTACCTACGCCTCTCTCTGAAGAACGTGTGGGCCCCAATTTTTAGGATCTTAGACCGTTTTAAGTTTAGTATGTTCATGAGCTGAGTTGAATTGGCTTTCATGTAGTCTGAGACTTGCCCATTTACATATTAGGCTATTAGGCCCACCATTAGATTGCAAGCATGTAAAAACCAGACGGGACCTAAAATTTATAATCACACATGGTCTATCTAGAGCTAGAAGCACCTCCCAACTTTCTCTTAATGAGAGGGAATTCAACAATGGTGATCATCTATTGAAAATTCAAGTAGTTAAAAATGAATGTCCTCTCTTACATGATATTTTCAAATTTTGCTTCAACATATGTATAATTTTATGATGGGTCCAACTCCTGAGAATGAAATCAAGTACATCCCATGCAAGGGCAGGGCATTCATCTCAAATATGATGAATTTCAATAAGCAGGCCCCACAGAGAGTTCCACTACTCCTTTTCCTGGGTGGAAGCCAGAGTGAGAAAGTCAAGGGGATCCGGACTCCTTGCCATGATAAATCACACTTCACAAAACGGAGAAGATTATTTTCAATTGTTTGAATTTAAGGAGGGGAGACACAGAAAGGACGGATTGTAGTGATTCTCCCCATTCCAATATGCAGAGGATCCAGGCTCGTCATCCTCTCTATCCTGGAATGTTGCAAACAATTTCCCCCTTGACGCAATGGGAAGTTTGGGCCTGTTTGGCTTCATTATGGGATTTTTGAGTCGAAAAATGAATGGGGAAAAACTTCTTTTGCGGGTATTTTGTGAGCGAGAAATTCTGTAGCATGGAGCCAAGTAGAGAGCAGGGTGGACCCAAGTACATTTACTTGGGGGTGGATGCACCTGTTGGAACTCAGTCTGCTTCTAAAACTAGCAAAAATCCTCGCTCAGCTTTGAAAATTTACATAGAAAATCCTACATCTGCCCTCAAACCCATGTGAAAATCCTGGGCAATTGTTTTCCAAAACACAATGCCTGTTTCGGTATGCACCCTTCAAATGGAAATTTTGGGTCCGTCACTGCTAAAGAGCATGCTATTCTGTTACCTTGTCCATTTATGTTTCCAATCAAAATCTTGTTCCTCTCATTATCAGCGTGAGATCCATTTCCTATTTAGTAAAACATTGGACCACAGGTAAATTACTGATGCATGAAACGCGTTTCAAAATATCGAAATTTGACGTTGAAGGACATATAACACGGCAATGAAGATAGGGATGTTGGGGCCGGGTCTGGACAATATCCAGCTCAGGTCGAATTTTAATCTTTAGGTCCAACCCTGGCTCAAGCCCGAGCCCAGCAGCACACATAAAATTAGTTAATTCCAAACCCGGGTGGCTAGTGTTTTGTAAAATAAAGGGGCTCCCATTCAGTGGTGGCTCCAGGAATCCGAGCCAGTAGGGTTAACAAAAGACTTATCTTCTACAAATCCGAATAAATTTATTTTGCCCTTTATCAACATCTGATAATTCGACAAATATAACATAAAATTATAAAATAATCTATTTCCGACAACTCAACAAAGATAACATTGAATTCTCATAAAAAAATAAAAAAAAATATCTAAACATGAAAGGTATTTAGAGGTTAAGTTAGAGTAAATGAAGAGTTGCTGATAGAATGTCTAAAAAAGAATTTTTTCTTTAAAAAATAAAAGTTGGGCCCATTATTATTTTTTGTTTTTTGGTAGATAGATGGCCCATTAACTTAGGCATTAAGTGGGGTCAAAAGCTTCAAATAAGTTCAATTCATGAAATTTTTTTTTTTTTTTTAAACATTCTTTTCAGATCTCAGTAGACCCCATTGGGATCAATGTAGGGCTGCCGGCCATGCTTCCATTAACTGCCTCGAGCTGTATCTTAGCTGGCTTAGATGTGTGAACATGTGTGAGACTGCATGCTTTCCAATCCCATTTTCAACAAACATGCATTATTTCTTTTCTTGTGTGTCCTCTCTTCCGAGTCCCAAGTACACCAAACCCCCTTGGAAGGTAGAAAAGAAAGGATCAGCTTTGGAACGACTTGAATCTAGGGGGAGTTTTTTCCATGAAAGTTCCATATGAGGGCGATTACTTTGTCATGGGGAAGGTGCTCCGAAATCCAGGGGAATTTCAATTTTGTAAATTGTAATGAGCAATGAGCATGGCTCTTTCACATATCCGGATGAGATGTCTGTACGTGAACCTTCCTGTATGTGAACATTCGAGTAAACTTCCACGAATCTGAGAAGATGGTCACTCTCATTTCTGTTTTACCTGCGAAGTCTTGATATTTTGGTGTACGCATAGAACAAGTCTAACCACCAACCGGTCCCACCATTCCCTCCCAAGTCCCAAGGGGAAAGAGAGGACTTTCAAGATACCCGACACGTCTCGGGCATGAAGTCTTTTGTGTCAAGTTTTTTTCCTGGTAATGGTACCATGACTTCAGTCCACTGGTACCTCAATCTACAGCCATTCAGGTTGCACCCACCGAAGGGCCTTGGGCAAGAAGTCTTTGTTTAAGTTTTTTCATAATCAAATACCGTAGATTTCTGTTCGTGGGACCCCCGATGACAATGGCAACATTTCGCTAAGAGGCTGCAGAACTAGAAAACACTTGGGAGGGGATAATATATATATATATATATATATATATAAAAGAAAAAAATTTGGGGACCAAGTGCAACGAAATAAAAGAAAATTTGTTTAAAATACAAGGGGCTTTTAAAATTTTCTGGGGCCACTGTTCCCATAAAGCCCGTGGCAGGCTGGTGGAGGCTATAGCTAGAAAAGAGTTCCTCCCCTCTACTGTGACATGAGAAACCTAAGAAAGAGATGGATATCTGATCAGTAAGTTGTGATCCATGGTCCCATTTAGTGATGCAGTAGTTAGTTGTTAAACAATTGTGTTAAGTCTAACTTCTTCAGAATTCTGTTAGTTTTGGGTCATGATCCATTTAAGAGTTTAATTGGTTTCCACTAGAAAGGTCTAGATTCAAGAAAAAAAAAATTTCAAAAAAGAAAAGAAAAAATTATAGTGTGCTCCATCTCTAACCATCAGTCAATACACATCTACCCGGATCAAAATAATTCAATTGATGACATGCCTCTTGGATGATATGTAGTCCAAAAATCATAAGACGGCCATCTAATTCATAAACTCAAACTCAGCACCATCTAGTAAACCATTGCTTAAGAAATAAATGATGGGCTAAGTAAAATCATCTATATAATGAGATTTTTCATTATATATTCAATAATTTGGAATTTTGGTGGGTCAATTAATGCGAAGCTTTTGTTGGATGAACTTTAACATGTATAGTTCTCACAATGCAGACCTAATTACCTGAGTCAACTGAGTCAAAACAGTATAGTTAAGTTGTGGTCCAAACCACTACAAATCTGATTGAGTCTAGTCAACTCAGCCCAGTCGAAATGAATTCCTCTAAGCTTTTAGTCAGTGAATTATGCAAAACTATTATTTATTTCAGTTTGGTGTAGCGTCATTGTCTACCATTGAAAACATCACATCCATTTTTCATCCCGTCAAGTAACTGACTTGCTATGCATCAAATGGGTGTATATACCACAGATTTCAAAGCACAAGGGTTGAATTATTTTGATTACCATTTCCTAACTTCAACTCCCCCTTGTATGAAGAATAGTTAAATATGAAGAATAGGCAAAACTCAAAAAGCCCTCAATTATAAGTATTAGAAAACACATCCTACAATTGATAAACATGGGTATTGTATATATTTAAAACATAAAAGACTTTGGTGTGACTTGGATTTGTTAGATTATAAAAGTGCAAATGTATTTCAAGGTCAAGGTCGAGGTCTTTCCATCAAGCCCCCAAGGCATATGGCCCTGGTATATCTACCATTACGAGCTTGAAAAGAGGCCCACACAAAGATCTAAAGAGCTTCAAGAAATGCCACAACCTCTTTCTCATTAGACTCCATTATCCCAACATTTTCTGAGAACCAAACAAGCACCACCCCAACCTCATTGTTAAGCACCCCTTCAACACTTGCTTGCCTTGGTTTTCCCCTCACAGCCCCATTTATGTTAAACTTCAAGGCATCCCCCAACGAAGGGGCCCAAACCGCCATTTTACACTCCTACCTCCTGCAATTGAAATATGCCTCTCCATTGCGGAAAATGCTGTCAATACTCAAACTTTCAAACTCTCTTTTGGACATAAACCAAAGGAAGCACTTCCTCCTTTGAACGCCGAAGAACCTCTAAAAACTTTGGTATTCCTCCTTCCAAATGAATGATAAAATAGCAAAAGGGACAACCCTCCAAATCACCAAACCACGCCGTGAAGAAGGAGCCATCCTCCACGCCTTTATCATACCCGACATTCATTCATGAGAACACTAGAAGAAACCGCTCCAAGCTATAACCCGACACCACAAGAAAGAAAAGAAATCACAATGCAAGAACAAGTGATCAATTGTCTCCCTCTCCTTTACACAAGGCACACCTATATCAAAAATAGCTTTCGAAGAGAAGCCCCTCTATAGGATCTTACACCCCATTGAGCTACTACTTATCCCAAAATCAATTGGTGATAGGAAACGGCACAACAATAGTTTTACGGTGAGGGCGAGGGCTCGACCACGATTATGACTCCTCAGGAGCGAGGGTAGACATTGACCTCAACAATCCCTCCCTCAACGGCACACCCGCTGAGACTCCTACTGCGAATTTGCAAAACGCGTGTCTTATGACTTAAACACCTGACCTACAAGGTTCTGACACGACTTATAGGATCTTACACTCCATTGAACTACCACTTATCCCAAAACCAATTGGTGATAGGAAACGGCACTAGCAACAATACAAGGATGAAAATCACAATTCTTCTTGGTGCCCTCTTTCATAAGATGATCCCAAGCTGAGCAGGGCCTCGCTCGAGCTCAGAATAGTCTTGACCAATCCTATAAAATAGGCTCTGCGCAAGCTCTAGCTTATAAAAAATGTACTAATATGAGACTAAAAACCTCACGGGCTAATTCAGTTTATTGGTATCTCTACCTGGTAATAACACCTGGTCTTTTCTTCCCTCTGTTTCCCATTTTATCTGTGTCATTATTTTTAGATTGTCAATTGTTTGTATTGGACAGGGCCATTTAAGGTCAATGGTGTCCCTCTGCGACGTGTCAATCAAGCTTATGTGATTGCAACATCTACCAAGGTTGACATATCTTGTGTAGATGTTGAAAAATTTGATCACCAAGGAAAGGAAGAAGAAGCAGAAGAAGGGAGAGGGCGAGTTTTATGAAGCAGAGAAAGAGGTATTTTTCGTTGTCATTAAAATTTTAAGATTATTCTTCCACTAATGTGTCCCAGGATTATTCTCTTCTCATGTATGGTATTTTGGTTGTATACCAAGTTCATATCCCTTTTCTTATTCACAATTTCCTTTGATCTCAAATGGTAGGAAACCAAGGCCCTCCCACAGGAAAAACAAATATGATCAAAAGGCCATTGATTCCCAGTTGCTTAAGTCCATCGAGGCAGTTCCAGAATTGAAGGCTTACTGGGCTGCCGGATTCTCTCTTAGGTGAGGGATGAAGCCTCACGAGCTTGTTTTCTAGAAGTTAGCCTATCAGGGAGTTAAGACTGTTTTTCTGGGTCTACATTTGATGTTTGTCATGTTTGCAGTTTTGACTGATAGCAGCTGTCTGAATTTTATTTTACAAAGACTTGTTTAATGCTTGAGGTTTATGGGGTTCTAATTTCACTTAACAACAAGCAGACCTTTTGACAAGCAATTCACAATGCCAGGTGCTTTAATGAATTTAACATTAGAGAAATGCCAAAGACACTTGTCCTTCACGTGGCATGAGCCATATATACACCTTGCAAGTGTCCTGTCCTCAGTTCAAAACTCATGGAGGTCCATTCATCAGGTGGGCCGCATGGCTAAGACAACCAACACCTTGTGGGTCCCAGGAGTGTCGGTGAAGAATGAAGATGCTGCTCCTACTAACTACACAAATGCTTGGGTCTTGGGCTGTGGGATCATTCGCCAATACATGGCTGTTTGGACCCTTTTACACATGGTGAAAGGTGGTCCTAGTTGACTATAAGCTCTCTCACTCTCAGTAGTCCTTTGACACCATTAAATTGACTGAGATGAAACGTCCTGACTAGGTAGAAATGACCCTATTGGGCAAAATAAATACCTGATTTCAGAGCTTTCCAGCAGTGGAGTTAATTTTCATTAAATGGGAAACTAAACTGAAGAAATGTTGCCATCTGGGTCTGGGTGGGAGCTGAATTTTAATATAATGGGTACAGCTCAGTCCATTTCAATGTCGATGTTTTGTGGGCTATCATTTTCAAATATCAGATTTCTAACATTATTTCAGCTAGAAATGCTAATGGCTGTGTGTAAATAAGAAGGGAAGAGCAAAAAAGTTTGCAATTGGCATTGTAAAAGTTGCATGTGAGCAAATCTAGAGACCTCATGATATTCTCTCTTCTCCCAGTGGATAAAAGCATCCATCTTCCAAGGGCCAAAAAAAAACCACAACCAAAGAGATGGTGCTCCTTGTTTGGCCACGTCACCAACAAAAGGGGAGAGAGAGAGAGAGAGAGAGAGAGAGAGAGAGAGAGAGAGAGAGAATGCTAGGGGAGTATAGAGGATATATTGTAGCCCCACTATAATAGTAAGCATAGAAATGATTCTTGCAATTCCTCTGATGGAAGCTGATGTATTTTATGTTAATTTGTAAATTTTGACATGCTCAACTAGCATCAGACATTTAGATTTCTCTTTTATACTAGGAGAAAATCTCCTTTGTGCTTGTTTTTAATTTTAATGAAAAGTACTATCAAAATCACCACCAACTCTCATTTGTCGACATATAACATCATCAAAAGTATTTCAATCATGCAAAAAGAAAAGGAATATGAGGTTGGTTTGAGATGCATGAGTAGCCCAAGATCAAGATTCTGGAGGAAAAATAATTCTAATGGTGTACAAGCAATACACTGTATAATCTGATTCTTGAGAGGGAAGATGTATTTACTTGGCAATGAACACTTTTTTAGTTTTTGGGTTGGAGCGTAATCTGAGTGTCCAGTCCAGTTTTGTCATGCTTGGCACAAGAATATAAAGGACTAAGAAGATAATCCAAAATTGAACAAATAGAGAGAAAGGGTGTTAGGTCTAACAGTCCCGTCAGAATATTCAAGTCGACCATCCGATGCAGACCATTAGATCTTCCTAAAAAAAACCAGCTAAAACCTAAAAAAGAAAAGCCCTCCATCTGTCCATTGCCACTGTCACACCACCACCATCACAACAGACATAACACACAGAAAATAAAAACTAAAAAATCTGCAACCATGAAAACACATTTGCAATCTACATTTACATAAAATTTAAAAAATCATGCCTTAGATGGTTGCAGAATTCGTGAGCAAATATAGGGTTTGCAAAGACCGAGCAGAGATAGGATTGCAAACCCGAGGGAGAAAAAAAAAAAAAAAAAACGAAAAATGAAAAGAAAAGAAAGAATAGAGATAAGGAATCGCTGGGGCATACTTTTTTTTTTTTTTGTTGCCCAAACTAAAAAGAATGAGAAGTAGAGGAGAGAGCATACTAGAGAGAAGGGGGCAACGGCGATGGCGTAGTGAGAGAGAGACAACAGAGAGAGCGAGAGAGAGAAAGAGCAGGGAGAGCGACAGAGAGAGAGAGAGAGAGAGAGAGAGAGAGAGAGAGAGCAAATTGAGAGAGCGAGAGAGACAGAGAGAGCAGAGAGATTGAGCGAGAGAGTGCAGAGAGATCGATCGATTGAGAGAGAGAGAGAGAGAGAGAGAGAGAGAGTGAGCGAGAGAGACAGGGAGAGTAGAGAGATCGAGCGAGAGAGAGAGATCGAGAGCAAAGAGAGAGCCGAAAGCGAGAGTGAGAGGAGCAGAAAGAGCGAGAATGACATAAGAGAATAAAGGAAATATGGGTTTTGGAGGGACAGAATCGCTGGGAGCGAAAAGAGGGTTTGGGAGGCGGGAGAGGGAAAAAAGAAGTGGAACTTTACCAACGTTTATATTTCGTCGCAGAAAACAAATTTTCGTCGGTAAAATTTATTTTTATTTTTATTATTTAAAAACAAGTAAAAAAGTCTGTCAACCTTTACCGATGTTTTATATTAAACGTCGGCAATAAATTTTCCGACGCTAATTTTCGTCAGGAAAAAAAATTCGTCGGTAAAGGACTCTGATTTTTAATTTTCCTAAAAATAAAATTAAACATTACCGACGTTTTACAAAGAACGTCGCTAAAAGTTCAATTTACCAATCGTCAATAATAGTCACTAATATTTATTTTCCCTATAAATGAAGTTAATAGTAAAATTGAACTTTGCCAACGGTTTTCAAGGAAACGTCACTAAAAGTCGAGTTTACTGACGTTTTGTAATTTGTTGGTATTTTTGCAAGGAAAATCAATTTCTTGGGACCCACGAAAGTGATAAATCAATTGAAGAATTAAAGAAGAAAAACCAAGGTATTGAAGCTCTGCATGGGGTCCACACTACCCTGGTTGGAAGATTCAATTCAAGCGAAACAAATAAGAAAAAAAAAATTGCCCAAGAAAATCCAGCCATATGAAGGACATCCAAGGTAAGGGAATTTCAAGCATTCATGTGTTCCAATTGATAATACAAAACTGAATTTCAAATTTTGAATTATTTAAGCCAAGATGTAATTTGAGGAATTTCTTAAGAGAGGAAGTGGGCCCAGATTTGGATAGACTCAAGCAAATTTTAGAGTCCTAAATATGGAGGGTAGTAACCAAGAAGTTACAAGATAAATTCAAATCCAAAGAGTCCAGATTTCCTTAAGAACTCTACAAGTTGGATTTTAGTCAAGATATGTTTCCAAATATTTGGAAACTTTTGCAAGCCAATAAGCTATCCAAAGGAGATATCACACGTTCAACCATTTGCCTTCCCAAGCTTCTCCATTCCAAGTTGGATGTCCAACCAATGATTGAAGATAAAATTTAATATTCAAATTTTGAATCTTGAATCAAGAAAGAAAAGAAAATAAAGAAAAAAAAAAAAAAAATCCAAAAGAGGCTTTACATGTCCAGAGCCATAAAGCTTCAAGATGATATAGTCCAAGTGGGGTCCAAATGCATTCAAATTAGAATTGCATTACAAATCTGATTTTTAGATTTGAAATTTATTTGGAAGAAAACTGGGCCCAAGAGAAGAAGTTGCATGCGATAAGAAGAATCCTATTTTCACTAAGATTGTGGGCCAACCCTAGAAACTCTCTCAAAACCCTCTTGGACCCCATACTACTAATCCTAATTCAACTTAAACCCCACACTATTAATCCTTACCCAAATCAAAACCTAACAAGCCAACTCATCAAAAATACATAAAAGGAGGCAAAAAGAGGCTGCACGTGAATCCATCTTCCCTCATTCCTCTTGGACGATCAATAACACCTTCTCCTTTTCCATTATTTTTTTCTTAATCTCTCCCTATTTCCATCAATATTTCATCCAAGAGGCCTTCCCTAAGGCACACCACCACTTGGATTTTTACGCCGACACGCCACCGCCGTTGCTACCGTTACTCCACCATTAGACCAGCCATTCATCATCTTCCCTTGCTTCGATTTGTAATTCGTCGGTAATAATCTCTATTTTTACTTTTCTTAAAAAAATAATTTAGATTTAAGATTGAAAAGCAGCCTTTTACCGACGTTTTAATTCGTCGGTAAAAGTCTCTGATTTTCGAAAAATTCTAAAATTGATTTTTACCAACGTTTTATAAACAACGTCGGTAAAAGTAAGGTTTTACCGACGTTTTAATTCGTTGGTAAAAGTCTCTGATTTTCTACTTTTACAAGAAAAATAAGTAATTCTAAAATTAATTTTTAGCGACGTTTTCTAGGTGATGGTCCAAATTGAAATCCTCTCTATTGCTTCAACCACACGCACGACCCGCAACACATGTGCACAAGATAAGTCTGGAGTGAGACTCAAAGACAAGATGAGGGCAGCAAACCTCCCCATGCCAATGAACCATCACCTAGGCGGGTATACCCCATGGCTTTTGCTGAGCACCATTCCTTTTTGTTAAATATGTTAGGTGGGCCCAATAGCATAAGAAGACCTGAGCTAGCTATTCCTGCTGTTGCCCCAATTGTGATCTAACTAACGAAAGTTAAAAAGGGCCAACTTAAAGCCTAAATCGACATGTTGGCCCCACTAGCTTTTCCTAGTAATGTTGTGATTGTAATCTTTCTCAAGACATGACTGATGGTCATCCTACTACCCTACAAAGACAATGCCCAGTCATGAGAAGTTTCCCTGTGAGTACACATGATTTAAGAAACGTAGTGCTCACTTGTAAATTGCAATGGCTTTGGTGTCAGTCATCACATTTTCATGGGCCCATTAAAACACTGTCCTCAAAAAAATTTGTGGGTCCCTCTTCACTCATGAGAATGAGAGGACTTCCATTGTTATATGTGTCCTGACCCTCAGGAAATTGGAAAATGAATATACCATAAAATGCAACTATAATAGAGATTGAAATATTAATCATTTAGTAGTGGTATCTCTTTCTTTTTGACCTTTGATTGGCTAAGATAAGTGGTCCCATCATATGAAAGAGAGCTTGTATGGTTGTCTTCCTTGTACCTTGTTGTCGAAAGAAGGCCAACTCTCTGTCTCTAGAAATTGTCGGTAAAAGTATGGTTTTACCGACGTTTTAAGTTGTCAGTAAAAGTCTCTGATTTTCTACTTTTAGAAGCAAAATAAGTTATTCTAAAATTGATTTTTACCGACGTTTTAAGTCAACGGTAAAAGTCTCTGATTTTCTACTTTTAGAAGCAAAATAAGTTATTCTAAAATTGATTTTTACCGACGTTTTAAGTCATCGGTAAAAGTCTCTGATTTTCTACTTTTACAAATAAAATAATTAATTCTAAAAATGATTTTTACCGACGTTTTTTTAGAAAACGTCGGTAAAAGTCTACGATTTTCTACTTTTTAGAAATTAAATAAAAATGATTTTTACCGACGTTTAAAAAACAAACGTTTGTAAAAGTAAGGTTTTACAGACGTTTAAAGTCGTCAGTAAAAGTCTTTGATTTTCTACTTTTACAACGTAAATAAGTAATTCTAAAAATGATTTTTACTGACGTTTTTTAGAAAATGTTGGTAAAAGTAAGGTTTTACCGACGTTTAAAGTCACCGGTAAAAGTCTTTGATTTTCTACTTTTACAAAGTAAATAAGTAATTCTAAAAATGATTTTTACTGACGTTTTTTAGAAAATTAGTGGAGCCCTGCACGTGCAATGCACGTGCACCAAACATATAGTTTTATTAATAAAATCTTTAAAAAATAAAGTTCTTAAAAAATTCAGTAGAAGCTTCAATACATTTAAAAATAAATTTTCAACAAAAAATGAGTGATAGTAAATTGCAAGGCCCATCAATGTCCAAATACAACTGACACTACTTTTTTTCTATACATTTGAAAACAATAAAATAATGATATAGTGAGAAAAATGAGATCTTAAAAGACAATCGATATGGAATTTATATAACTTTTTGAGGATATAAATCACATATTTCTAGATATTTTATCATGAATGTGTACAAAGAAATTTCAATTTACTTTATTTGACATGTTAGGTCGACTTATCAGTTTCCTAGTAGACTTGACCTGCTAAAGTTGGAGTCCAGTTGAAAACATAGTCAAATTGATAGCCTGCAGTTTTATAAAAAGTAAAAATAAAAACTAAGAACCAGATGAGCTTACTGTTCTAACCAATTACCATGAATATTATATGTTCACTACAAAATCAGATTCTATTAAGGAAAAAATTAATTATATCTTACCTAAGGACATCAGAATAACAAAACTAAGATGGTGGTTTTAGTCTTAACTTACAAAGAAGAATAACATCTCACACCAACCGTCAAGAATAATGAAGTAATATGGCTTGTCCTCAAGCAACATGGATCAACAATGGTGGAACTATGATATGAACTTTGATGGGTAAGATTTGCAGAGCACCTGTTGATCAATATTAGTATTTAACATGTGTTTTGTTTTATTTTATAAGACGGACCACTATCTGGTAAATAAAGGCAATACCTCTCCAAGAGTCAGCATCTTCTTTTGCTTGATACAAAGTGCTATATTTTATACCCTGTAAGAAAAAGATAATACATAGTAATCATAGAAGTTCAGTTAAATGGAAGCTCACAAAATGAGATATCCATAGGGAAAAAATACAAAAAAATAAAAAATAAAAAACTACAAATACAAATCTGCCAAAAGAATTGGACATTCCTTTTAAGAAAAACATAAGAATGTAACACAGGTATTCTAGATCAACTCTTCTACTCTGTTCTATGAAAAGGATGGGAGTGCTAATCAAAGTAAGAAAAATTCAAAACGAATAAAGACAAACTGAATTTGTTGCAGCTCAGCATCAAATACTTATTTTAGTTGTTTACACTTAAAACAACCACTTCATTCATTGACTTTGGTTGCACCCATTTTTCTTAGAATGAAGATTTTATTACAACATTTAAAAAAATTAAAGAAGAAGACAGAATCAAACAATAATAATTTCAGTAGACAGTGCTCACTTACATGTATGAAAACTCCCTCCATTCCAAAAGAAGCTCAGAGTCAATGAAGAATCTATTAAAATATCATGTTCTTCCTTACACAATTATTCACAGAGGAAAAACCTCATACCCACAAAATTCCCTACATTGAAAATCTTGTAGTATCTGAATAAGAAGAATGTTAAAGGAAAATTGAAAAAATAAGAGGAAAAAAACAACATTTGAGATATTGATTTGAGATAGATTTCAATCTTATCCACATTTTCCTTTTATTTTCTTCACCCCCTTATAAAAATAAAGAAATCGAAAAAAATTACTCGATTTATTGGAATGTATTAAAACGAAATTTTATTACCTTTAAAATATCAGCATCTACTCAATATAAGAGATTAAAAAATTATTAGGATTATGTGTGCCAAGTTTGGTCTGTATCCGAGTTCATTTGGGTACAGTAGGGAGGTTGTTAACAATTTTCTAGAGAATTTAGGGGTCTTTTTTGTAATTTTAGATTTTTGAGATTATGGTACCGTTAGGTAGATATTTTTAATTCTTAAACTTTAGTTTGCTAGATCTTCTTGATCCAAATACTTAAAACACCTCTAAATCCAAGCCTGGTCCGAAGTCTATTTTAGACAAATTGGAAAATTCTCATTATGTCCCCATCTTTATCTCTACATAAAATACATGTACATAATAAATATACATAAGGGTGGGCCCACAACTTGCATTTTATTGGACATGTTTATAATGAAAAAAGTACATCATCTTTCTCTCTTTTTTAGACATTTTATAAGAGTAGAAGTTGGAAAATTCCCATTATGTCCCCATCTTTATCCATAATAAATATATATATATATATATATAAGGGTGGCCCCACAATTTTCATTTGATTGGCTATGTTTGTAGTGAAAAAAATGACTCATCTTAAATATATATATAAGGGTGGGCCCCACAACTTTCATTTGATTGGCTATGAGTGTAGTGAAAAATGGACTCATCTTTCTCTCTTTTATAATAAGGGTGGGCCCCACAACTTTCATTTGATTGGCTATGTGTGTAGTGAAAAGAAGACTCATGTTTCTCTCTTTTATAAGAGTAGAGATGTTGGTAAAAGTAAGGTTTTACCGACGTTTAAAGTTGTCGGTAAAAGTCTTTGATTTTCTACTTTTACAAATTAAATAAGTAATTCTAAAAATGATTTTTACCGACGTTTTTTAAAAAAACGTCGGTAAAAGTAAGGTTTTACCGATGTTTAAAGTCGTCGGTAAAAGTCTCTGATTTTCTACTTTTACAAATAAAATAAGTAATTCTAAAAATGAGTTTTTACCGACGTTGTTTTAGAAAACGTCGGTAAAAGTATGGTTTTACCGACGTTTTAAGTTGTCGGTAAAAGTGTCTTATTTTCTAAAATCTAAAATTGATCTTATACAAAACGTCGGTAAAAGTCCGGTTTTTTCCGACGAAATTATATACGACGGTAAAGAACTCTTTACCGACGACTTTATAAAAGCGTCGCTAAAAAACGTCGCTAAAAGTGCAAAATGCTGTAGTGATTGTAAACATGCCCCAGTTATATGGGCTGTCTGATTGTTCGGACAGGGGCGTAGAATTCCGGGAAAGTCTCATCTTTTGAATTAGAAGTGTTTCCTTTTGAGACTTTGTTTCCCAATTTGAGTCCTATTTGCGCTCTATGTCTAAGGCACAAATTTGGGGCTATTTATAGGGTATTGCTCTCAACCCTAAAGACCACCACTCTCATTAGTCTGAGTCAGAGATATCTTAGAGAGAGATTATTCTCTAGAGCCATTAAGAGATCGTTTTGAAAGGTTGCTCTAGAAGGTCATTGTTACTTTTACCTTTCTTGTAGAAGATAGTTCAACTTGACTAGCAAGGTGCAAGGAGATCAAGTAAGGAGAACGGGGCACGGTGGATGTCGTGTCAATGGATTCTGTGCAAGAATAACTACAGTCCTTAGGTCGAGGTACAGACTGAGGTAAAGGAGCTTGTGAGTATATCCTGTATCCGTTCGTGAACTCTTGATTTCTGGTTCATGGTTTTTCTCCCTGGATAGGGTTTCCACGCTAAATATTGTGTCTATCTTCTTGTGGTGATTGCTTGGTAGATTTATTTACTAGTTCTATCTTATTTCATTGGTTACATCCGCTGCATTGATTTGATTAGTTAGACTAGCATCCATTCTAATGGGTCCTGCAAAGACTTCATTATGTCTATTTGATTAAAGAAAAATCTGATGGTTTAAAAGACTTTAAAATTTTTAAGCCAGAAGTAGAAAAACAATTAGACATGAAAATTAAAGTAGTGAGATCCGATAGTGGTAGCGAGTATTATGGTAGATATAATGAATCGGGTTGTAACTTGGGCCCGTTTGCTAGACTCCTAGAAATGGAAGGTATTGTAGCACAGTATACAATGCCGGGCACACCTCAACAAGTGTAGCAGAAAGAAGGAATAGACTGTTAATAGATATGGTAAGGAGTATGGTTAGTAACACCAACTTACCTGATTCAATGTGGGGTGAGGCACTAAAGATGGCAATGTATGTATTGAGTTGTGTTCCTATGAAAGTAGTTTCCAAAACTCCTTTTGAGTTGTGGATCAGTAGGAAGCCCAACTTAAATCATTTTCGAGTCTGGGGTTGTTCATTTATAGTGAGAATTTTTAAGCCACAAGAAAGAAAATTAGACCCTAAAACAATCAGTGGATATTTCATTGGTTATCCGAAACGGTCTAAAGGGTATAGGTTTTACTGTCCGACCAATACAACTAGGATTATTGAATTTGGAAATGCCAGATTTTTAGAGGATCATAATAAAAGTGGGAGTGATCAAAATAGAACTGTGACTTACAATGAAGTAAGGGAGCCACTTGAGTTGCCTATTGAACAAAGTAGAGTTGTTGTCCCACTTGCTATCATATTTAATGATTATTAAGAGGAACAACAACAACAAGATTTTGAAAATCCCATCAATGAGGCATTCCCTAAACAAAATGATGATCCACTTCAAATACACAACAAAGCATCAACGAATCCGATTCGGAGATATTAACGAGGTCAACTTGAATGAGAAAACATGCTATTCTGGATGACTATGTTGTATATTTAGAGGTAGAATAAGTTTGGGATATCATTGAACTACCCAAGGATTCCAAGGCCGTTGGCTGTAAATGGGTCTTTAAGACCAAAATGAATTCCAAAGGGAAAGTTGAACGATTCAAGGCCCGACTCTTGGCCAAAGGTTTTATTCAGAGAGAAGGTATAGAATATCATGAAACCTACTCTTTGGTGTCTAAAAGGGACTCATTTAGAATTGTTATGGCAATTGTAGCTCACTTCAACTTAGAGTTACATCAAACGGACGTCAAAATAGCGTTCTTAACTGGAGATATAGAAGGAGAAGTGTATACGGAATAACCTGAAGGTTTCGTGAAAAAGAATGAAAATAAACTAGTTTGTAAATTAAGAAATCGATATATGGTCTTAAACAGGTTTCCAGACAATGGTATTTAAAGTTCAATAGCATTATTACGTCTTTTGGCTTTACTGAAAATACCGTTAATCAATGTACATATCTTAAGGTTGGTGGGAGTCGATTTATGATTTTAGTCCTATATGTCGATGACATTTTATTAGCTAGTAATGTTCTTGGAATGATTTACGAAACTAAGGAATATCTTAAGAACAATTTTGATATGAAAGATAGGGGTGAAGCGACCTTTGTAATACGAATCGAGTTTTATTGAGATAGATCTCGAGGATTACTTGGGTTATCACATGATGCCTATATTATAAATGTACTTAAGAGATTTCGTATGGAAGGGTGTAAGGCACAAAATGTACCTATGAAAAAAGGTGACATGTTTAGTAAAGAACAATGTCAAAGAAATGAAATTGAAACGCAACAGATGGAAACTTGTCCTTATGCAGCTGTAATCGGATGTTTAATATATGCACAAACATGCACTAGACCCGATATCAGTTTTATAGTTGGCATGCTTAGTAGATATCAAAGTAATTCGGGAATGACACATTGGGTAGGAGTTAAGAAAGTTTTGCGGTACCTTAGTGGCACAAGAAATCACATGCTCTCTTATAGAATGTCCGATCACTTAGAAGTGGTCGGTTATTCTGATGCTGCCTTCGTTGGTTGCCTCGATACAAGAAAGTCGACTTTAGGGTACATCTTCTTGTTAGCTGGTTGGTCACTGTCATGGAGAAGTGCAAAACAAACTTTAGTGACTCCGTCCACTTTTAATGCTGAATACGTGGCATGCTTTGAAGCCACAGGTTATACTCTATGGATGCATGATTTTATCTCAGGATTACATTTTATGGACACCATTTCTGAGCCCTTAAGATTTATGGTGATAATGTTGCTACAAGAAGATTTTCTCAGAATGACAAGGTTTCTAGTAAATCAAAATTTCTAGAAGTTAAATACTTTGTACTAAAAGAAAAGGTACGAGATCGGTTAGTATCTATTGTTGGAATCCCGACAAACGTCATGATAGCAGATCCTTTGACAAAGGCATTGGCGCTAAAGGACTACAAAAAGCATGTTAGAAATATGGGCCTGATTGATGGAATTGCCTTGTTGAAGATATGTAAAGACACTGTCATATTTATCACTAAAATAGGATTTCATATTTTCTTACTTTATTTTAATTATTGTCACATACGATTGAAGTGTATAAAGTGAGAAAATTAAAGAAAAATGACATTATTGTACCCAATAAATAGGATTGCCATGAAAATCATCCTATTTTATCCTAATTAAGGATTGTGTTATGTAATAATGTCAATGTAGTAACTATGGAAGGAAACATGTCGTTAAAGGCATGTAACCTCCATAGTTCACATTATCATACTTACTTAGTCACAAATTAAAGACTTAGCATAAAAGTTATGATGGAAAGTGTTTTTTAAATTGGTGATCACCGGTCAAGGTCGTTTTTAGAAATTAGTTTTTCCAAAATATTTTGTTTGTTTTGTTTGTAGTCATATGGATCAAGTGGGAGAATGTTGGATCGTTTTATTTATGGTGCCCCACATGACCACGACTTCAAATCTATGAAATAGTTTTCTCCCCTTTTGGATTCCATTTATGGTCAATAAAGGGTATTTACATGTTTCCATTAAATGCTAATTTAAAGGGATAATTAGAGAATTATTTCTATTCTTGATGGAATGAGAGATTTAGGGCTTATTAAAGGCAACCCGGGTAACTCTCTTGGCTACGATAGTTTCTCTGCAAACATCACTTACCGGAGAAGAAAAGACAAAGCACAAGAGAGTTATGATTCCCCATTGAAGACCAACCTTCCGTTGGATCAGAGTTTCAAGATGGCACAATCAGGTTCCATTTAACTACTCTATTGGTTTAGATTTGATGTTTATAGTGGATTGATTCCAGAAAGGGTTTAAAAACCCTAGGTTTTCTAACAATCACAGCATGAAAACCATTGCCAACGCCCTTCATCAATTCATGTTTCTCACATTCCATTTTGTTTTGTGTTTTGTTCAATGATTCATCTTTCTTAGAAAAAAATGTATATTAAAATATATTAACTTTTATTAGTTTTAAAATAAAACCATCAACTGTTTGAGAAATAGATCATCATATAAGGGTCCATGAGCTGCCCATCATCTCAGATATCTCTCTCCGTAAACCTCATAGACCTTTATCCAATTACTACTATCGTAGTCCCAATCAGAACTTCGTCTTGGAGATCGATGCAGGTTTTGCATTAGAATCTTCAGTGTTCAAGAGAAACTGCTTAAGGACATCGTCATTGGAAAGGGTAGAATAGACATGTATTTCCAGTAAGGGCAATCTTCATCTCTATGACAGGAATATTAACCTCGTCTATGGGATGATGATATAGGTTCTCTCATGAGTTTAAAAAAATGTGAACCACATTACCATTAGCTATGGAATATATGATGATATCAGTTCTCATGAATTAAAATAAAATCTCTCAATCTCAAAGCTCCTCAATTGATAAAATACGGTAACAAAAAATGAACCACCAAAGAACTTGCTAATCAACAGAAGACATAAATAAACATGGCATATTAATCAAATAAAAAAAACGAGAAAAAGGCCCGAGAGAGATACAGAGAGGAGGGGGTTTGGTAAGGAGAGGTAGAAGAGAAACAAAAGGGAAGGGATTGTGACGAGTATAGGATTCGATCTGTCGGGAGAAGAGGGGTAGAGAGAGGAGAGGCAAGACCTATATGGGAGAGTTTGGTAGGAGAAAGGTACGAAGAGGAATGGCGCATATCAGAAAAGCTCTTGGATAGAGACTCGAGAATCTGAAGCGGACGCCATGACACAGTCGCGAGCATGGGGGAAAGATTTAGGAAGACGTGATCTTGCCAGTTGGTTGTTCCAAAATAAAAATGAAGTTCTATTGTTTTTCATTTCTTATTCCAGTAGGATAACATTTTTAGGGATTGTTCCATGGAAATCAATATTTGAAATGGTGATTACGCTTGCCAAACAAGTTTTACATGGTCACATCCCGTGGGAACATGGGAACATCCCATTGGCACGATGCCAAACACGCACTAAGCTTTCCTCTTTCCATGAGGATTAATTTCCTTCAATTATGACTGAATTTAAGCCCAATATTGGGCCTCAATGTTTGGCATGGAATGCAAGTGGGGCAACTCAAGGAAAGAAGAAAAGAAGAAATGTTGGCTGATTGGATTCTCTTCCCTTTTGTAACATAATAATGGATACAAGGAAAGAGGCCTTTAGGCTGAATGTGATAAGACTTTCATAAGCACCCAAACGGTGAGCTTTAAGCCAAATAGTAGACAAGCTGAATGGCACCCATGCATCTCCGATTAGTTAGAACTTTCCTCGCGACCCATTTGTTCATACTTATAAATTTTCTTACTTCACTAACAACTATAAAGTAAAATCAAGATTTGACAATGTTAGGATATGATAGTGATAGTGATGATGATGACGATCATGATGAATGATGAATAAAGAACATTGCTCTCTTAAATATCAAGCCCACCACACTCAATGTTATTCACTTTATTTCTTAAGAAGAGGTTTTAAGATGTACATATATAGTCATATTCCAAACTATTACGAGGATAACTGTTTTGACATACGGATCCTCTATGGGCCGGGGACTAGGAATCTGTAAGTGTAGAAAATATCACTCACAAGGTTAGGGGGAGCCTTTTGGGACTTATCCAATCGACTGTGAAAGCTGGCCGCTTTGGGGACCTGAAAGGGAAGAAAGAACAGTCAAAAGACCCTGACTGCGGGCAGTGCAGGGCTCTCCGATGCTTCAGTTAGTCCTGGGGTTAGACTGAGGTTGAAGGAGATAGAGGGTTCATGCAAGTGTGGATTAGTGCTTACGTACCTGCGTTGGAATAGCTCCTCTTCTATATATAAGAGAGTTTGTAGATATTTGGTGGTGGGCTTGATGATCTGATTGCTAAGGTCTCATCAGTCCACCAAGTAATTAATGAGGATCCATCAAAGCCTACATTGTATTAAATGACGGTCCGATCAGCCCACGTTGCATTAAATGCGAGTGATATTGGGCTTGATCCTGTTTTGACTTATTGACGTTGAAAGTCCCATCGGATCCTTTATTGGGCTTCGCCCTGATATGGCCGTGGCCGTTGGATGCTACTCTGTCAGAGATTTGGTGAAGATTTGGACGGCTGGGATGATGTATTTGTCCCAATGGTGCGTACTTATATCCTGCCACGTGTCTGAAGAGGGGAGACGACTGTCAGTGCCTGTCTCATTTGGCGGTTCGGCATACAGTTGCAGTCGGGATGCGGCACCAAGACTCCGCCACACGGCCGAGATCACGACGGTCTTAGGCCAGGGTTGACCAAAATGATGATACTCATCCCGGCTGGCGCATCAGTGCACGAGTCGGGATGCACATAACCGAGACTACCGCTGGATTTAGCATAACCCCGATGTCTTGGGAATCACCCCACACAATTGCCCCCTAGCTTCTGATTCTTCAAAGTCCCAGAATCTTTGGAGTCCGAAGCTAAAATGATGAGGATCAGATAGGGATCTTCGCCTTAATGACAGCTGCTGACGTTCGGTCTTCGCTCGATTTCCCTTTGTCTGCTCTAGGCAATAAATGCTGCAGTGATGCGCCAGAGAAGCCCTGAGAGTGATTCCAGCCCAAGTCCATTCCGCTCGTAAGTTCTTATGTAGTCCACTCTTCTAGGGTTTCTTTGGGGGGTTCTTCTTTTGGGTTTTAGAGAGATGGGTGTTTACAATCACTGGTTAGAGAGTCCCGCGGCCATAGAGGGGCTGAGGAGGGCATATAGCATACCAGACGATGTCCTGGTCAGGCGGGCGGACCCTGCGGATTACGCACTCTGCTCGTACTCGGATGGCTGGATGCCCATCCCGTTGATAGCCGTGATTGAGGGGGGAGTCAGGTTCCCTTTGGATCCGCTCCTTAAGGCTTGCCTCAGCGCTTGGTCTATCAATCCCTGCCAGTTAGTGCCCAACGGTTATAAGATTATCATGGGCATGGCTGTGCTCAATAGAAGGTTAGGCATCGACCTCGGCGTCCACGACATCAAAGATGTCTATGATGTTTGCAAGTCCCGGGAGGATAGTTACTACCTCCGAGTCAAACCCCGCTGAGAGAGCTTCGTTATGGCGCTTGAAGATTCAAATAAATATGCCGGGGACGACCTCTTGTGCGTTTCGGGGAACTGGGAGTTCGGCGCCGGGGCGGACAGAGTGCACAGAGTCCCACGTCGCCTTGGGGCTGTTCCAAGTAAATATCTTTCTTGACTTGCTTTATCTTGTTTTTTAATTTGCCGGACTGATGTTCTTATGGTTAACTGTGCAGCTGCCCGAGAGAGGAAACAGCTGGCCAAGCGCGTCGACTAGAAGAAAAATGAGGACTGGCATCGAAAAATTACAAGGTGCACAGAATTCTTGAACAGTTCGGCTTGGGCGCTCCTGGGCTACGAGCCGAAGTACCGCGGCTATTATAAGAGAGCCGAACTGCCTCAATAGCAGCCCCGAGGAGAAGATCCGGGGACGGGTGAGCCTCCGGCTGAAGGCCGATCTGCGGCTGTATTCAAAGAGGGAGGCCCTTCCCGAGCTACGACCGACGCCGCTAGCCAAGTCGCGTCTAGTGCCGAGGCGTCTACCTCCGAGCCAGAGTCTAGCGGCACTCCCCTGAGGAGAAGACCTCGCCGCCCCTCGCTAAACCCGGAAGAGGCAGAAGAAGAGATGGCACGGATCTCGGTGTTTGTGGATCTGGAGGCTCTGGCGCTCGGGCGATGAGGCTGGGTCACCCACGCTGGCAGTCCCCGACGCCGCCGGACCCTCTGCCCCGGGGCCCGTCATTGCCGCTATTGCCATGGAGGAGACCCCAGGGTTTGGGACGGACCCCGCCCAGTCGACAAGTCTAGATGTCGGTCGTTGGGAGGGTCCCTCGAGGAAGAGGCTGAGGGGCGAAGGGACCAGTTTGGGCGCAGGGTCGCCACCAGTCGGGCCGATTCTTTGGCAGCCGAGCTTCTTGTTGGAGGGGGGAAGGCCTATGACGGTCGAGGACTGTCTGCACCGAAAACCCAATTCCCTCATCCTCGAGACGCTCGGCCACGCCTGTGCTCTGCCGTGAGACATGGCCCGGCTGAAGAAGATGAGCGACCAGAAGCTGCTGGGGTCGCCTATGCATTCTTGCTTTCAGGTGAGTTGTCTTGAATTTTTCCTTTTTAATGGTTCGTTTCGGCTACCGCCTTCTAACTACTTGTTTCCGTTTTCAACAAACGCTGCAAAAGTCGATGGTGGTCATCGAAAAATTTAATAAACAAAGACCCCTGATTGCCAAGCTCGACGAGGAGAGGAGGGAATTGGAAGAAGCCCTGGGAGCCAGCACCTCAAAGGCAGATCAGCTGGAGGCGCTCAAAGACGAGCTCGAGGCCAAGTTCGGGGACGCCATTGCCGAGATCAAGACATAAAAGAAAAAATTAGCGGATCTCGAAGCCACGGTGGAAAAATTGAAGGGCGACCTCCAGGCCGAAACGAGGAGGGCGAACGAGGTCGAGGCCGAGGCCACGGCCATGTCCGAGGGCGACGCCGCTTTTGCGGACGCGATTAACCAGGCGACAGCCTATTATGAGGCTAAGGTCTTTCGCATCCGGAATAGAACCTGGGAAAAGGCATGGGGTGCTGCCTTGAGAGAGGTGGGGATTCCAGAGGATCATCCATCCTTTGCGAATCCCCCAGACTGCCCTGGCCCAGTAGCTCCTGCGGTCAATGTTCGCATAGAGGCTCCCGAGGCTGCTGCTTCTGGCTCTGGTAGGCCCGATGATCGTGCTCCTAGTGGTCCCGACCTTCCTCAAAACTCTTGATGTAGCTTGGCAATGTACCCTTTTTATTGTATATGTATTTTTTTTTTGTAAGATGTAATGACTGAATCAATAAAATCAAGTTTTTATTGACATGGCTCCCTTCTCCTTCTTTTGCGTAGTTTCTTTTTTGCTAAGTGTTTGAGTTCAGCCTCATGTTTATAATATGCCAGGCCGTGATGACCTCATGCCGGGGCAGCATAGACCGACCCGAGGCAATGTCATCCGTGGCCGTTATGGCTTCATGCGTGGGCGGTATAGGCCTACCCAAGGCAATCTCATCATTGGCCGTAATGGCTTCATGCTCGGGCTGGTTAGACTGACCCGAGGCAATCTCATCATTGGCCGTAATGGCTTCATGCCCGGGTGGTTTAGACCGACCCGAGGTAATCTCATCATTGGCCGTAATGGCTTCATGCTTGGGCGGTTTAGATCGACCGTCACGCCCCAAAACCGGGATCCTGTAGCGATCCGATCTCGGGGAGCGTGATTTGGGGTTAATTTTTTTTCTCTCTCCAAGATCCACGTGTGTGAGGATTACAAAATTCCACACAACCTGAAATTTTTGCGGAAGCAGATGTGGCGTTGCGGCTCGGAGCCCGTGGCCATCGGGTTCCGTGTCGCACTCAACCACTAACATAAAGCCATCAAATCAAGGTTTATAATCAGACTGGAACAAATCAAGGATCATAATATACTGAGCTGGCAGTAACAGGACAATTCATTTCCCACATATGTTCAAGTTACAAATTATACAAATATTTTCATGAAAAATCCCAAAAGAAAAAGGCTAATAAAAGCCATCAAAAAATAACCAACTAAACAAAATGCTACCCAAATTATGTTACGAACTCCGGCGCCAAAAGCGACATCTAGATGACATTGTTGGGCAGCCACTCACGTCCAACCAACAGCTCAACCGCCGCCCTGCTCAAACTGACAAAAAGGCAATGGGGCTCGAAATCTGGCACCAAACAAGAGAGTATCAGACACGACGGTCTGGCAGGTGAATAAAACAGATATGATATACAAGTCATGAACATCATGTTTAAAATCATAAGGATGTTGGTAAAACAAATCATATATATAAGGAATAAATCAAATGAATTATTTCTGTGCAAACAAATGAATTTTTCATAATTTAAATATCTCAAATTATCTGACAAATTATAATTAAAATAATGGCAAACCACATTTAGCTAAATTCTCCTATTACCGAAGTAACAAGAGCACACAGACAGAAACCGTCGCCATATAGAATGGCCGGAACAAACAGACAGAAACTGTTGCCACTACTCGTGGGACCGGAACAAACAAAGCCGTTGCCACATAAAGTGGGATGGAAATCAGAACCGTTGCCACTACCCGTGGGACCGGAATACAGAACCGTTGCCATGGCCGGAGCAGACAGAGTCCAAACTGCAGTTGGCAAATAATTTAAAGATCCCAAGTCGGGTGATCAGCCCAACAAGGTAACCTAAGCTTAGTGGTGCCATTACATTTCAAAACCTAAACCGATACAAGTCAAATCATAATAATTTATTTCTGAAATCGATAAAACAACTACTCCTGAACAAATACATACACACTTGTTCTCCTTAGCTCATGGGCTCGCACTACAAAGCTCTGGCCCCATCTTGCCTTGAGATTTTATTTTCAAAATAATAGTCCCTTTGACTCATGGGCTCACACTATAAAGCTCTGGCCCCATCTTGCCTCGAGATCTTATTTTCAAGATAATAGACCCTTTTCGAACGTGGCGAACCATTCAATTCATTTCAAAATAATTTGTAGAAAATATACAAATTTCCATGGCGAACCATTCAAATCTATTTTAAATCGATTTGTAGAAAAATATACGAATTCATGTGGTAAACCACTTGGTTCTATTTCAAATCACCGATGCCTTCAAACGCGAGGAATCACTTAATCCTTTCAAATTAATTTGCCGAAGAATACATATACATTTCCTAGCTTGGAATGGAATAGTGTAAAGTGAATTTATGGCCTACCAAGGGATACCTTAATGCACATTTATTTCTTGGAGGTTAATATATAATGGGGTTTGGTACCAATGAAAATCCACAACTCCTAAGGTTAATAAGTGTGCCTTAAGATTCACAACATTTCCTGGTAAGATTCCTATCAATTCTTTCTCTCATCTCTCCCATTCAATTTACACATCCCAAAGTATTATAATTTATCAAAATTCATTAATGGGCTTATACACATTATAAGGAAATTTACGGGCTTCGAAACAAATAGGAGCGATGGGATGAAATGGGCCTAAAACAGGTCTAGGAATGACCCACAAAACAGTCCCAAACAAGCCCAAAAAAAATCAGAAAAACAGTCCCTAAACAGCCCAGAAAATCCATGCATAAATGACCCAGGCCTTGACCTAGGCCCAGCTCGAGCGGGCAGCCATAGAAGCCAGGCCCGCTCGAGCGGGCCCAGGCTCGCTCGAGCGGGCTGGGCTTCTGTCCAGCCCGTGGACAGTCAGCTCCAGCTGACTGTCTTGCTCTTTTTTTTTTTGGTTCAGATTTCTCCTTCTTTGCTCTTCTTTAGAACTCTTGCTTCTTGTATTCAAAACTCATTCAACTCCCATCATCATCATCATCCTCATTACCCAAATTTGAGCTTCCATGAATTTCCAAACACACAAATCAACCTCAACCATTCAAACTCCTTCCAACAATCAATTCAAATTCATAAACATGTATAACCACAAACAGAACAAATTCTGAAATGCTTTCCTACTATATAACTTAAAACCGTAACATAATAAGGAAGATCCATGTCCTGTAAAAGATAATATGTAGAGGTATAGCATCAATCATTTATTTAAAACATTCCTAAATCAAACCTCAATAACAAAGAACCCATTTGAAAGCATTAGAGTTATAAACAAGAATTTTCAAAGGAAGAAACAGATTTTCCATTGCATGCATTTCATAATCCGATTATTCACTTGCCTCAAGTGCATAAAGGGTCACAAACCACTCTAAGAAACTCTCAAACCCAGCAACTCCAATCTACACAAAAAACATCCAAAGAAAAACACGCTAAAATCCACCAAATTCGAAATAGAAAAGAGCTCTCAAGAAACTCTTTTGCATGCATGAAGAAAGGGTTCAAAATGTTCTATTAAAACTAGAAATTTGAAAAAGAAGCCATTGCTAACCTTTTAAGAGCTCTAGACAAGAAGAAGAGCTTGGAGAAGAGATGGGTTCCAGCTGAAATTCCTCAAAAATAGTATCTTTGAAAAGCTTGAGATGAGGAGAAAGGATTTGTGAAATCAAATCTTTAAATAACACTCAAGAGATATACATGCAAGAGGAGAGAAAGGGCTGAAAATGGAGGAGAAGAAAACTCATGTTCAGCTATGTTGCAGGAAAATGAAATGAAGGAGAAGAAGGTCTCCAACGTGGGTCTATTTGGGTTTTAAGTGAGGAAGGTGGGCCCCATGGGCCCCAAATCTTTAAGTGGCTGGATCGATCATTTGTGGGTCCCGGATGAAAACGACGAAGAAGACAAAGTTGATCGTCAAAATATCTAGTTTTCAAAAAGTATATTTTCCTCATGATTTGCAAATTTCGAAATTCATGCACATATGTGATATGAAAAGTCATTTTTGCCCTTTTTCTCGAAAAACGTGATTTTCGAGTTTCAAATTCAAACGGACAAAACATGAAAGTTTTAAAAGATCAATAAAACAAATCGAGAGGAGTAAAAATTGGAATTCTTTTTAAATAAAAGAATAAATTCCCACGCGAACACAAATCACACGGGCCACCACTAGCCGGGTCAAAACAAACTCGCGGCTCTCAAAATTCTCCAAAGCTATGAAAAATCTAACCAAACTCACAAACGAAGCCAAACCACCTCTAATCTCACTCAAAAAGCTAATCCACAACTAAGACAACACTAAACACGAGAATTAGGGGTCGGGGTCTTACACCGACCCGAGGCAATCTTATCATTGGCCGTAATGGCTTCATGCCTGGGTGGTTTAGACCTACCTGAGGCAATCTCATCATTGGTGCTGTAGCCAAGCTGCCGACATTTCCTATTGAGTTCCATCGAGAGTCAAGGGTAAGAATTACTTTTATTGATCCTAAAAATTGAGTACAAACTAGAAATAGAACTTCTTAAGGTGCGATGCGTTCCATGGCCGTGGCAACTGTCGACCATTCATGTCTTCAAATCTGTAGGCCGACTGTCCAGCGATAGAAATCACTTTGAATGGCCCGTGCCAATTCGGAGCTAGCTTGCCCTGATTCGGATCTTTATCACCCGGGAGTGTCTTTTTCAGAACCAACTCACCAACTGTGAACTTTCTCTCTTTGACCTTCTGGTTGTAGCCCCTGGCCAACTACTGCTGATAAGCGGCCAGTCTGATGGCTACTGCTTCTCTGCGTTCGTTGTCTAGATCCAATTCCCGAGATAGATTAATTTCATTTTGGCCTTGGTTGAAAAGTTCAGACCTCAGAGTCGGGAGGCCGATCTCTAGGGGAATGACAGCTTCCATCCCATAGGCGAGGGAGAAAGGAGTTGCCAAGGTGGAGCGCCTTGGAGTCGTTTTGTAGGACCATAAAACGCTTGGCAATTCCTTGACCCATCTTCCTTTAGCTCGGTCGAGTCGCTTCTTCAGCCCATCTAGTGAAAGTCCGGGATCCTTACCCTAAAGAGGGGGGGGGGGGAGTGTGAATAGGGTGATCTACACTTAATGACTAATTATGGCCAATTTTCATTTTTTAACGATCAACTAGTCACATGTGATGATTAACATACAATATGCGGAAGCTTAAACAAAACAATCACCACAAAGCAAACACCACTACACAAGGATTTATAGTGGTTCGGCCTCAATGCCTACATCCACTACCGGCTTGTGATCCAACACCCAACCGGATTTCCACTATTTATGCTTTTCAAAAGGCTAAGCAATAACCTTTACAATATGCTTTCCAAGGCTAAGCAATAACCTAACAATGTTGTTTTTCTAGGCTAAACAACAACCTATCAATGTGCTTTTCTAGGCTAAGCAATAACCTTTACAAGAGATGATTTATCAAATAAGTGTCTACACAAACACTTTAAGAGATTACAGTTAAAACTCAATTTAATTGCCTCTAAAATAGGCGAATAAGAAAGTTAAATTCAACTCACACAACACTCTATGAAATGCTAAGATGAATGCTCATGAAGTGTGTGTGTGAAAACTTCAATCAAGTTTAAAATGAAGTCTCAATTAATGTATGCTTCATGCATTTTAAAGTTTAAAGCACACAAAGATTTGACTGAAGTGAAATGAAAATCACATGTATAAATACTAACTTGTTGATGATATGAAAATCAAAAGCTCACAAGTTGTATGAAATTAATTATGTCTAAACATGTGATGCATGTGCAATGTTGTTTTCAAAAATAAAAGTTTAACTAAGGTTCAAATGAATGAAAACAACAAAATGATTCAACCAAGTAAATGAAACATGTTATAAAAGAAATTAAAGGATTTGACAAAACATGTTTTATAAAGTTTTAAAACAAACTTGGTTTGAATTCAAGGGTGAAGAATCCAATCCAACTTAGATCAAAGATTAAATGAAGGATGGATTCAACACATCATAGTTATCATGCTAAAAATCATTTACCAATAATTTAAACAAAGCATATAACATATGATAAATAAAAGTAAAGCTTACTTAGAGATTTAACTTCATTTATCCAAGCTTTAGCTTTACTAATGACCCCTTGGTTTCTCTTAATTCATTCCCCTTTTTCTTCCTTCCAAACACCTCAAGGAAGGCTCTTTTATTTTCTTTGATCAACTCTTTTTTTTTTTTTCAAGGGAATGAACCTCATTTTATACTAAAAAAATGAGTTCTGGCGTGTCCTCGGTCGACCCCCACTATAGCTCGGTCGACCTGGCCTTAACGGTCAAAAATCTGACCGTTTGAAAAAGTAGCCCAACAGCTCTTTTCCCGGTCGACCCGCAGTGTGTGCGGTCGACCGAGACCCGGTCGACCGCGCACACTGTGGGTCGACCTAGGCCTAGGGACCAAATTCCCCAAAAATACATATTTCAAAGATTTTTCTTGAGGGGACTTTTGGGCCATTAAATCAAGGTTGGAAACATGATTTTAATTCAATCTAAGTGCTTTTAAAATCATGAAATATAAAAGCCTAAAATGATTTGAAAGATTTAAAACATAGGCTAGCTTGATTCATAAAAATTCTTTTCAAATTAAAATGCATCCAATCAAAACATGCATGAAACATATGACTTACAAGATTTAAAACAATGCATGAGTAAATCAAGATTTCAACATTTTCTAAATCAATGCATGTGTGAAAATTCAAATGATGATGAAAATGATAATGCATCCATCAAATTGCAATATACAAAATCTCTAACAATCTCCCCCTTTGCAATTTGATGGCAAACCTTATTCAACACTGATTTTCACACAAAGTCTTCAGCTCCCCCTAGGCTGGACAAGACTTGAAATCTTCTTTGGATGCTTCTTCACTTAGCTTGGGCTCTGGGTCTTTTTCTTCATTCTCCTTGATGCTTGGAGCTTGATCATTCTTCAAGCTTTCTTTTCATCTCTCTTTCATTGGCCAAGCATCTTCTTTTAGCTCCCAAGTTTTCTCTTCTTTCACTCTCCCCCTTTGACCATGAACTCTCTCCCTTTTGGCAAGATATGCATTCTCTCCCCATTTAGATAACTTGAACACTCTCTCCCCCTTTGACATTAAATTGCAAAGGAACCTACACACATGAAACAAAGAAAATACCTTTGAGTAGCACCTGTTAACAAAAGAATTCGAAAATGAAATACATAACAGGTTTTCATGTATGGGTAGCAAGTTATAAGGGTATAGAGCCAATACAAGGGTGCTTTTGATCAAAACTAATACTTCTTATGAAGGTTTACACTTCCCCTCAATCCATTCTTTCCTTTTGTCAAACTTTTGACAAATATTTAACTATTTGGAGCAAGAAGAAGATGGTTTAACCAATTGAGGGTTAACTTCAAGAGAAGGATTAGATACAAGTTTAACTATGGAGTTCAATATGATCAAATTACCATTATAAAGATAACAATTGACGGGTAAGCTATAGGATAATTAAAGAGCAAGGTCAAAAGGATAATCTATCATGGATATCAATTGAAATATATATAAAACAAATATACCAATTAAGATTGAAGGATATGACTATTAACTCAATCACTCTAAAATGGAGTTAAGGAATATGCCTATTAGGGTTCATCCAAATTAGAGCTATCCATGATGTTATGGGGATTACTAAACATAGCATCAATCAATATAACTTATGAAAATCATATGCTATGAAAGTTTTGAAAACATTTCATTCAATCATAAAATATGACTATAAAGAGCAAGATGAGTGAAATGAAATTCAAACACGGAAATTATGATGCTAATAGAATGTGACATATACAAAATCAAGCATCATAAATGAATATTCATCACTTTTAAAGATATAACTAATGAGCATAGTGATAAACATGAGAAATTGTATAAAAAGATATAACTTAAAAGAACATGCAATTTACAAAGTGTCAAAATCATATAGATTCATCATCTAAGAAATCCATCAAACAATAGATATAACTATGAAATACAAGAAATGAATTTCAAAGAGGTTCATATGATTAAGCACACTATTATGAAGTTGAGACATGTATAAAGAATGATACCAATAAGAAAAATACACATGAATCAACAACATAACCATAAAAAAAAAAAAAAAAAAAATGACTAGAAAGCATAAAGGATGGATTTTTGAGTTCTAGTATGGTATCTTCAAATATAACTAAGATTACAACCATACATGGAACCAATTGACATTTGCATATAAAAAGAATGTCAATAATTTTCCATTTGAAAGTATAACTTTAAAAATCAATGGAAAACTTGAATTGCTTCAAATCATTTGATTTACCAAAAAGATCTAACTATAACATCCATCAAATGATTTTCCAACATCAATTGATCATGAAAAATCTAGCTAAGAAAGCTTTTGAAATCACAATCAATTGATCATGAATAGAAATGCAATGCAAGAGATATGACTAAATGTGAGTAAAAAGCAAATCTATCATGATGAAATTATAATCAAATGATTTTGAAAACCATGATATGTAACTAGAGAAGTACAAGAAAACAAAATCAATTGATTACAAATAAACATTGCATTTAAAGAAATGTAACTAATGAAAGAACATAAATGCAAATGATCATGACCAACAATATGATGTAACTATAAAGGATAGGTTGGTCAATGAGGTTCAAGGCCTTAAGGTTTGACTAAGTATATAACTTTAAGAATCCACCTAAGGTCTTGAGAGGGTTGATCTTTGAGGTCTAGTTTAAAGGTCTCACCAACTATGGGAGATTTGACTTGATAAATTTTCAATTTAGACTTATCACCATTATGTTTAGATTTAACTAAATTTAGCTTAGGTTGGTGATTAGTCTTTTGAGGTTGGTGAGTTTGTTTCTCAGGGGATTGATTCTTGTTTCTTTTCTTCCTATTTCCTCCCTTTATTTGACTTTTGAATTTTAAATTTAACTTTGTTACTTTCTTCAAAAGTTCCTTCATGTGTTGATTTAAGGGAGAGAGAAGCTTTTTGTTTATAGATTCTTTTATAATTGGTTTAACTTGTTTAACCTTTTTAGAATCTATCTTAAGAGACTCCTTTTTAATTGATTTAACTTGTTTGATTTTCTTGGAGTCTTCTTTGATATTTAGTGTCTTACCCTTCATAGAGTTTGATTTTACTTTCTTGGGTTCAAAGATGAGTTTAGACACATAGCTTCTTAGTTTGCACTCAAACCTAAAATGCCCTTCAATGCCACAATAATTACATTTAGACATGGGCAAGGAAATATGAGTGCTAGAGAATGAGGACTTACCTTTCACAAAAGTGTTGGTGAATTTAGGGTCATGTGAAATATTCTTATTATAACCAAGACCCGTCCTATCTCTTTGTGATTTACCCAATTTAAATAACTTTTCAAATTTTTCTTCACTTTGGGTAAAATTGCACTCATAGTTTTGCTTATAATTTTCAAGTTGAGTGACTTGGGTTTTAAGGGTTGAATTTTCATTTTTAACTTTTGTTAGTTCATTTTCAATTGCCTTAAATATGTTTAGTTCTTCATGGGCAAGTTTTAAATCAAATTTAAGTTCATTAATAACATTAGATCCAAGTTCTAAAGTTTTTATCTTATTTTGAGTATTAGATAAATTTTCCTTAGAAGTAGTCAACTTGGATTCTAGGTTGTTAATGTTTTTGTCTTGCCTTTGTAATTGATCTCTTAGTTTTAAGTTTTCCTTATTTAGTTCATCACATCCTATCTTTAATTCATTTAGTTCATCTTGAACATTAGATAGGTTATGTAAAGAGATCATGAACTTATATTCTACACAATTTATTAATTCTTCTTTCTCTCTAAGTTCATCTTTTGAAGAAACTAATTCTTTGTTTAGTCTTTTAGATTCTTCTCTTAATTTTTTATTTTTCTTATCAAGCTCTATGGAAAATGTATATAATTCCTCGTAGGCTTGTTGAAGGTCATCTTCATTTTCATCATTTTCTTCCTCTTTTAATTCAAATTGAGATTCATTAATTTCAAGGTTTGAATCTCCAAATGTGAGAAGGAGGGGTCTAGAAGAATCTACACAAGAATCTACATATTCTAAAATAGTGGAATCCATTCTAATGATTTTCATGAAAATGCAACACTAGGGTTTTGACTCTAGGTTTTTACACCTAATCAAGAGTTTCAAAACACTTGATCCTAAAATAGAGCACGAGGCTCTGATACCAATTGAAAGTCCAGGATCCTTACCTTAGAGGGGGGGGGGGGGGGGGGGGGGCTGAATAGGGTGATCTATACTTAATGACTAATTATGACCAATTTTAATTTCTTAACAATCAACTAGTCACATGTGATGATTAACATACAATATGCGGAAGCCTAAATAAAACAATCACCACAAAGCAAACACCACTACACAAGGATTTATAGTGGTTCGGCCTCAATGCCTACATCCACTACCGGCTTCTGATCCAACACCCCACCGGATTTCCACTATTTATGCTTAGGCTAAGCAATAACCTTTACAATATGCTTTCTAAGGCTAAGCAATAACCTAACAATGTTGTTTTTCTAGGCTAAACAACAACCTATCAATGTGCTTTTCTAGGCTAAGCAATAACCTTTACAAGAGATGATTTCTCAAATAAGTGTCTATACAAACACTTTAAGAGATTACAGTTAAAACTCAATTTAATTGCCTCTAAAATAGGCGAATAAGAAAGTTAAATTCAACTCACACAACACTCTATGAAATGCTAAGATGAATGCTCATGAAGTGTGTGTGTGAAAACTTCAATCAAGTTTAAAATGAAGGCTCAATTAATGTATGCTTCATGCATTTTAAAGTTTAAAGCACACAAAGATTTGATTGAAGTGAAATGCAAATCACATGTATAAATACTAACTTGTTGATGATATGAAAATCAAAAGCTCACAAGTTGTATGAAATTAATTATGTCTAAACATGTGATGCATGTGCAATGTTGTTTTCAAAAATAAAAGTTTAACTAAGGTTCAAATGAATGAAAACAACAAAATGATTCAACCAAGTAAATGAAACATGTTATAAAAGAAATTAAAGGATTTGACAAAACATGTTTTATAAAGTTTTAAAACAAACTTGGTTTGAAATCAAGGGTAAAGAATCCAATCCAACTTAGATCAAAGATTAAATGAAGGATGGATTCAACACATCATAGTTATCATGTTAAAAATCATTTACCAATAATTTAAACAAAGCATATAACATATGATAAATAAAAGTAAAGCTTACTTAGAGATTTAACTTCATTAATTCAAGATTTAGCTTTACTAATGACCCCTTGGTCTCTCTTAATTCATTCCCCTTTTTCTTCCTTCCAAACACCTTAAGGAAGGCTCTTTTATCTTCTTTGATCAACTCTTTTTTTTTTTTTCAAGGGAATGAACCTCATTTTATACTAAAAAAATGAGTTCTGGCGTGTCCCCGGTCGACCCCCACTATAGCCCGGTCGACCTGGCCTTAATGGTAAAAAATCTGACTGTTTGAAAAAGTAGCCCAACGGCTCTTTTCCCGGTCGACTCGCAGTGTGCGCGGTCGACCGGGTCCATGGGCTCGGTCGACCGGGCACACTGCGGGTCGACCTAGGCCCAGGGACCAAATTCCCCAAAAATGCATATTTCAAAGATTTTTCTTGAAGGGACTTTTGGGCCATTAAATCAAGGTTGGAAACATGATTTTAATTCAATCTAAGTGCTTTTAAAATCATGAAACATAAAAGCCTAAAATGATTTGAAAGATTTAAAACATAGGCTAGCTTGATTCATAAAACTTCTTTTCAAATTAAAATGCATCCAATCAAAACATGCATGAAACATATGATTTACAAGATTTAAAACAATGCATGAGTAAATCAAGATTTCAACATTTTCTAAATCAATGTATGTGTGAAAATTCAAATGATAATTTAAATGATAATGCATCCATCAAATTGCAATATATAAAATCCCTAACATCTAGTACCACCTTGTTAGAGATCTCAGCTTGACCATTGCTCTGTGGGTACGCCGGAGTAGAGTAGTGGTTCATGATGCCGAGCTCTTGGCAGAAATTTCTGAAGAAGACAGAATCGAACTAGGTCCCGTTGTCCGAGACCAAAGCTCTTGGAATACCGAACCTTGTAACTATATTCTTCCACACGAAGCTTTTCGATTCTTGCTCGGTAATGGAAGATAATGATTCTGCCTCTATCCATTTAGTGAAGTAGTCAATGGCAACTATCAACCACCTCTTATTCCCTGGAGCTCGGTGAAGCGGTCCAACGATGTCCAGCCCCCATTGGGCGAAGGGCCATGGGCTGGAAAGCGAACTCAAGTCTTGCGCTGGCTAATGAAGGGAATGTGAAATTTTTTGACATTTCTCGCATTTTTTGGCATATGACTGCGCATCTTTCTGCATGTACGGCCATCAATAGCCTTGGCTGATTGCCCGGTATGCCAATGATCTTCCTCCAATATGGCTGTCGCAGATCCCTTCGTGTATTTTATAGAGGAAGTCTTCAACTCTGCTAGGGTGAACACACTGGAGGTTTGGGCCTGTGAATGACTTCTTATAGAGCTTACCTTCAGGAGACAACCAGAACCGGGATGCCTTGAGCCTGATTCGGTGAGCCTCAGTTTTGTCTTTAGGAAGCTGGTCGTCTTTCAGGTAAGAGACGATCTGGTCCATCCAGCTCAGGCCGAGATTCAGGCATAGGATTTCTCGTGGCGAGTGGAGCTCTGTACTGGGCTTTGCCAACGATCCTACTTCGACGATTCTTTTCTTTCCTGCTTCAACGGCAGAGGCTAGATTAGCAAGGGTGTTGGCGTGAGAGTTGGACTCTCTGCCTATCTGTCTGATTTCGGCTGTCTGGAACTGAGAGAGGAGCTTTTTCGCACAGGCCTGTCGTCGCGAGCTTGGTAGTCTCCAGTTAGCTAGTTTGTCACCAGCTGTGAATCACTAAAGACCACTAACTGTTGAACTCCTAGGATTTTGGCGCTGTTTAGTCCTGCTATTAGAGCTTCATACTCAACTTCATTATTTGACGCCTTAAAGTCCAGGGTGAAGGCCTGCTCAATGACCAATCCCTTTGGAGATTGGAGGACGACACCTGCGCCGGCTCTTCTGGAGGTTGAGGATCCGTCGACGAAGACTTTCCAACTCGAGACAAGGTGTTGACTTTGGGTTTGTTCATTAGTCTCTGCGGGTGCTTCCTCGAGCCCCCCGTCCCTCAGTTCGGCGCCGAGCTGGGTGGGTGTCGAACTTGAAGAGACGAATTCCACGATGAAATCTACCATAACTTGGGCTTTGATCGCCGTCCTGGGTTGGTATTGTATGTCGTATTGTCCGAGCTCTACGACCCATCTGGATATTCTTCCTGAAAGTAAGCTTTTTTGAAGACAGACTTTAGTTGATGTTCAGTGATAACCACTATAGCGTGAGTTTGAAAATAATGGGAGAGCTTGCGAGAGGCATTGACGAGTGCTAACACAAGCTTCTCCAACGGCAAGTATTGGGTCTCGGCATCAAGGAGGGTCTTGCTCGTATAGTAAATCGGTTTTTGAAGCTTATCTTCCTCTCTGACGAGGACTGAGCTGACCGCGTGATCCGAGATCGCCAAATACAAATACAGCATTTCTTCGTTTTTTGGAGTTGAAAGCAAGGGAGGTGAAGAAAGGTAAGTTTTAAGCACTTGTAAAGCCTGTTCACACTCCAGAGTCCATTGGAATTTTAAATTTTTTCATAGAAGGTGAAAAAATAGGTGGCACTTATCTGACGATCTGCTGATGAAGCGATTCAGTGCGGTCGCCATTCCGGTGAGCTTCTGCACTTCTTTGGCAGTGGCAGGACTCTGTATTCTGAGGATGGCCGATATCTGATTTGGATTGGCCTCGATTCCTCGCCGCGTGACTAAGCTCCCGAGGAACTTGCCGGACCCGACGCCGAAAGCACACTTGGAGGCGTTCAGTTTTAGCTTGAACTGCTTCAGAATAATAAAGACTTGGGTCAAATCTTCCAAATGGTTCTGGGAATGCCTGGATTTGACGACCATATCGTCAATGTATACTTCGACGATCCTGCTGAGCTGGGCCTGAAACATTTTGGTAACGAGGTGCTGATAAGTGGCTCTCGCATTCTTTAACCCAAATGGCATCACCTTGTAGCAGTAGGTGCCTCGAGGCGTTATGAATGCGGTCTTCTCTTCGTCCGGCCCGTACAAAGGTATTTGATGATAACCCGGATAGGCGTCGAGAAAACTCATCCTATCGTGACCGGCAGTGGCGTCAATCATCTGATCAATCTTGGGGAGTGGGAAGCTGTCCTTGGGGCAGGCTTTATTGAGGTCAGTGAAATCGACGCACACTCTCCATTACCCGGTTTTCTTCTTGACCACCACCGTATTTGCCAACCAGACCGGGTATTGGACTTATCTGATTACGTCGGCCTCGAGCAGCTTGTCTACTTCTTCGATCACGGCTTCTGTTTGCGGTACCCTGGACCTACGAGCCTTCGGCATGACAGGCTTATGATTGGGGTCCACGTTTAGTTTATGGCACATGACCTCAGGGTCGACGCCATGCATCTCGTCGGGCGTCCAAGCGAAGACTTCTCTATTCAGCATCAAAAAATTGACAAGTTCGGATCTTTCTGGCTCGGCGAGCTAGCTTCCGAGCAGGAAGAATTTGCCCGGATCGTGGGGGTCGATCTTGATCTCTGTCAGATCTTCTACGCTTTTCTCTTTTGGATCCTGGCCGACCTCGCCGAGCTTCTTTCCCAATTCGGCCATGTTGACCTACTTTGGCTCTTGCTCTCCGGGTACCATGGCCATCAGGCATTGTTTGGCCATCTGTTGGTCTCCTTTGACCGTGATGACCTCTATTCTGTCGTTTTTGTCCTCAAGTGGGAACTTCAGCTTCTGGTGGCGAGTAGAGGGCACCGCCCCCATACCGTGGAGCTAGGTTCTGCCCATTATGGCGTTGTAGGGGGATGGCGCATCGACCACCAGAAAATCTGTCATCAGGAATGCTCCTCCAATTTGGACTTTGAGCGTCACCTTGCCTTTGGGGTAGACTGGTTTGGCGCTAAAACCGATTAGAGGAGTCTGGGCTTCTTGCAGATCTGCCTCGGAGAGGCCCATCTTTTTAAAACAATCAAAGTAGAGGATCTCGGATGTAAGACCCTGACCCCTAATTCTCGTGTTTAGTGCTGTCTTAGTTGTGGATTAGCTTTTTGAGTGAGATTAGAGGTGGTTTGGCTTCGTTTGAGAGTTTGGTTAGATTTTTCATAGCTTTGGAGAATTTTGAGAGCCGCGAGTTTGTTTTGACCCGGCCAGTGGTGGCCCGTGTGATTTGTGTTCGCGTGGGAATTTATTCTTTTATTTCAAAAAAAAAATCCGATTTTTACTCCTCTCGATTTGTTTTATTGATCTTAACAACTTTCATGTTTTGTTCGTTTGAATTTGAAACTTGAAAATCATGTTTTTCGAGAAAAGGGGCAAAAATGACTTTTCACACCAAATATGTGCATGAATTTCAAAATTTGCAAATCATGAGGAAAATATACTTTTTTGGAAACTAGATATTTCGACGATCAACTTTGTCTTCGTCGTTTTCATCCGGGACCCACAAATGATCGATTCAGCCACTTGAAGATTTGGGGCCCATGGGGCCCACCTTCCTCACTTAAAACCCAAATAAAACCCACATTGGAGACCTTCTTCTCCTTCATTTCATTTTTCCTGCAACACAGTTGAACCTGAATGTTTTCTTCTCCTCCATTTTCAGCCCCTTCTCTCCTCTATTTTCAGCCCCTTCTCTCCTCTTGCATGTATATTTCTTGAGTGCTATTTAAAGATTTGATTTCACAAATCCTTTCTCCTCATCTCAAGCTTTTCAAAGATACTATTTTTGAGGAATTTCAGCTAGAACCCATCTCTTCTCCAAGCTCTTCTTCTTGTCGAGAGCTCTTAAAAGGTTAGCAATGGCTTCTTTTTCAAATTTCTGGTTTTAATGGAACCTTTTGAACCCTTTCTTCATGCATGCAAAAGGGTTCTTTGAGAGCTCTTTCTAATTTCGAATTTGGTGGTTTTTTGTGTGTTTTTCTTGGGGCTTTTTGGTGTAGATTTGGTGCAGCTGAGTTGAGTGTTCTTGGACTAGAGTGTGGATCTTTTTGGAGTGGAGGCAAGTGAATAATCAGATTATGTGGTGCATGATATGAAAAATCTATTCTTCTTTACATTCCTTGTTTGCAACTCCAATGCTTTTAAATGGGTTCTTTATCACTGAGATCTGAATTAAAAATGTTTTGAGTGATGACTAATACTATGTTTTCACATATTGTTTGTTACAGCAACATGAACCTCTCACATTAAAGTTTCTGTTTTGTTTTAAGATAGTGAGGATGCATTTCAGAATTTATATCTTTATGATTCTATTATGTTAAATTCTGATTTGAAAATGTGGTTTCATTTGAATGATTTCTTTAGTTATGTAAGGTTTGATTTCAAGAAATTCTCTATTATCAAAGCTATGTTCAGCTGTATGCAGGATTTTTAATTGTCTAAGTAAAGTGGGTTTTGTGTTCAGCTGTATACAGAATTTTTATTTGTCTATGATCACATTGATAACTCTTTAAATGTTATAATGTTCAGCTAGGTTCAAAATTTCTACAGAATGCTTTAATGTTCAGCAGGTGCAGACTTCTGCAATGTTTTAGTGTTCAGTTTATGCTCAGCTTGGATTTGATATTTATTTAGATTGATATGGAAAATTCTGGATTTTTAATCGAGACTTCTCAATGGAAAGAGTGCAGCTCAGACTTTTGCACCTTTCCTATGTTTAATTTCTGTTTTTCAGGCTGATTTTGTAAATGTAATGAGATGATTTTAGTTAGTGAAGAATGGATAATGGATGGACAAGGATCAATTCAGTCTTATATGTTTTTAGAGTGCTTGTTGTTGAAGGAGGGAAGAAAGAAAGCACAAAAGGGACTGAAAAGTGCAAATTCTGCACTCGACCCGGACCGGGACAGAGCCCAGTCCGCTCGAGCGACCCAGTGGGCCTCGCTCGAGCGGACCAGGTTCTGTCTGGGCCTCGCTCGAGCAGACTCTGGGTCGCTCGAGCGAGCCCAGGTCTGTCCAGGGCCCATTTTCTGGGCTATTTATGGACTGTTTTTTCTGATTTTTTTTGGCCTGTTTGGGACTGTTTTGTGGGTCATTCCTAGACCTGTTTTAGGCCCATTTCATCCCATCTCTCCTATTTGTTTTGAGGCTCGTAAATCTCCTTATAATGTGTAGAAGCCCATTAATGAATTTTGATAAATTATATTACTTTGGAATGTGTAAATTGAATGGGAGAGATGAGAGAAAGAATTGATAGGAATCTTACCCGGGAATTTTTGTGAATCTTAAGGCACACTTATTAACCTTAGGAGTTGTGGATTTTCATTGGTACCAAACCCATTATATATTAACCTCCAAGAAATAAGTGTGCATTAAGGTATCCCTTGGTAGGCCATAAATTCACTATACACTATTCCATTCAAAGTTAGAAAATGTATATGTATTCTTCGGCAAATTAATTTGAAAGGATTTAAGTGATTCCTCACGTTTGAAAACATCGGTGATTTGAAATAGAATCAAGTGGTTTACCACATGAATTCGTATGTTTTTCTACAAATCGATTTGAAATAGATTTGAATGGTTCACCATGGAAATTTGTATATTTTCTACAAATTATTTTGAAATGAATTGAATGGTTCGCCACGTTCGAAAAGGGGTCTATTATCTTGAAAACAAGATCTCAAGGCAAGATGGGGCAAAGCTTTGTAGTGCGAGCCCATGAGCCAAATGGACTATTATTTTGAAAACAAGATCTCGAGGCAAGATGGGGCCAAAGCTTTGTAGTGCGAGCCCATGAGCCAAAGGGACTATTATTTTGAAAACAAAATCTCGAGGCAAGATGGGGCCAGAGCTTTGTAGTGCAAGCCCATGAGCCAAGGAGCACAAGCGTGTATGTATTTGTTCAGGAGTAGTTGTTTTATCGATTTCAGAAATAAATTATTATGATTTGATTTGTATCGGTTCAGGTTTTGAAATTTAAAGGCACCACTAAGCTTAGGTTACCTTGTCAGGCTGATCACCCGGCTTGGGATCTTTAAATTATTTGCCAACTGCAGTTTGGATTCTGTTTGTTTGCTCCGGCCATGGCAACGGTTCTGTATTCCGGTCCTACGGGTAGTGGCAACGGTTCTGTACTCCGGTCCCACGGGTAGTGGCAACGGTTCTGAATTCCGTCCCACTTTATGTGGCAACGACTCTGTTTGTTCCGGTCCCACGGGTAGTGGCCACGGTTTCTGTTTGCTCTTGTTACTTCGGTAATAGGAGAATATAGCTATATGTGGATTGCCAGTGTTTTTACTCAGTTTATTATGTCTTTTTAAAATTGTTAATGGTTTAGAAATTGTCTAATTATTTCATCGATATTCATGTTTAGGCTTTTAATTGTTCTATAATGTTTTATAAATATTTGTCACCCTTTATCTGTTTATTTGCTTGCCAGACCGTCATGTCTGATACTCTCTTGTTTGGTGCCAGATTTCGACCCCCCATTGCCTTTTAGACTGCTTGAGCAGGGGCGGCGGTTGAGCCGTCGGTTGGACGTGAGTGGCTGCCCAACGATGTCATCTATACGTCACTTTTGGCGCCGGAGTTCGTAACGTAATTTGGGTAGCATTTTGTTTAGTTGGTTATTTTTGGATGGCTTTTATTAGCCTTTTTCTTTTAGGATTTTTTCATGAATATATTTGTATAATTTGTAACTTGAACATATGTGGGAAATGAATTGTCATGTTACTGCCAGTTCAGTATTTTATGATTCTTGACTTGTTCCAGTCTGATTATGAGCATTGATTTGATGGTCTTATGTTAGTGGTTGAGTGCGACACGGAACTCGATCGCCACGGGCTTCGTGCCGCAAGGCTTTTAAAAAAATTCAAGCCCAGTAGGCTGGGCTTGGACAATATTTTCATAGCTCGGCCAAATGGGACAGGGATTGGGCAAAAACAGCCTAGCCCATTCAGGTCAGGCCCGGCCCACTGGAAGATCATTATACTAATTATTTAATAGATGACTGATATGGTTTTAGAGAGAGTGAGACTTAGGCCTTTTGTTAATTAGCTAAGCCCGAGGCGTATCTTTCTCATGCATTCCGTTGTTTGTGATTTATGCTATATATCGTATGCATTGTGAGCTATTTCTTCTATTTATGGGCATGTTTCCAAACTTATATTTTTTACTTCTGTTAATTTGTGATTTCTTTTTTACATTACTTGACCCATATAGGATACTCACACTCATTCATTTCTTTTGATTTTATGATTTTTGACTATCATCGAAAAAAAAAGTTTTTAAACGATCCTATGTTACTTTACCCATATAGGATACTCATTCTTATTCATTTCTATTGGCTTTCCCATTTTCTACTGTCACAGACAAAAAAAGAAAAAAAAGAAGTTTTTAACTTCGCCATGTTGCTTGTTGCATTGCATTGCCGGTCCCAAGCCCGGAAAAAAGGAGGAGGGTTTAAAGTCTAGTTCACACTAGGTGTTTGGTGACAATAGGAATAATTAGATAATGTTTTGCCTATGTCAAGGATCGGAATAAGTCCAGGCCCGGCCCTGTCCCAGCCCGGGCCCGTACGGGACGGGATTTGTTGTAGGCCCATTCAATTTAGGGCCGAGATTGGACAACCCCTGACAGGCTCATCTAATTTTCGAATTTTCAGGACGAGATACAACCCAAGCCCAGGCCTGGCCCGCGCGGCCCATTGACAGGCCTATTTGTGGCTTCCTTATTGGTTGTCCAAGAGCGTTCCCAACTACCTAAAAAAATACAAAAACTATTGGCATTGGTAGAATACGTCTCTTTTCTTAAAATCAATTTCGCCACCCCACTCAGTAGGACAAGATCCATGTGGGACAATAACTACCAAAGTAGCAGACCAACTTAGCCTAATAAAGAACTAGCACAATAACCCGTGCTTAGCATGGTATCTCCATGCATTTCAAAATAAATAATCATAGATTAAAAAGGTTATGAAAGTACCTCCTTCCATAGAGCAAGTTGCATAAAATAGAAATTGGAAAATCATGGCACAAATGGAATAGAAGATATGGGGGGTAGAAGTGAGTTTTTACAGAAATGAAGAACTAAAACTTTAAAAGGTAAAGAGTAGACATCAATGATTTGGTGGAGAGTAGAGGTTAGTGGTTTGGTTAGAAAAAAAAAAAAAAAACACATTTGAGTGGGTAGTTATAGGATGAGTTGTGGAGAGAGAATGTGGAACATTTGAATAAAAATGTATTACCGTCAGTCAAAATTGTAACCACTGGTCAAAATTGGAGCCAAACCCTGGGCTTTAATATATTATAATTGGGTAAACCCAGCTTAGAAGCAGTCCTACTTGCCTGAGTAAGAGATTAGGTCTACTCAAGTTAGGCTTAATAAAGTGCAAGATAAAAGCCTCCTCATTGCGAATTAAAATTTTAAGCCCAAGCTACCAGTACCAGATTAGGTTCAAGTCCGCTAGACTAACATGATTAGCAGGGATCTCTTAAAAATAAATGCCTACTTCCTCTTTAACTTTCCCTATGTGGGACTTTGTATAAAAGAAGTCAAAGTCAAGTTTTAAGCCAAAATGGGTCTTAAAAGGGTTATTTTTCCTAAAAAAAACTTTTTCTACAGCGAAAATGTATGAATACAAGATTAGGTTTTCTTGAAAACAAAATTCAAACAATAGAAAACGTTTCCGTGGAACTCAGTTGCATATAGAAATGAATGACACATGTGCATCATTTGAATATGTGCATCATTTCTCTATCGGCATTTGGTTTTGCCAAAATACCGCTTAGATTACTAATAGAGGATTTAATTGAAAAAATCACTTTATCCGCATGTGTTACGCAATCAAACACTTTAACAAATGGAGCACCAATTAGAGCAATTTGACCCAATTTTCATTTTTTTAACCTATTTGACACATCATCGACGCCGACCTTATTTACACTGCATAAGGTCGGCGTCGTCCTTATTTACACTCTCTAAGTTAGGGTTAGTAATGACCTTAATAGTGTAAAATAAGGTCATCACCGACTTAGGTTTCATATTTTTTTGACCAAAAGTTGTAACTTTTTTTAGGCATTTTCGGAAAAAAATTCTAAGTCAGGGTTGGTGATGACCTTAGCAGTGTAAAATAAGGTTATCACCGACGCAAATTTTTTATTTTTTTGACCAAAAGTTGTAACTTTTTTTAGGTATTTTAGGAAAAAAATTCTAAGTCAGGGTCGGTGATGACCTTAGCAGTGTAAAATAAGGTCATCACCGACACAAGTTTCTTATTTTTTTTGACCAAAAGTTGTAACTTTTTTCAGGCATTCTCTGGAAAAGATTCTAAGTCAGGGTCGGTGATGACCATAGCAGTCTAAAAGAAGCGATACAACATCAGTGATGACGCTATATAAATTTGGAAAAAAAAAATCCTATGGAAGGGGACCAATACATTTACATGAAAAGGCCCCTATGTGCTTCAAATACAACATTTTAAATACAAACAAAAACATTTAATGCATTCAATTGACAGTCAATCAATCTATTAACATCCCATATACATTTACTTAAATTGCCCTCACATCTCCTAAGTTTAAAGTTACAAATTGACAACATCCACAACATAACTATACTTCAATTATTAGTTACATTAGGATCAATATCCAAGAACACATGTAGCACAATAAATGTAGGGGGATGTTCACTGTAAGCCATGAGGCAAGACCGAGAGTAGAGGGAGGTTAAGATAAAGCACTCAAACATAACCACTCACTACAACAAACTGCACCTTTTTCGACACTATTTGTCAACGCAGTGAAAATTTGCGTTGGCAAAAGTCTTATTCCCAATGCATATTTGGACTGCGTTGGCAAATACTGTCGGAAAATGCTACTTTTACCGACACAAGTAAGACTGCGTTGGCAAAAGCTATCGAAACCACATTCGCGCGAACAAAAAAATCCCCAAAAGGGAGGGAAAGTTTTGCCAACGCGTTTTTTTCTAATGGCGACATAATAATGCATTGGCAATTATCTTGCCTACTGGCGACACACAGGTGTGCTTTGGGAAAGGTATGAGTTTTTATTCGTACCATTGCCAACGTATGAGTTGCGTCCCCAAAGCTCCATTTATGACAAACTTACATTTCTCAACATTATTTTTTGACGCAGTGAAAAGTTGTGTTGGCAAAAGTCACGGAGAATTACTGCTTTTCCCCAACCCAAGTAAGAGCGCGTTGGCAAAAATCGTAGAAAAACTTTCCCGACACTATTTGCCGATGTAGTAAACATTTGGCGTTGGCAAAAGGCTTATTTCCGATGCATATTTGGACTGCGTTGGCAAAAGTCACGTAGAATTGTTACTTCTACCAACACAAGTAAGACTACGTTGGCAAAAGTTGTGGAAAACATACAATTATTTTGCCCATTGGCGATGCACAGCTCTGCGTCCTCAAAGCCCCATTTAGTAAAGTTATTTTTTGCCAAAATAATATGAGCACTCCGTTTTAATCGTTTTTATTTATTCCCAACTCTCTGCCTCTTTCATGAGTTTTTATTTTTTTATTTTTTTATTTTATATTCTGGGGGCAACTTCAATAGCTTTTAGCGGAGTATGGTGGAAACTTTTTTGGATGGGTCCCACTCGTGCCCATATATGGATAATCAGAGTCGTTCAAAATGATCAAACAAATTTAATTATGGGGTATCCCAATTTTTTGTTTAGAATTGAGTTGGAACCACTGTAAAATTGACCAAATAGAAAACCATGGCTAAAAAATGTTGTTTTATTAACTTTTTTTTTTTTGCGTGTTTAATCGTACGATGAGATTTCCTCCAATCAAAATGAGATTTGACGATACCATATAAACGTATGGTAGTTATTCATGCATCAAGGGTCGGACTCATATATAAGGAAAGCCTCCACCCAACTTGAAAAAAAAAAAAAAAAAACACATAGGGCCTGTATTTTGTGTGCATAAGTCAATTTTAATTTACTTTTAGCGGCACTCATAGCAGTGGCTGCCTGTATAAATCCCACTCTAATGGCGCCAAATTTTGGTGGAACTTAAAATTTTTTAGTTTTTAGTGTCTAATTTTTTACTGCGGCCTATGCTTTTGAGGGTAAAGATATATTTTTAGTGGCTATTATTATATTGGGTGACCTAAACCTAATTTTTGGTGGGCCATGGGATCTCCCGCTAAAAGGTCCTGCGCTATAAAAGACTCACGCCAAACCCTTATTCCCTGTATCTAAACCCTTCTTCTAAATTTCTTCTTCTTACGACTGCAGCAAGCCAAGACCTTCGTCGGAATCGTCTTCTTCTTGCAACTATAGCAAGCCAAACCAATCTTCGGAATCGTCTTGTTCTTGCAACTGCAACAAGCCAAACCTTTCTTCGGAATCGTCTTCTTCTTGCAACTCCAGTAAGCCAAGGTATGATATCTCCCTCCATCTCTCTTTATGCTAGTCAGTCCTCCATCTTCCCCCACCGCCCCTGCCTCCACCTACCCAGACCCTCTACCCGCCAGCAACCCTCCCGCCCAGCATCCCTCTGGTTGATTTCTTTGTTTGGTATTGTATTGGGCAACATAAGAAGGAAAAAGGGGCCTTCATGCTAAGGAAATCTAGAATGGCTCATATGGATCTGACAGAAAAATAAGCTAAAGAAGTAGGATCTTTTAAGTCGATAGATGTTTGAATATTTGAATACACATTAGGACTACCATCCCCAGCACAAGAGTTCACGCATTGCTAAACAGGTGCTTTCCAAATATCTTGCATCATACATGTTCCATGTGCTCCACATTCCATGTCTTGACCGTAGTTGTGATCAGTGATCACCTACTCACAATGTGGACTATGGGATAGGAAGTTCTCATTGTGGATGAAGGATGGCTCAAAAAAATTTCCCTGGTTGAATTCTTACAGCCATCTATTCAAAGGCCCAAAAGATTGAAGTTAGTCCAACAACAATGAATCACTTTGATAAAAGCGATTTTGGGGTGCATGCAATCCACTACATGAAACTCTAGGGCTGATGGCCCAATAAATGCAGAGTTTATTGCACCTCTCAGAAGAAAAAAATTCTAAAATGTTCAATTCCTAATGGGTTTTAAATAGATAGCGCTAGAGCATCAGTTCAGGAAAAGAGATTAAAGCATGGATGGCCGGAATCAAGTAATCTGGGAGATTTAGAAACATCCTTGTCCACATTGGGCCCGCTGAAGTAAGATATTGCATATAATTGAACAATGGAATCAGTATGTACAAAAAAGGGAGGCAAAGTAAACTGTATCTTCCCGGCAATGCAGGACCCTATTAGTCTCTGGTACTATTCTCCTCGATGTTAGTTCAAGGGTAAACTAAGACTAGCATCAAAACTGAATGCAGGACCCTTTCAACTCTTGTATTTGTTTGCTGGTTGCGTGTGTGAGGATAAACCACTCTCACAAATTCTGGTATTGGGCGTGATGTAGAAAAATTATACTTGTATAGATTGTAATGTCTAAAATGATTGATGTGAGAACAATAATTGGAAGCTTGCCCTTTGGAACAAATTAAAATTATAGTCCCAAATCCCAATGTACAAAATATACCTATGTTGCTAGTGCATAGTATTGAATTGTATTCTAGTTTTGCTATGATATGTTATCAATATGGGAAGCATTGCACTAAGTGTTTTTTTTTTCCTTGGAATATGCAGATAGCTCTTTATATCTTTTTCTATGATTTTTTCTTTCATCAATGTTAACTGTAAACAGCATATGACACCCATTGGAGCCATCCATTTCCTTCCACTACTGTGACATCATATGAGCCAACTCAGTTTCACCATATTCAAGTATCATGTAAATGCATCCAATGTCCTTGATCCTACCATCTTTGATAGTCATGGTGCCATTCATGACATCCTCCAGCATAGTTTTATCTGTCGCCTACAGAGACAAGATGGTAATCAGTAAATCATAGAACAGAGTATAAAGTATAATCATAACTCATCACATCTATTCAAGTATCATGTAAATGTATCCAATGTCCTTGATCCTACCATCTTTGATAGTCATGGTGCCATTCATGACATCCTCCAGCATAGTTTTATTTGTCACTTACATAGACAAGATGGTAATCAGTAAATCATAAAACAGAGTATAAAGTATAATCATAACTCATCACATCAACCATCAAAATGGTAGAAATTTGCAAAATGACCATCAGAATCATAACTCATCTTTTAGCTGTTTAGATACGAAAACCATTTTTATATTGCCTTCTTCTTTTTAAAGAAATAAACTTGTAGTTTTCCAGCATTAAAAAATAAACAATAGATTAAGTCCTAACAAGCATATATGTCCAATGAACAAGAGTAGTCTCGATCAAAGTCAAACCACCAATACCACCAATATCCACAATAAATGCAGCAAGTGAAATGTAAATCAATATAAAAAATGGTGATATTAAACTCATAAAAAACAACCAAACACCATATTTTGAATTAATGTTGGTACCTCATAGTCAATGAATTGAATAATATTTCTCTCTCCCTTTAACTTGTTTAGATACTTGATCTCCTGACAGAACCCATAAGCAGTAGTATAATCACGACCCTTAAGCTTGATACTTTTAAGGGCATAGATGGTGTAATCTGATGCTATGACTTTATGAACCTCACTAGTTCCTCCACTGCCTATCTTGCCAAGCTTCTGATAGAGCTTTCCATTAACTTTATAAAATACATCAGGATCGTAGTTCTTTTTACGAGTTGCAGACATTCCTCTTCCACTACTAGTCTTTTCTGGTTTGCTTGATTGAGAAGGCTCTGTATTAACACTCAAGTTTTTCCTCGGGGGATCATAAGGTTGTAAATCACTGCCATCACCTGAAATCCCTTTTTCCTTGGCCATTTTTTCATCAAAATGAGCATCCTTTTTGTGACCCACAAGTCTATCAGGTGAACCATCACTTTCCTTTTTGACAGATCCCCTTACCTTTAATAGGCTATGATTTGGAACCTCAATTGAGGTA
>QPKB01000005.1:35939292-35993971 GCA_003546025.1 Camphora micrantha | reverse complement strand
GCGCCGGTGCTGGACTTCGGTGGTCTGCAAGAGCATTGAAGAGGTATACTCATGCTCAGCTCAAGGGACATAATTGTGGCCAACAAACACATTTGTAAAATGAAATAAGAAGCTCGTGAATTTCAGAACATTTGTATATAAGTCTTAATACGAATTGTGCCCCGCGGTGACGTGCCAATTTGAAAACATAAACAGAGATGATGGACCCGATTCTTCCCTCTCTCCCGCTGCCTCCGCCTCGGGTCTTTCGGGGTACGGCGGAGGGGAGGAGAAGAAAAGATAAGGGTATCAACATCTTTCTTTTTTTTGTACGGGTATGCCAATTTCACTTTTCTACTTGGAATTTAGAAACGGTGATCCGAAGATCCACCTTCACAAGTAGAAAGGGGAAATGAAACTTTTTCTAGTTTCTATTGCACACATATTTTAAGAAAAGAGACAAAAAGCTTTTTTTTTTTTTTTTTATGCCGTGAAAGGCGATTTTTGCCGTAAAAGGCGATTTACAAGTCTTATCCATTATAAAAGACAAGAGTTGTGATTTTTGTCTCTAAAAGAAAAATAAAGTATAATAGAAATCAAGAAAAGGAATCTGACTTCTCATTCGATTGTGGGGACACGTTCAGATCGACGGTCGCGAGTCATGTATGGGCTCCTCCGTCGTCCATGCAGATGAGAACACGATGCTTGGATTCTTGGCTTGGCTTTTTAACCTCAGATTTTTAAAGGACAAAGACCAAGAGAAGGTCTTATATTCCAATAAAAAGCTAAGTAAACGGGCTGAAAAGCCACGTTTTAGCCATGTTGGTAGAAGAAGGGAGGTCCTTGGGGGGATGGCCCCCCAAGGGTGCTTCAATCACCTTTTGGTGGTCTTTGCAGCAGAGTTGCAGGGCCTCTGGATTTTCCGGGCAATTCTCCGGACTTCGGGTGAATTTCTCTAGCGATTTCTCTGGATTCTTTTCCCGTTCTTCGTCTGCCTCTTTCCCTTTGGAATGCCCTTCTATTTATAGGCCTTTGGTAGCCATTTAGGAGGGTTTATGAGCATTGAATGCATTAATGCTCATAATGGGAGGAGTTACAAGTTTTAAATTACTTGTTTTGTAACTCCTTTTTCTTTGAATCTGATTGGTTGATGGAGAATAATGAGCTTTTAATTGTCTTTAATCCCCATCATGGGAGGAGTTTCATGGCTTTAATGCCGTAAATCCTTTGACTTGTAACTCCCATTTGCTTGCTTTTGATTGGGCCGTCCAAAATAATGAGTTAATGACCGCATTAACTTGTCATAAAATGGGTCATTTAACCTCATTAATTGGTCGAAAAGTCGCTTGAAGAGTCGCGGGCCGCGCCGCGTCTTTTGAAATTCTTCTTGCGATGACCGCCGGTGGATCCACATGTTGTTTGATGTCGGATGGCGATGCAATTTCAGACATTGATTAATGTCAACGTGCCGGCAACATCTGTCCTGTAGATTTTACGATCGGGTGGGCAGAAAGTGTGCTTTCTTTGTCGGCCAGTTGGCGATTTCGAGGCATCTAATGATCATCCAATGATTTCGGCAGTGAATCCGTGATGTTGACAAAGATCGACCGATTTCATGCATGAGAAATCAGATTTTGGAAAAATCACAGGGGCCAATCAACTCGAAACGTGAAAAGGACCCGAAAAAAGGGGCTTCCGGCGACTTTTGGTCGGGTCGCCGACCATGGAATTCCACCATGGTCGCCGGCGACCATGGGCTTTGGGCCCATTTCTCGGCCGCGGTTCGGTCGCCTTTTCTTCGTCGTTTTTCGATCTTTTTTCATTCTTTTTTCTTCTGTATTTTTCCTGACATTTCCCCTCATTTATTGGCCTGATTCTCTTGAAGAAAACCCGACGAGAAGACACGCAAATCGGAGCACAAAGTTTCCTATTTTTCTAGAAAGCCGAAGACTTTGTTGTGCGGTATTGCCGATTTTTTGTCAAGCATTGAAACTGGGCCAAACGATGTCGGAATGACATGAAATTTGACGTGGAGCTTCTTGAACAGTAGATAGGACCAACCATAGGCTTTGGTTTGAGTTTTGAAGCCGTTCGGGGTCCCGCAAATGCTTGCCTTAATTTCGCCATGAGAGAAATGCCGAGCTTTGACTTGTGGTCAACCGATGTCCGATTGACCTGAAATTCGACAGGGAGCCTCCTGAGTAGTAAGTAAGACCAACCATGGGTTTTGGTTTGAGTTTTGAAGCCTTTTAGGGTCCCGCAAATGCTCGCCTTGATTTCACCTCGAGGAAAATGTCGAGCTTTGAAACTAGGCCAAACGATGTCCGTTTGTCCTAAAACTTGACAAGGGACCTATTGGAGTCATTTTAAGATGATCCATTAGCTCCAATTTGGATGCCATGATTCCGGGGTGCACCGCCGCCGGTAGGCCTGTTTTTGCTTCCCGAGAGTTGATGAAGGGTCAAACGTTGTCCGTTTGACTTGAAATTTGGCATTGGGCCTTTTGGAGGTATTCTGAGACCATCCGTAGGCTCTGATCGAAGTTTTGAAGTTTTCGACACTGTCGCTGCCGGGAGCTCCTGTCTGGCTGTCGGAGGAGTGAAGTTAGGCCAAATGACGTCGAAATGGCCCGAAATTTCATGTGTACCCCTCTTTTGGCTGCTTTGAAGGATCTTGCAGTTTTTGTTTGATTCTGACAAGATCTGGTGCTTGAAGTGGCGCCTTCCTATTTATGGCAGGATGTGGCTCCATGTAGCTTTTGGTGTTGAAGGGACACAGTGATATTTTTGGTGTCAACAAATGCCCCCTCGAGGTACAGCGACGAGGTGCGCAGCTCTAGCAGTCGGTGTGCCTCGAAGAGAATTTGAAGATCTTCTTGCTTGACCAAGAGTCTGGAGCGTTTTTCTTTTGATGGAGTTGCTTTTTGAGCTTCCAAGGGATTTCGCGGTAATGAGAGGGGTCATGTACCGTCTCAAGGCAAGGATTTTGAAATGACATTTGGATATGGGTTTTTGGGTTTGGGTTTTCCCTTTTAACCTTGTGAACCTAAAGGCTTTATGTGGCACATTAGGCGGTTAAGAAGGTTTTTTTTTTTTTGTTTTTTGACCTTGTGACCTAACAGGCTGTATGTGGCGAGTTAGGGGGTCGGGATTTTGGTTTTTTGGTTTCGGTCTTGTGACCTAACAAGCTGTATGTGGCAAGTTAGGGGACCATGGTTTGGTTTTTGGTCACTCTTTGGGACAATTTTGGGTCCATTGGAGTGGTTTGGTTTTTTGTGGAATGTCAATTTCAAGATTGTGGCTTGATTTGGTGCATGGGGTTGCATGGTTTGGATTTCTTTTGGAAGCCCATGAAGCTTGGAATTTTTTGTTTGGTCCAATCAACTCAAGAGAGGCATGGAACCATTTTTGTATGCTCTTGGTAAGAGAAATTTTGACTAAAAGCCACTTTTAGTGCCTAGGTGGTCAAACCTGTCTCATATGGGCTAACCTATGGGACCTTAAACTTTTAAAAATGGCTTAGATCTCATGTGGTGTCATTTTGTAAAGAATATCTAAAAATATCCCTTTTGTGTAGAGAATATCTAAAAATATCCTTACTTGGAGAGAATCTCTCAAGTTTTCTTGATTTTGGGAGAGATTTTCTCAAAGTTTCTCAAATCCCCTTTCTTTTTGGAGATAATTTCTCAAGAATCTCCTCTTTAGGAGAGAATATCTAAAATCTCCCTTTCTTTTAGGAAGTTTGCTAATTTTTAGCACTTACCTCCTTGCTTTTCTCCTCCTTTCCTCTTTTGGTTTGCTTTTTCTATAAAAGCAATGGAGATGGGTTTTTCTTCTCTTGTTGCTTTCTTTTTTGCAAAAACCTTCAAGAGTGCTCCAAGATAAAGAATTTCTCAAGGATCTTCAAGTTTCTTCTTCTTCTTCTCCATGGCTTCAAGTAGGTCTTCTTTTTCCAAGAAAAACCCCATGTAGATGTAGAAAAGTTTCCTTTTCTTTCTTTTTTTTCTCTTCTTTTCTTTTCTTTTCTTTCTTTTTTTTTTTCACGTGTTTTCTTTTCCTCTTTTTTTTTTCTGTTTTTTTTTTTTTCCACGTGCTTTTCATCACTTTTTTTTTTGCTTTTCTTTTTTTTCTTCCCCTTTTTTTTCTTCTCTTTTTTTTTTCGCTTTTTTTTTGTGTGTACGGACAGGTCCGTACGGACCTGGCCGTACAGCCACGTGGCCTGTGGGCCACGTCCCATGGGCCAACCCTTTTTTCTTCTCTCTTTTTTTTTTGCTTTTTTTTTTTTTTTCTTTTTTTTTTGCTCACCATGATATGAGGTTTATGCAATTCAAGATGATCATGCATTCTTTCTTTTTTTTTTTTTTTTAATGCATCAAGATAATAGGCTAGAATTTCTAAGTCAAGTCAACATGGATTTTGACTTAGACAAAGTTTGATTGGTTTTGACCAAATTGGGTTGGAATGGGTCAAACTTTTGTCAAAGTTTTCCTAGCATCTAATGCATGATGGTTTTATGCATGATTTTGGTAAAATGGAATTGGGAGCATGATATGCATACCTCGAATTTTCTTGCAAGTCTTGGATTTTTGGAGCTTGCAGCAATGTTGAGCCACTTCTTCAGTCTCGCAGAATTTCGAGGAGCTTTGCAAGTTTTGGAATTTTGAGCTCGCAGCAATGTTGAGCTCTTTTCTGATCTTGCGAAGATTTGAGAAGAAATGCTTGATCTCGCAGCAATGTTTGAATTCGAGTCTTCTTCGAGAATCCTTCATTGATCATGAGCTCGCAGCAATGTTGAGCTCATCTTCAAGCTTCCTTTCTTTTTCGGGGTGCCTCCCTTTTCTTCGAAATTGCCCCGGAACCATGCTAAAATTTTGCTAGGATTTTTTTTAGCAAAATTCCGTCATTTGGTGCTTGATTTCTTCCTTTCTGACTTTTGCAGGTGGTTCCTCCAGAACGAACAAGGGTAAGGGCCTTGTTACTGATGCACCTCGCCGATCTGCCAGATCTTCCAATGCGGCCGTTCAACAGGCGTGGGAAGAGGTTGATGGGAATCTCCGAAGAAAGACTCAAGAGCATGAGCGATGGCAACTTCTTTGGGAGGAATTCCCTCGTGCTGAAGATGGATCGCGGTTTTCCGCCGCATTTTATGGCGGCATCTTGAAGAAGCGTGGCCTGGAAGCTTTGGAGGCTGAGGCCAAGAGTCTGCTCGAGGACCTTTGTCTTTGGTTGAAGACTATGATGGACTGAGCTTTTGACAAACTTTCTTCTTTCTTTTTTTTTTGGTACCTCCATGTATAAATATTTTGGCACCTCCATGTATAAATATTTTGGCATTGCTATTTTTTTTTGTATCCCCTTGTTCTACTTAAATTCTTTTTTGTTGAAAATAAGCAAAAGTTGAATGGGAATGTTTGTTTGAAAATCTTGATCAAAAGGTTATCATTTTGTGAAAATCTTTTGTCAAAAGTGTTGTTTTGGCATGAAAGCCAGATTTTTGTGGCACAAAGCCTGGTTTTTGATGGCTTGAAAGCTGAAAATTTTGAAGTGGCATGAAAGCCGATTTTTGGTGGCGTGAAAGCCAAATTTTGGTGGCGTGAAAGCCAATGTGGCATGGAAGCCGATTTTTGACATGAGAGCTGATTTTTTATTTTTGGCGTAAAAGCCGAATTTTGGCATGAGAGCCATTTTTGTTTTGGCGTAAAAGCCGGATTTTTTTGGCATGAGAGCCGAGTTTTTGTTTTTGGCGTAAAAGCTCGGATTTTGGCATGAGAAGCGATTTTTTGTTTTTGGCGTAAAGCCGGATTTTTTGAAAAACCAAGTTTGTTTTGTTGGCATGAGAGCAGATTTTGTTTTGATTTTTGGCGTGAAAGCCGGATTTTGGCGTGGAAGCCGAGTTTTTTGGCGTAAAAGCCGAGTTTTTGGCGTAAAAGCCAGGTTTTTGGTTTTCAAAAATGCAAGTATCGACTAAGAGTCGCCTCCCTGCTGAATGGTATTGCAAGTATCGATGGAATGTCGCCTCCTTGCTCATTCGGTTGCGAGTATCGATGGAATGTCGCTTCCTCGCGAAGTTGGGTGCAAGTATCGACTAAGCGTCGCTTCCCTGCTTTTTCTTCAAAAATTTTGTTTTGCGGGTATCGATGGAATGTCGCCTCCCCACGATTTTTGAAATTTGAGGTTTTTTCGAACCTTTGTTTTTCTTTTGAAATTTGGGTTGTGGATATCAACTGGAATGTTGCGTCTCCACGATTTTTTGAAATTTTGCAAGTATCAACGAGGTGTTGCTTCCTTGCGATTTTGAGGTTTTGGAAGTATCGAATGGGGTTCGCATCCTTCCAATGGGTTTTTTGCGAGTATCGACTTGACATCGCTTTCCCGATTTTTGTTTTTAGACACGAGGGTCGTAAATTTTGACCTAAAACCATTTTTGGCGGTAAAAGGTAAGGTAAGGCGGACTAGGGTGGAAATTCCTAAGTCCTGATTTTTGTTTCAAACCGAGAATTTTGGGTTCAAGGATCGAAAATTTTGGTTAAGTTTGGGAAGAGGCTCCTAAACTTAGATTTTTGGATTTTGATTTTCTTTTGAACAATGAAACGATGAAAGTAAGCATTGTTTTGAAAGTTCAACATAAAGATGAAAATTCCAAAAGGAGTGGGTTTGACGAGCAAGTACCTAGAAATAGGCTTTGGCCTTGCAGGCGTCGCTCTGACCCAGTGGAGGAAGTCTTCAAGGGTAGTACCGCTTCAAGAACTTGCCGTTGATGGGCAGCATACATCTATCACCTTCCATGTTTAGAAGTGCGTATGCGCCATTGGAGAAGACTTGGTCGATGACGAAGGGTCCCTCCCATTTTGGTTCAAATTTGCCTTTGGATTTGTGAGCGAAAACCATCGGCCTTTTTACCGCAAGAACCAAGTCACCCTTTTTGTGGGCGCGTTGCCTGACCTTTTTGTCGAAAGATCCAGCCATGCGTGCTTGGTAGAGCTCAATGCTTTGGAGTGCCTCGAGCCGTCTCTCATCGAGATTGTCCAGCTCTTGGAGTCTTAATTTGACATTGCTTTCTTGCGTCATGTCATTTTGTAGAGATACCCTTAAGGAAGGAATTTGTACCTCTAAAGGGACAACAGCTTCGCATCCATAGACCAAGGAGAATGGCGTGCTATGGGTCGGTCCTCGAACGGTGGTTCGGTAGGCCCACAAAGCTTCGGATAGTTTGTCGCCCCAGTCCCTTTTGTGGCTAGAGACCATTTTCTTGAGAATTTTGCAGAGTGTCTTGTTGAAGGCCTCTGCCAGTCCATTCGCCGCCGGATTGTACGGAGTTGAAGGACAACTTTGGATTTTGTATTTGTCGCAGAACCTGTAGAATCTGTGATCACGGAATTGTGGTCCGTTATCATGGACGAATCTTTTAGGTATGCCGAAGCGACAAATGATGTTGGTGCGCAAGAACTGAAGGACTGATGAGGTCTTCATTTCATTGAGCGCAAAAGCTTCTGACCACTTGGAGAAATAATCCGTAGCGGCGAAGATGAAGCGATGACCTTTGCTTGACGGAGGGGAGACAGGACCTACGATGTCCATACCCCAGGCTTCGAAAGGCCATGAAATTGCTGTAGGATGTAGCCATTCTGGAGGCATGTGGACATAGTCTCCATGAACTTGGCATTGTTGGCAGCGTTTAGCAAATTGCATTGCGTCAGCTACCATGGTAGGCCAATAATAACCTAACCTTTTTATCTGATCGTAGAGCTTTGGACCAGCCTGATGAGCTCCACAAAGACCAGCATGCACCTCTTTGAGAGTTTCTTTAGCTTCTTGTTGTGATAAGCAGCGTAGAAGTACTCCATTGTAGGATTTTCTGTAGAGCATCTTTGAAGGAATGTCCAGATGAAAGTTTGGGGTTCGTCTTTGAACACTTACCCGTTCTTTTGGATCTTCAGGCAGGATTCCGAACATAATATAATCAATGAACGGATCTCCAGTCGCCGATCGGAGGTCTGAGGATGGAGATCCGACTTCCAACCAGTTGGTGGCACTCAGCAACTGCTTGGTGTGTATTGAGGGGAGGGAGAATCCTTCTCTCACACACTGTAACTTGCATGTGTTCTCCTTCTTGGACCGCCATAGAGGCGGCGAGTCCAGCCAGGGCATCTGCACGGATGTTTTCGCCTCTACGAATGTGGGTGATATGACAGATGTCAAATTTTTGCCGAAGTGATTGCGCCTTGTTGTAGTAAGGCAACAGATCAGGCTTCCTGATTTCAAATTTCTGATTCATCTGGTTGACGATCAGTTGAGAATCCCCGAAGGCTTCTAGCACTGTGATGCCGGATTCGGGCGAGTTCCAATCCTACAATCAGGGCTTGGTACTCAGCTGCATTGTTTGAACATGGTTCCAGTAGCGAGAAGGCGTGTGGAATCATGTATTTGTCGGGACTAACAAAGAGGATGCCAATCCCTGATATTTGATTTCCTTTTTCACTTGTCCTGGTTGCACCGTCGAAGTACATATCCCAGGAAGCATTTGATAAGGAAGCCTCCACGTTGTAGACTGACTCATCTGGGAGATCATCCTTGAGTGGAGAATCTTCAGGCAACGGATGCTCTGCAAGAAAGTCTGCCAGAGCTTGACCTTTGATTGCTTTTTGTGGTACATACCTAATATCAAATTGTGACAGGAGGATAGACCATTTTGCCAGTCGGGCATTGAGGGAACCTTTTTTTTGTGACAAAGACCTTCAGGAGATTGATCCTCGAGATCAGGTATACTGTGTTGGACAGCAGATAGTGACGTAGCTTTTGTATAGCAAACATCACTGCAAGACATTCTTTTTCGACTGGAGAGTAGCGATGCTCTGCACCTACCAGCATGCGGCTGAGATAGTATAGAGCAGCTTCTTTTCCCTCATGATTTCCTTGTGCAAGTAGAGCTCCCAAAGAGTGGTCGAGGGCTCTTGTGTACAAGATAAATGGTTTTCCAGTTGTGGGGGCAGCCAGTACTGGAGGTTTGGTCAGGTATGACTTGATGTCTTGGAACGCAGTTTCGCATTCAGCATCCCAGACAAAGTCCACGCCCTTTTTCATTAGGCGGGAGAATGGACGGCATTTCCCTGACAGGTTGGAGATGAACCGTCGAATGTATGCCAATCTTCCTTGAAGCCCTTTTAACTGTCTCAGGGTTTTTGGGGATGGCATTTCTAGGATAGCCTTGACTTTGATAGGGTCAAGCTCTATTCCCGCTTTCCGAACTACGAATCCGAGGAACTTACCCGATGATACACCGAAGAAGCATTTTAGGGGATTCATTCGCAGTTTGTGCCTGCGTAGTCGGAGGAAGACTTCTCGAAGATCTTTGAGATGGTCTTCTTTCTTTTTGCTTTTGACGGCGAGGTCATCAACGTAGCATTCGACCGTCTTATGCTGCATATCTTGGAATATCTTCATCATAGCCCTCTGATATGTCGCACCAGCATTTTTCAGACCAAATGGCATTACAGTGTAACAATACACGCCAAATGGGGTCCGAAATGATGTGTGTCTTTCATCTTCAGGATGCATTTTTATCTAATTGTACCAGAGAAACCATCCATGAATGTCATCCGCTCGAATCCACAGGTGTTGTCGATCATCACCTCTGGTATGGGGAGCGGAAATTCATCTTTAGGACATGCATTGTTCAGGTCTCTATAATCAATACAGACCCTAATCTGCCCATTTTTCTTTGTCACTGGGACGATGTTGGCCAACCATTCAGGATGCTGTTCCTCGCGGATGAAGCCAACGTTTTTGAGTTGTAGATTGAGTTTGTGAACTGCTATTTTGGGGTCTAAACCAGGCATTTCAGCATCCTTGACGGGTAACTCTTCAAAGAGATATCCAGGGAGATCAATATCTTCACAGACACGAGATGTTGAGGCTTCGTCGGCCAGACGACTTTGTAGCCTTTGGGTCAACTGTCTCATGGGAGCATCAGGGTCGTAGCCCAGTCCGTATGAAGACTTTTCTATATGACGATAGAGTTTCCAATCCTCCTGCTGGCCTTTTGTCAGGGTGGGCTCCAATGGTACGAGAATACCGTGGCCACCTCCCAAGCCGATTGGATTTCGAGCGTCATAGCCCATTTTCTTCATGATAGCTTGCGCCATTGGACTATACAAGGATAGTTGTGGCATACCTTCGTTTTGGAAAGGCTCAAGCGAAGAGTTTGATGAAGAAGCCGCCGACCTGTGGAAAAAGATCGGCTTTTCCTCTGGTGAGGTTGTCGGAACAACGAAGGAAGCTGATGCTGGATCGTCTATGCCAGCAGGTGCCTCCAATGGAGTGAGAGCAGGTTGAGCTTGCTGAGTATCAGCTTGGCTTGACGACGTGTCGTCTTCTGTCTCTGAATCCGAATCTGTGTCTTGCATAATAGACACAAAGGAGATGACAAACTTGCCCCCGGGCTTTTGTTTGGTCTTCTTTGCCTTGGTAGTGATCACCAGCGGCTTTGAAGACTTGAGGGAGACAACAAAAGGAGATTGGTTGATCTCCTCGGTTTTGCCGGATGGTTGATTTTCTTCCGGTGATTGCTGAGGAGCCTTGCCTTTATCTTTCTGGAGACTTTCGGCAAAGGATGCTATTTCTTTCTCCTTTTCTTCGTTTTCATCTTTGTACATCTGCGAGTCTGCAAAATGGACTTCTTTGCCTTTGAAAGGCTTTTTGTCCGCAAATACCCGATGTACCAAGCCGTCGTTGCCAACAAACTTGATGCACTGATGAAGAGTTGAAGGAACAACACCACTCTCGTGTATCCAGGGGCGTCCGAGAAGGATGTTGTAGCATGAGGGGGTCTTTATTGCATATACAGTGACTTCAGAGATAAGATCACCGATTTACAACTTGAACCTAATCTTGCCGATAGGCCTCTAAGTACTTCCATCGTATCCAAAGATAGACACGGATGTGTGACTCAGCTTGCTAGGCGGGATGCCTAGCTCTTCGAGTGCCAAAGTAGAGATGAGGTTGAGGGCAGAACCCGGATCGATCTGTACTCTGTGTATCGGCATCTCTTTGATGTACCCTGTAAAGTATAAGGGCCGGTTGTGCTTTGTTTCGCCTAGTAGGAGGTCTTCCTTAGTGAAGGCGATAGTTGCACTTGCTGCTTTTTGAACTGAGAGGCAATCATTGCAAGATCCCTCAGTCTTCTTCTTTTCTCCTTTTGAGGAGGTATTTGATTTTTTAACCCTATAGTCCATTTCAATTTGTAGGACTTGTGGGGCATGCTTGTCGACATCCACATTCAGTCTTTGCAGTTCTGAAATGAGACTATCACGAGTTTGGGGAGACATTCGTAATAAGTCTAGGATGTGCAGACGTGCAGGTATGTGTCTAAAGTGCTCAATCAAGTCATACTTGAAAGCCTCCTTAGGGCCTGCATTCTCATTATTGTTGCCACTTGGGGCGCTTACATTCTGTCCCGAAGGATTTACATAAGAAGAAGAAGTTAGATTGTAGTTTTTGTGGTAATCCCGGCCAGAGCGGGTACCTTTACCAACTTCGAGAGCTTCTGGAGACGGTTCTTCATTCGGAAGTCCACCCTCGGGATTGAGGGGCTGATCCTTTTCATTTGCTGAAGATGCTTCCGTGTCAACATTACCATCCTCAGTGATTGCATTGCATGGAGCATTTTCCGGGAACAAGTCCTGAACAGCGTCCAGCAATTTGTCTTCTTTGTTTACAATTTCATCGGTCCAGACATCACCCATGAGGTTGGGCATCTGGGACCAGTTGACTGGGTAGACTTCATCGGTAGAGACGTCTTCAAGGTAGTCAGCCAGAAGAGGTCTGTACTCTGATGTGACAGTCTCAGAAGACGAAGGTTGAGAAGATGCCATCTCCGAGGTAGTAATATCAGAGGATATACTACCTGATGTAGTATGGGAGTTTGTGGCCTCGGCAGATGAAGCTCCAGAGGCGCTGTCGTCTCGAACTATCGCATTGCAAGCAATAGGAAACGTCTCCGGAACGGATTGTTGGGAGTCAGATTCATCCTCTGATGTAAGGGGATCATCCACCCAGCAGTTTTCTTCATTTTCAGGAGTTACTGGAGGGGACTCCTGTAGATTTTCCGGGACCACCGGTTCTGGATTGCGATGAAGCTGATTGATGTGATCTTGTCCTTGCTCTATGGCAAGACGCTGCAAGATCCTTGCATATTCTTCGAGATCAGGCATAGGAGCCAGATCTTCTTCTTCATCTACTCCTTGTGGTTCCTCCTGATCGGGTTCTACCGGAGCATTGGCAGGTGCTGTGTCAACAGCATTTTCTTGAACAACCTCTTGGTCTCCTTACATCATCAGACCAAGATCCCTGTGGTTGTAAAGGTTATACCAGATCACGGCATAAGGTGGATTCGGGGATCCATTCCTCGTCGAGAGGTATTCTCCTGTTCGAGGGATTCCCTCCCATTCATCGGTGTCACTGGCGGTTGTCACTGGACTCGTTCTCATTGCAAGAGTATTGATGCCCCTGCATGTCTTCAGTCTTTAGTAGTTAATGGCATGAAATCACGAAGGGTGAATTTCCTTGCCGGCTTCGAAGTCTCGGAAGGAGACTTTTCTGCTGCCCCCAGTGAAGGAGTAGGGGAAGTTCTGTCTTTTCAGGAACTTCTTGTTTTTGGTTGAGCTTTCTCACTGCTGTTTAAGCTTGCGGAGTTTCATCCTGGCTTGCCTTTTCGCTGTCGAGCGGTCGGCTTTTGTTTTGACGATCTCCAGTTTTCATCTTCCAGGAGATCGGGATGTACCCATATGGGCTGTCCATCTGGTGTTGTGCACGGGACTAGCTCTGGATGTTTGAGCTCCATTTTTATCACTTGAAAGGAAGTAGTGACCTTCTTCTTTGGTGACTTTTGTGTTTGTCCATGAACACCATGTTGACGTAAAAGAGGCAGACCCATAGTTTTTGTCAAAGGTGATGACTCCGTTTTTTCACATCTCGTTGATCTTTTCTCTCACAACGAAGCATTGGTTGAGAGGATGCGAGATCATCTGGTGGTATGGACAGTACCGGGGATTGTTGGTTTTGCCAACATCTCCCGGTCTTTTGGGTTCAGGCAGGGTGAGCTTCCCGTTTGCCAAGAGAGCCTCGAAGATTTCTTCGACATCTTCATCGAACGGGTATTTCTTTTCTACTCGTTCCTTGAAGGCATCAGAGAGTTCAGGTCTCTTACCTGCACCTTTGTTTTCAGCTTTCTTTGGTGGCTGCGGAGCTGACTTGGTTTGTACATTGAGAACCTCCTTTTTCTTTTGCTTCGAGGTTGCAATGGCGGTCGGCTCCTTCTTTGATGATTTCTAACTGCTGAGGTCTTTGATCACCGTCTCAGCCTCATAGATGCTTCTAGGAGTTCTCCCAGATTCTTTGATTTGTTGCCGATAATCATGGAGCGTATCTTTGCTCTCATGTTGTTACGGCAGATGTCGACCAGCGACGCTTGTGGCAGTACGTCTGAACATTTGTACGCCATTGCCTTCCACTTGTGAATGTAGTCGTATGTTGACTCATTCTCTCCCTGTTTTAGGCTGCAAAGTTGAGCCATAGTCACAGGATAATCCTCACCTTTGAAGTGAGTTAGGAAGCGTGTCTCCATCATGGCCCAGTTTTGGATAGAGTCCTCCTGAAGAGTGGAGTACCAATCAAAGGCCGTTCCTTTTAGGGTACTTGCGAAGAGACGGATCTTGAGGGGTCTTGATCCGCGATGGCTCCCGTCAGGATCTTGAAATGGATGACATGTTGTCTGGCCGAGCCCTTCCCCGTATATGTTTGGAGAGTGGGCGGTTTGAATTTGGTAGGAAACGGTACCGAGTCCATCCATAAGGGATATGGCGGCTTGATTCCGTGTTCCTTTAGTGAATCCTCTTCCTTTGCTTTGGCGAGGATATCGTCAACGTCCTTTTTGGTAAGGGCGCGTGACTCATTTACCTCCTCTTCATGGTGACTTGGAGGAGCTTCATTATTTGGTGACGTTGGAGGGTAAGAAGTAAGTTCTCCATGAGAGCTTCTATCCTCTGCTGTCCCTGCTCCAGCTGCTGGATGCGTGCGGCTACGTCATCTTGCGGCGGAGGCTGCTCAGCATTTGTGACTAAGACGTTCATCCTTCGAGGGTCGAATGAGGATACTGTCTTGGTGACTGAGCTGGAGCTCATTCTTTTGGATGAAGAGCTCGAAGAGTGATTGCTCCGGTGTCCTTGACTTGAAGGAGTGGGAGAATCTTCTTTATGTCTTCGCGCCCGGGAGACGCTGCGAGTCACTGGTCGCTTGACATGGATTTTTGTTGCTGACTTCTGGCGCCTTTCTGGTTTTGCCAACCATATGGACAGTAGCAACTTGGTTGGGTGCTTCTTTTTTCGACCCATTTTTGAGAGACCTGGAGCGTGGAGTGCTGGGCTTTTTGCTTCTCTAGTCTCTTTTGCCGATACGCCGCGCGGCGACGCATACGACGAGCGATTTGAGCTTCAGTTAGCTCGGGCTGTGCTCTAGCCACCCTCGCACGCAGCAACCGATCTTGTCTTCTTTGTAATTTGGCAAGGACAGGATCTGGACGCGGTCCTTAGCCTGTCGCAGCGAAGCTTTAAATTTGGCGAGCTCGGCCCCTGTTGAGATGAAGGGCCGAGTTGCAGGAATACAGGCCTTGACAGGTTCTCGCTGAGGCCTGATGATGCACGACTTGATCCTGGGCTTATAGGAATAAGCCGGCTCGTGCTGGATGGATTTTGTTTGGTGGAGGGCTGGTTTCTCCTCTTTCGTGTACGAGAGAGGGTAGAACCGGTTCTCCTTGAGCGGGGCCAGGTATGCTGGCCTTGCAGATCTTTGGGACCTTCTTTGTTTTGGAGAAGGTCTTGGAGACCAAGTCTTGAGGTAGACCTGGTTTCTTGCAGGCTGAGGTTTCGCGGGGTTGTCGCGGGCTTCAGTCTTCTTGGCGGTTGCCCTTGGTGTCACGGTAGTGACGTGCCCAGGGGGGGTTCTCTGCTTCTTTGCAGGAGTTGTTTCTTCTGCGGGAAGTGGAAAAGGTCCCAGCGACCCGAAGACGATGGACCGGGGAGAGGAGGTCGACCCGGTATCTTGTGCGTTACCGAAGGAAGTGACACTTCGGCCGCTGGCGAGGTGCTTAAGAGCGCGTTTGTTTTGCTTCTCTTGAAGCATTAGCTGGTACTTGTTCTCGTCGAAGGTGATTGTCAACGAAGCTGCCATGTTAGTTTTGAAAACCTTTTTCTGAAACAAGACCGGATCCATTAGTAATCACAAGAATGTGGTGATCATAAATGGAAATCAACTATGGCGTTTTCTTTTCAATTTGCTCGAGGGGACAAGGCCCGGCCCAAGCAAAATGAAGAAGGCAAAAAGCCATAGAGTATACAATTGTTCTAAACGCGAGTATGAAAGGCTCAGAGTGAGCGTCCCAGTGACTGCTAGAAGCAATTGTGAACCTTAATTCAGATTACCGAGGAGCGAGGCTCACTCGAAGTAAAATGATATAAGGTTGGGAGTACAAATGTGTTGGTCGCGAATACAGTAGACCCAAGAGGGCGTACTAGCACCGCTAGGCACAGATGTTGTAAATCGCATCCTTGAAATGGACACGAGATGGGATTTTTTGAAAGGTCAAGGTTGGGTTCATAAAAGAGAGCAAACGGCACTCCGATCCGAACACGTGCTCAACATTTCTGCGAGCACAGAGTCCGAAAAGGAAATAACTAGAATTTCTCGAATCTGGACCCAACAATGACGGAAGTTTTTTTTTTTAGAAAAGTCAGGATCAGATTCATCAAAGAGAGCAAATGACGTTCCAACCCAAACACGTGCTCAACATTTCTGCGAGCACAGTAATCCGAGGAGGAAGAGGTCAAGATTTCTCGATTTTGAACCCAGACGTGACAGAAGGTTTTTTTTTTTTTTTTTGAAGATTTTTTTTTTTGAAAGTCAATATCGGATTCATCAAAGAGAGCAAATGATGTTCCAGTTCAAACACGTGCTCCACATTTCTGCGAGCACAGAGTCTGAAAAGGAAGAGATCAAGATTTCTCAAATTTGAACAAAAAAACCGACGAAATTTTTTATTTTTTTTTAGGGTTTGAGAATATATCGAGTTCTCACGATTCGTTCTTATAAAACCAATGTTGATAGACCAGCCCCCAGGTAAGGGTAGGATTACTTAATGAACCCGTTTGGAGGACCCTTACCAAGAACAGCCTAGCTGTCTCCAAACTCTAGACAAGGCTTTTCTTAGATCAACCTCGATTAAAGAACGCAATCGGTAAAACTTTCGTGTTCTCAAATGCTTCCCCCTTTATTTTTTTTTTATTTTTTTATTTTTTATTTTTTATTTTTGGACTCATCAGAGAGAGCGAATGGTCCGTTCCCAATCTGAGCAGGGGCTCAAACAATTTCTGCGAGCCCTAAGTCAGAAAGGAAAAGAAAACCAAAATTTCTCAAATTTGGATCCAAAAGAAAGAAGATTTTTTTTTTTTTTTGAAAATCTGACAAGTTTGAAATCAGATTTTTTTTTGATGGATTCATCAGCGAGAGCGAATGGTCCGTTCCCAGTATGAACAGGGGCTCAAACAATTTCTGCGAGCCCTAAGTCAGAAAAGAAAAGAAAACCAAAATTTCTCAAATTTGGATCCAAAAGAAAGGAGATTTTTTTTTTTTTGAAAATCTGACAAGTTTGAAATCAGATTTTTTTTTTAACTCGTTAAAGAGAGCAAACGGTCCCTTTCCCAATCTGAAAACGTGCTCAAACATTTCTGCGGGCACTGAATCCAAAAGGGAGGAGATCGAGATTTCTCAGATCTGAATTCAAAGAAGAAGAGAAGATTTTTTTTTTCAAGAAGGAGAAAGATTGGAAATAGAGTTAAAGAAAGAAATTTCCAACAAAAACAAAAATCCCATCTCATGTTTTTTTTTATGCAGGATTCAACATTGGCCACCAACTAGAAAGGTGCCAAAGAATCTAAGTTCATGTTCTCAAATGAACGTGTTCCACCGGGTGTGCCAGCTTGATGGACCCGATTCCACCCTCTCTCCCGCTGCCTCCGCCCCGGGTCTTTCGGGGTACGGCGGAGGGGAGGAGAAGAAAAGATAGGGGTATCAACATCTTTCTTTTTTTTTTTTTTTTTTGTACGGGTATGCCAATTTCACTTTTCTACTTGGAATTTAGGAATGGTGATCCGAAGATCCACCTTCACAAGTAGAAAGGGGAAATGAAGCTTTTTTTAGTTTCTATTGCACACATATTTTAAGAAAAGAGACAAAAGGGTTTTTTTTTTATATGCCGTGAAAGGCGATTTCATTTGTTGCCGTGAAAGGCGATTTTTGCCGTAAAAGGCGATTTACAAGTCTTATCCATTATGAAAGTCAAGAGTTGTGATTTTTGTCTCTAAAAGAAAAATAAAGTACAATAGAAATCAAGAAAAGGAATCTGACTTCTCATTCGATTGTGGGGACACGTTCAGATCGACGGTCGCGAGTCATGTATGGGCTCCTCCATCGTCCATGCAGATGAGAACACGATGCTTGGATTCTTGGCTTGGCTTTTTAACCTCAGATTTTTAAAGGACAAAGACCAAGAGAAGGTCTTATATCCGATAAAAAGCTAAGTAAACGAGCTGAAAAGCCACGTTTTAGCCATGTTGGTAGAAGAAGGGAGGTCCATGGGGGGGTGGCCCCCCAAGGGTGCTTCAATCACCTTTTGGTGGTCTTTGCAGCAGAGTTGCAGGATTTCTGGATTTTCTGGGCAATTCTCTGGATTCTTTTTCCGTTCTTCGTCTTCTTTTTTTTCTGATCCCTTTTCCCTTTGGAATGCCCTCCTATTTATAGGCCTTTGGTAGCCATTTAGGAGGGTTTATGAGCATTGAATGCATTAATGCTCATAATGGGAGGAGTTACAAGTTTTAAAGTATTTGTTTTGTAACTCCTTTTTCCTTGAATCTGATTGGCCGATGGAGAATAATGAGCTTTTAATTGCCTTTAATCCCCATCATGGGAGGAGTTTCATGGCTTTAATGCCATAAATCCTTTGACTTGTAACTCCCATTTGCTTGCTTTTGATTGGGCCGTCCAAAATAATGAGTTAATGACCGCATTAACTTGTCATAAAACGGATCATTTAACCTCATTAATTGGTCGCCAAGTCGCTTGAAGAGTCGCGGGCCGTGCCGCGTCTTTTGGAATTCTTCTTGTGATGACCGCCAGTGGATCCACATGTTGTTTGATGTCGGATGGCGATGCAATTTCAGACATTGATTAATATCAACATGCCGGCAACATCTGTCCTGTCGATTTCACGATCGGGCGGGCGGAAACTGTGCTTTCTTTGTCGGCCGGTTGACGATTTCGAGGCATCTAATGATCATCCAATGATTTCGGCGGTGAATCCGTGATGTTGACGAAGATCGACGGATTTCATGCACGAAAAATCAGATTTTGGAAAAATCACAGGGGCCAATCAACTCGAAACGCGAAAGGGACCCGAAAAAAGGGGTTTCCGGCGACTTTTGGGTCGCCGAAATTCCATGGTCGCCGGCGACCATGGGCCTTGGGCCCATTTTTTGGCCGCCGTTCGGTCGCCGTTTCTTCACCGTTTTTCGATCTTTTTTCATTCTTTTTTCTTCTGTATTTTTTCTGACATTTCCCCTCATTTATTGGCCTGATTCTCTTGAAGAAAACCCGACGAGAAGCCACGCAAATCGGAGCACAAAGTTTCCTATTTTTCTGGAAAGCCAAAGACTTTGTTGTGCGGTATTGCCGATTTTTTGTCAAGCATTGAAACTAGGCCAAACGATGTCGGAATGACCTGAAATTCGACGTGGAGTTTCTTGAGCAGTAGATAGGACCAACCATAGGCTTTGGTTTGAGTTTTGAAGCCGTTCGGGGTCCAGCAAATGCTTGCCTTAATTTCGCCATGAGAGAAATGCCGAGCTTTGACTTGTGGTCAACCGATGTCCAATTGACCTGAAATTTGACAGGGAGCCTCCTGAGTAGTAAGTAAGACCAACCATGGGCTTTGGTTTGAGTTTTGAAGCCTTTTGGGGTCCCGCAAATGCTCGCCTTGATTTCACCTCGAGGAAAATGCCGAGCTTTGAAACTAGGCCAAACGATGTCCGTTTGACCTAAAACTTGACAGGGGACCTATTGGAGTCATTTTGAGATGATCCATTAGCTCCAATTTGGATGCCATAATTCTGGGGTGTTCCGCCGCCGACAGGCCTGTTTTTACTTCCCGAGAGTTGATGAAGGGTCAAACGTCGTCCGTTTGACTTGAAATTTTGCAGGGGGCCTTTTGGAGGTATTTTGAGACCATCCGTAGGCTTTGATCGATGTTTTCAAGTCTTCGACACTGTCGCTGCAGGGAGCTCCTGTCTGGCTGTCGGAGGAGTGAAGTTAGGCCAAATGATGTAGAAATGGCTCGAAACTTCATGTGTACCCCTCTTTTGGCTGTTTTGAAGGATCTTGCAGTTTTTATTTGATTCTGACAAGATCTGGTGCTTGAAGTGGCGCCTTCCTATTTATGGCAGGATGTGGCTCCATGTAGCTTTTGGTGTTGAAGGGACATAGTGACATTTTTGGTGTCAACACTCTACTGCAGCAAACACCACAAGGTGATCAAAGTCCCTTGGGGGGCCACCCCCCAAAGGCAAGGCCCTATCCCCTTCTATCCAACATGGCCTAGACGTGGCTCTTCAGCCCGTCTACTCGGTTTTTTTGGATATAGGACCTCCCCTTGGTCTTTATCCTCTGAACATTCGAGGTTAGAGCCAAGCCAAAGAATCAAGGCATCATACATTCTCATCTGCATGGACGATGGCGAAGCCCATACACGACTTGCAACTGTCGATCTGAACAAGTCCCCGCAATCTGCTGAGAAGTCATAATTCTTTTTCTCACTTTTCTATTGTATTTTATATTTCTTTTAAATAGACAAAAAATCACAATTCTTCTCTTTCATTATTGATGAGATTTGTAAATCACCTTTCAGGGCAAAATCGCCTTTCACGACAAAATCGCCTCTTATAGCATTAAAAAAGAAATTGTCTCTTTTCTTAAATATATGTGCAATGGAAAGTCAGAGAAAAGATTGATTTCCTTTCTAGTTGTGAAGGTGGATCTCCAGATCACCACTTCAAATTCCAAGTAGAATAGAAAATCTGACATACCCATACAAAAAAATGTTGATACCCGCCTTTCTCTTTTTCCTTCCATTCGGCCTTTCGGCAGCCCCGGGGATGGATGAGAGTGGAAAGGAAGAAACAGGTCCATCAAAGCCTGTAATTTGGATTTGGATATTTTCGATGTGGGACTTGGACAAAGCCATACGGTGCTAACTCCACGTCCTTTACCAGTGCAAGCTTTGTCATCATTTATAAGGGACCCATACATCTACGCCATCCACTATTATATATAACCCACTATTCACATATTTCTTTTTTCCTTTTTTCTAAGTAGGGAAACCAGTGAGAAGTAACACTTTCAATTGGTATGAAGCAAAGTTCCAACACTACTTGACCATGAGTATACTGTAGTTCACATATTTCACTAATGAGTCTTATGCTATATATTAGTTAGATCTAATGGGAATCATATGGATCAACTATCATTTAAGAGAGCCCACTATCAAAATATTATTTACATGATCCCACAATTATTGTGTTATTCAGTGGGTTAACATTACGATTTGGCTTGATTTTTGGTGGAAGGTGGAAGGACATTTTCATAATTTGTGAGTCATGTTCTTTTAAAACTAGGAGAGTTTCTAAATGCACACTATAAATGAATTCGATACTAAAATAAAAGCTCTTTGCAGGAATGTGATTTGGTTGGAAAGTAAAATAGAATGTAAAGTGCAGGAATGAGAATGACAATGAGATTTACATAGTTCGGCAATGCCTATATCCACATTTCAGAGGAAGGACCTCCTGGTAAGATTTTCATTGATGAATAAATGAACCAGTACATATTCTATGGTACAAGGAGTAGGCATTCTAGGTTAATACCTCCCTAGTGCTATTGCTTACCATTGCCAAGACACCCACTTGAGCAAAAAGGGGCTCTCGAGGAAGTCTCTGCCCTGCTCTTCAATGGGTGCTTGTCGATCTCTCTCTCCTTCTTTATTGCCCCCCTTCCCTCTTTGTTCTCCCCTCTTGCCTAGGGATCAATGCTATTTATGGATTCTTCGGCAGTGGTCCCCACTATGGCAGAACAAAATATCTCTGGCCGGAAAGGGTCTTCCGTGACTAACAAGTAGTGAGACCCTCCTTCGATTGCTGTGTGAGCAAGAGCTGCTTATGTAAGTGAGTATTGCCTTTGTGAATCCTAGGTGGGAAGCCCCTTCCGTGGAGGTAGCGGGTACTAGAGGCGGACCCATGTTATTCATACATGCGGCGGTGGCCCCAGGTCAGATCAAAAAATACTTAAAAGGTTTGGCCCATGCTCTTCTAGTTGTCACCCCACCCTAGTTTTCCAAAATAGTTTCACTCTCTGTCTACAGATCTCCCTCTGCTACTTGTATTTCCGGGGGTTTCTTTTTTATGGGAAAGGAAGGAGATGGGAATGGTCAATAGATGTAAGAAGAGTAGAATTATAGAGGATCTTATATCAAATTCGGATCTTGTACGCAGGCCACAACAAGAAAGTCTATGACATGTGGTGGTAGCAGCTATCCTACTGTGAGCTTTGAGAGATATCTAATGGTTGTGATTTTCTGGAATAGGTGTTGGGCCCCACAAACTCCTTAAAGCTGGTTTAATTTTTTCATATGATAATTATTATTACTTCTTTGGAGTTCTACGGAGTTTCTGATTTCAATAGAAAAAAACACTAATTTCTTAATGAATTAGTTGTTGTAGTTCAGGCCCACACAAGTGGGAAGGGCGCCCACACATACGGGTAAGGAGTCGTTATCAAATTAGCTGTTATAATTGAAAAGTTTATGTAGGAACTGAGTGTTAGTAGTAAAATGCAAACCCTATATATTTAATTTGAAAAAAAAAAAACTAAAGTCATTAAACCATGAAATAAGTGGATATTATTCCTAGTCGACGTTGATTTTGACCTTTTCAATTAAAATCGTCCGCCCCACTTAAATGAAAATCTTGGGAACGCCACTGGCGGGTCCCTCCTTCCTTCGTCGAGTAAGTCTTGGGTTTTCGTAGAGAAGTGGGCTCTGGAGGCTAGTTACATGATCACAAAGTCTTGCCCTATTCATGCCTATCGGGAACCTCCATAAGGGTTGCTTCTAGGAGGCCACCTTCATGAAAGCCCCCTCCGGGATGGCCACCTTCGTGATGGCCATTTCGTGGGGGTTGCCTCTTTGTGAGGGCTTCCTTCATGAGGTCCCCCCGCTTTGTGAAAGTAGCCTTTTGGGGGGGTGGGGCGCGCTTCCTTGCATTTGTTGGAAGTAGGTGGGCCTCGTGGATATGTTTCAAAACTTTTGACCCACTTGACATAGGGATCAACTATCCATAAGGCTACAAAACCCAATCCAGGATCCAAGTCCTCAAACTCATCAACCATAAGCAGTAATAAACTCTATCTAGAAGATAGAAACAACACCTAATAAGCAACCACAAAATCTACAACATATAAGGAAGTAGATTATACCTTTGGAGCTTAGTAGAGCTCTAATGGAGAAGTTGATCTCTTTCTTTGATGATGAACTCTTTCACGAATCAAATCAGAATCTCCAAGACCCAATTGTCTTCCACGCTATTGCCCGTATCAGATCTCTATTCTCAAAGAGATGGGTGGGATCTCTAAAAGAAACCAACTAGAAGCTCTTAGGGAAGCTAGAAGAGAAACTAAAAGAGGAAGAAGAGGAGGGGCGTGCAACACTTGCACAAATCTAGGGCTGGGTGTGAATTCCAATAATGGGAATTGCTTGGGACGTCTAAGGCCTCCTCTCCTCTATTTTAAAGCAAAAGAAACCTCCTCTTACTAATTGAGATATAAGTCTCACTTCCATAACAATTAGTAGCTTACTATTATCACAATAGGAGGTCTTACTTCAAATGTGATTATTAACTTTCTATTTCCTTTCCTTTTAGAGTTCAAGCAGAATTAGTAACTTTTTAATAACTTGGGCTAGCGTGGGGACCACTAGGGATTCCATAGAAAACTTGCTCCAACTGGATCACCTCAACCCTACATCTCATGTGCAATCCGGGCCCATAGTTAATTGCAAATAACTTCACTATATAAATGCAATTGAACTCCAGTCTTTGGAATTAATTACATGAAGACCCTAAACTACCCTATGACTACAAGTAGGCCCCTCCATCTATATCCATGGATCAATTAGTCTTGTCCACCAAATCGGATCCATATCTTATTATCCTTGAGACCCAATTAATTATAGCGATCATCGACACCTATCCAATTAACTCTTAATTGAGATGGGTGCGCACTTACCAATGATAAATCCATTAATTGTTACAAGGGGATAATGAGGATAGATTCCATCTTGACCATTGAACGTTCCCAGAGTTCTATTACCACGTACCCAAGACACCAAGATGTTGACCTGCAATTGGCCTCACTCATTGGTGACTCAAAGCAAATGAATAGACAAAAATTTGAGTTCATTAATGTCTCAGGATTTAGAGCCTATTGCTAGGAAATTATGAGAGTAGACCTTAATGTACAGACAATGTTTCATAAGGTGATTCTCATGGTCCTTCAATACATCCAATGTACCAGCACAATGATCCAGAATCTTACATTCCGATGATCGAGACAAATCACACTATCTCATAGTGATCAAAGTACTGCAACCTTGTCAGATGAGATGCCCAATCTCATCACTGGTTGTGAAGCATAAATGAAAATATGAAAATTTCACAGGTCATTGAACTTGATCTCAATGAGAGGGTTGTAAAGTAGATCATCATCTGACTAGGGCCTAGTTGCAAGGACTTGGCCCCAACATGACCGGGTCATAAAATAAGTCTCATTTGGCGCCAGTCAACAAAATATGGAGTAACATAGATCATTTCAAATGTTGTGAACTTGATACGAGTTAGCAAATTGTTGAGACTAATTTAAACTAATACATGGTATATGGTTTGTTGGGCTTAAGCCCATTAAAAAACAGAGGACACCATGAGGTATATTGTGGAATGTGGTTTATGCAATTCAAGGGCTAGACATAATGGATTTTATAGCAGGCCCAATAGCCATGCCCCTCCATTCATTAGCGGGCTCAACCAATTATTGGGTCCGGATAAAATCTCAGTGATTACTATTTTTTTTCCCAATCCCAAAAAAGATGGACAAAACAGTTTTCCAATAGTATCCCTTCTTGTGTAACGAGGAATTATTAACCCGCCACCCACCACCACCACCACCACCCTGGTTTATGCATCTCCGAATTACAGCTCTACCTCACCTCTCTAATATCTCTTTCCTTCAAATCCACTCTTGAAAATAAATTCTTTGATATTCAATACAAGAGTATGCATACCCCCACTTTCATGGTTTTTTTTTTTTTTTTTTTTTTTTTTTTTTTTTTTTTTAGCTTGGAAGGAAACCCATTCATGTTTGTTTATGCAGAATATTTTTCTTGAGAAAAACAAAATGATTTTCCTTCATTTCAAGTCAGCAATTTCCACGATTGTCGTTTTTCATGGTGAAAACATCTTCTGAAACTTTAGTTTTGTGGAAGGAAATTATTATCAGAAAGAAGAAAAATCAATTTATACAGTCATAACACAAGTAGACAAACTATATTTCGCACTAGAAAATATTTTGGTCCACCCAAAAGTTCTAAACCGAAATGGAGGAAAATGAACTCTTCAGCTTCACAAAAAATCAAACATCTAACAATGAAAAAAAAAAAAAAAAAAAGACAGACAAGGAAGGAAATCCTAATGTTCTTATGATTGATAAAAGTAAATAGAAAGACACTACTTCCTGTTTCTTAAAAACTCCAAAAATCAATATGTAATCTCATAATTCGACCATGATTGTCTAAATCCTCTCACTTTATATAAGAAGAATTACCTACTGCAAGATTATTTAAAATTTAAATTCAGCTAATGTTTCTCTCCCACCTAATCTCTCCTAAAAAACCAGCCTTAATATAGGCAGAGGTCCCAAATACCAAATCTCTATTAAATATCAATCCACACGTGATTAAACTAATAATTAATCATAAACCAGATTAAAAGCAATCAAACCACATAAAGAGAAGGACGCATGATTTTTATGTGGAAAACCCTACTTGGAAAAAAACCACGGGCCTTATTGTCTAGGCCAACAGACAACCAAGCACTACATAAAAATGAAGATTACAAGATTACTTACAACCTTTTCATAGTTGTTAACTCAACCTAAGGACTATATCTGATGCTGTCGACAACCTATCGTTAATCTTCACCGTGCTTGAGCAAAACCGCCTTCAAGAAAGCAGGATGGAATCAAACCCAAAACTTGATCTTTAGCACAACAGAACTTGAAGCTTTGGGGGAAGGAATGGATCTCTCTAAGTCTTCTATAAGGATTAATCTTGATCAGTGGTGGTTTATAATAGAGAGAGGATGGTTTTAAATAGGCTTATACTCGTGTGTCAAGTCTTAGGATTGAATTAGGATAGGAGAGTTTGCTAGAGAGAAAATAGGAGAAGATTTCCGGATAGAATTAAAAGTTTTTAAGGTTCACTCGAGCGGACAGGGGAGTTCGCTCGAGCGAACTACTCTCTGTTTCAGATGATCAGCGTAGAACACACTTCACTCGAGCGGATGAAAATGTTGGGATGAGCGACGAAGGTTTTATGAAGGGTTCGCTCGAGCGACCTCTATAAACTACAGATTCCGGAATTTTTGACTTTCTTTTCTTTGCAGATCTTGAGCAGTCCTTTTCTAAATAAAATACAACTTTTAAGAAGCCCGTTTTGTCCATAATCCTATGAATTAGCCAACTAAAACTCTTACATCTCCTTAACAATCCTAACAAACATACCCCTAAAACATGTATATGAAGTCACGGACTTGTTTGCCACAATAAGAACTCGCTCTGATACAGTATAAGATACCATGTCCTAATTCAAAAGATTCAGCAAATCAAGATACCATGTACCAATCCAAAAGCTTAAGCAAAACAGGTATATGAAGCCTTATCAAATCCATTAGATGAAGTGGGGTGTGGGACTTTCCCAACAATTTCTACCCCGAAGTGATTGCAAAAAAAACAAGCCAGTTCTACTGAGCCTCGTTCCACCTCAAGAGCGACCATTCTCTCAATGGACCCTTGCTAAATGACACAATCTCATAGTTCACAGCCTCACACCCACCAAAGCTGACCCAAAGGACACAATCATAGGAACCCAAGTGGGGACATCAACCTGCAACACCACCTTCAAATAATTGAAGAAAGTAGGATGGTGTTGTGCCTGTGAATGGGAGAGATTCCATGGTTTTTGATCCAAGCAGTCTGCCTTCGTGAATAAGAGGCTAATCTATATTGATGAAATAAAATTTAAAAATAGTTCCAAAATCAGAGCATAAATTTCAAACAGGCCTCGAGGCATTGCTTATTTAAAAGGTCCTCTTGTCTTTGGGTTTCCTTTCAAATAAGCCCTTATTGTTTGATAATAGTAATGACATGAAAAATGGTACTAAAAAAAAGTGGCATAAATATTGCATTGCTACTTACCTTAATAAATCTCAAACGAACAACCACTAATAACTAGGGTCTTTTGTTGTAATATCTGAATTCATGTTTAAGTTGTGAAAAAATTCTATGCTGGCTGTCAAAATACCGAACGCAACCCTCCTCCTCTAAATTGGCTTGGGATCGACAGTAAAAAACTAGCGATTAGACCATCTATGACTTATATATTAGAATGTTAACCAATTAAGAACCAATAAAATGAATGTAGCGGATATGATAATGTTGAGGTGGATGTGTGGTAAAAGGAGAAAGGATAAAATCAGAAATGGGCGCTTTCAAGAACATTTACGGGTATTAACCATGGTTTAAAATCTCGTTTTTGGTCGAAGTATCGGCCGGGCTGAAAAACTGATATGATATAGGTATCAGTTCATCATGGTCGTCGCGATGTGAATTTTTTTTTTAATCCAATAAAATTTGCAAAAATATTCAAAAAATACATAATATTAGAAAATACTGGAAAACAATATTTGTTTCCATTAGTAACAACAATAAATCAAAATCTCGGTTATCTTAAGTTATGAGTCATGTCTGTGTTGCAGTTCGCTGTCTTCTCTAGTATTTCATATAATGTAACCCTGATTGATGCTCATGATCAATTTATTAGTGTGAAATATATGAAAATAAAGATAATATATCAATCTTCATTTAATACTAAATCAATCATTAAGTAAGTTGTGAAATTCAAAACCATGAAGATAACATATTAAAATTTGAAACATGATAGTGAGATAGATAAATCATAAAGGCATAAAGCACTTGGGCATCAAAAGGTTCATGGTTTACCTGAAATTAGAGGAGACTATATAGTAGAGAGTAGAAAGTAGAGACTAGAGAGAGGTTTATGAGTATGAGTGTATGACAGATTGACGGCCTAATTCTACTACAACAACTTGCACTTTTAGCGACGTTTTTTAGCGACGCTGTTATAAATTCATCGGTAAAGAGTACTCTTTACCGACGTATATAATTTCGTCGGTAAAAACCGGACTTTTACTTACGTTTTTTATAGACGTTTTTCATAAAACGTCGGTAAAAGTCAAGTTTTCACCGACGTTTTATAAAAACCGTCAGTAAAAGTCAGGTTTTCACCGACGTTTTATAAAAAAACATCGGTAAAAGTCAATTTTTTGAAACAGCTTATTCTCCTAGAAAATCGGAGACTTTTACCGACGAATTAAAACGTCGTTAAAACTCTAAGTTTTTATAAAACGTTCCTAGTAAAAGTAGAAAATGAGAGACTTTTACCGGCGAATTAAAACGTCGGGAAAAGTCAATTTTTGAATTACTTATTTAGAAAATCAGAGACTTTTACCGACGAATTAAAACGTCGGTAAAAGATCAATTTTAGAATTACTTAAAAAATCAGAGACAGTTACCGACGTTTGTTAGAAAAACGTCGGTAAAACCCTACTTTTACCGACGTTTTCTAAAAAACGTCGCTAAAAGGCTGCTTTTCAATCTTAAATTTAACTTATTTTTTAGGAAAAGTAGAAATAGAGATTATTTCCGACGAATTACAAATTGAAGCAAGGGAAGATGATGAATGGCTGGTCCAATAGTAGAGTAACGGTAGCAACGACGGTGGCACGGCCTTGGATGAAATCTAAGTGGTGGTGTGCCTTTGCGAAGGCCTTGGATGAAATATTGATGGAAATTGGGAGAGATATAGAAAAATATAATGGAAAAAAGAGAAGGTGTTGCTGGTTGTCGAAGAGGAATGTGGGAAGATGGATTCACGTGCAGCCTCTTTCTGGCTCCTTTTATGTATTTTTGATGACTTGGCTTGTTAGGTTTTGATTTGGGTAATGATTAATAGTGTGGGGTCCAAGTTGAATTAGGATTAGTAGTGTGAGGTCCAAGAGGGTTTTGAGAGAGTTTCTAGGGGTTGGCCCACAATCTTAGTGAAAATATGATTCTTCTTATCGCACGTAACTTCCTCTATTGGGCCCAGTTTTCTTCCAAATAAATTTCAAATCTAAAAATAAGATTTGCAATGCAATTCTAATTTGAATGCATTTGGACCCCACTTGGACTATATCATCTTGAACTTTCATGGCTTTGGACGTGTAAAGCCTCTTTTGGATTTTTTTTTTTCATTGTTTTATTTTCTTTCTTGATTCAAGATTCAAAATTTGAATCTTAAATTTTATCTTCAATCATGGCTTAGATGTCAACTTGGAATGGAGAAGCTTGGGAAGGCAAAGGGTTGGACGTGTGATATCTCATTTGGATAGCTTCTTGGCTTGCAAAAGTTTCCAAATATTTGGAAACATATCTTGACTGAAATCCAACTTGTAGAGTTCTTAAGGAAACCTAGACTCTTTGGATTTGAATTTATCTTACAACTTCTTGGTTATTACCCTCCATATTTAGGACTCTGAAATTTGTTTGAGTCTATCAAAATCTGGGCCCACTTCCTCTCTTAAGAAATTCCTCAAATTACATCTTGGCTTAAATAATTCAAAATCTGAAATTCAGTTTTGTATTATCAATTAAAACACATGATGGGCCCCACTTCTGTGTGCAATGCTTGAAATTCCCTTACCTTGGATGTCCTTCATATGGCTGGATTTTCTTTTGCAATTTTTTTTTTCTTCTTTGTTTGGCTTGAATTGAATCTTCGAACCAGGGTAGTGTGGACCCCATGCAGAGCTTCAATACCTTGGTTTTCATTCTTTAATTCTTCAATTGATTTATCACTTCTGTGGGTCTCAAGAAATTGATTTTCCTTATAAAAATACCAATGAATTACAAAACGTCTGTAAAATCGACTTTTAACGATGTTTCCTTAAAAACCGTTGGTAAAGTTTAATTTTATTATTAACTTCGTTTTTAGGAAAAATAAATATTAGTGACTATTATTGATGATTGGTAAAATGAACTTTTAGCTACATTTTTTTTAAATGTCGGTAAAGTTTAATTTCATTTTTAGAAAAATTTAAAATTAGAGACCTTTACCGATGAATTTTTTCTTTTACCGATGAAAATTAACGTCGGAAAATATATTACCGACGTTTAATTTAAAACGTCGGTAAGCCCTTTAATTTTTCCCACTTCTTTTTTTCGCTCTCCCGCCACAAAATCCCTCTTTTCTCCTTTGTCTCTCTTTGTTGTTTCTCTCTCTCTCTCTCTCTCTCTCTCTCTCTCTCTCTCTCTCGCTTGATCTCTCTGCACTCTCTCTCGCTCGTTCTGTCGGTCTCTCTCTGCTCTCTCTCGCTCACTCGATCTCTCTCTGCTCTCTCTCTCTCTCGCTCTCGGTCTCTCTCTGCTCTCTCTCTCGCTCTCAGTCTCCCTCTGCTCTCTATCCCTCGGTCTCTCGGTCTCTCTCTGCTCTCTCTCTCTCAGTCTCTCTACTCTCTTTCTATCGCTCTCTCCGTCTCCAAAAACCCATTTCTGTGATCAGGCGCAGACCCATCCCTCTAAGAAAACCGGTGCCCCCTTTTCCGGTCGTCTTCTCCAAAGCCAGCACGAGTTTGACCCCTTTTCCGGTCGTTTCTCCAGACGCAGCACAAGGTTGACTCCTTTTCTGGTTGTCTTCTCCAGAAGCATTTGCCCTTTTTTGCTCTATCTCTGTAACAGAGAATTGAAAAAGGAGGAGGTATTTCAGTTTGCTTTGTTCTTGACTTGTAGTGTTTTTCTTTTTTTTTTTTTTTTTTTTATGTGTGTTTGATTTGGTTACATGAGATTCTAGGGAATGGTTGAATGATTGGATTGGATTGGTTAGGGTTCTGGATGAGTGATTGTGGGTGTTTTTGTGTTTTTTTTTTTGGAGTGAGGGCTTGGAATCTGAAGTTGTCTGTCGTGGTGGTTTGTTTGATCAGAAGTAGGAGTTGGGGAGAATTTGGGAATGATGTGTTCATTTGTTGGGAGTAGGTATAGTGGTGCTTGGGGAGGTAATCTTTGATGGCACAGCTACTGGAGATCATGATGCAACCCTTTGATTAGTAATGGCGATGAGGTAATCTTTGCTCGTTGAAGTCATTTTTCTTTTGAATTCTTTAGTTTCAGGCATTTGTGTGAAACACAAATGTTTTGGGACCATTGAGAAATAAAACCTAAAGAGATTTTTCTTTGGTCCTAATGTATGACAATAGATTTTGTTTTTGGAAATTAAAAAGGATGACTGCGATTATAACGCCAGTGTTCACATATTGAGCCTAGTTCTTTTAAAGTTCGGGGTGAGAACTATTTTAGGTAAGGAAGGAAAAATATCCACTGGGTTCATGTTTTCAAATGATTGTCATTATGGGTTTCATCAGATTGCTAGCACATGGATACTTGGATTTTGCTGTTGACAGTTTATCTTATGCTCTACCGGAAGATATAGTGGATCTTAATTTCGCATCCATTTTCTGCACTTGCATTGCAGGGATAAAAAGAAAGAATTTGCTCCAAATTATGCTGCATTTTATCCATTTGGTGTTGATGTCTTCTTATGTCAGCGGAAAATTGATCACATAGCACGGCTTGTGGAACTTCCCACTATGAATTCATCTGGAAAGGTTCCACCTATTCTTGTAGTAAATGTTCAGGTACTATTCCATGATTTTTTTTATAATTCTGATGGCTTTTAGTGATGTTCTATGTTTTGTTAGTTTTAGTTGGCTTTGGGAACCTGCATTAGAAAGATACAATTACAGAAAGTAGCCTTTTATCATATTTTTTTGAAGAATTTAATTACTTCAGAAAATTTTAAGAATGGGAAGATCTATTTGTTGTAACTTAATATCAGTCCTAAGGTTTTATGCATCAAGGATGTAGAAACCAAAGTGTCTTCTTATACTTTGCAACATTGTTCAAGTTTTAATTACTCTTGCATATTTGCATACATCTGAGATCCATTCATGCTTCGTGTAAAAACAAATTTTTTTTTTTTTTTTTTTGGGGTCATTACTGTCTGATGTATCCTAGAAAGCTGGTCAAATTGTGTTAGTTATGCTGTGTGGATTCGTTGAAATATGCAATGCAACAGTTTTAGAGGCATATTGAGCACAAACTATCTTAGATTGTCCACGGGTTCTTTGAGTGCTCATTAACAAATGGTTTTCAGTTAATAAAATATCATTTCACCTTTTCTTCTTTTGAGATTTAGCTAATATATATATATATATATATGGAAGTATCTGTCACTTGAGTTTTAAGAGTAAGATTTGTAAATTATCCTTTCTTAGTTTGACTTTTGCATATAGTTTTATGTAAGTACTTTCATCAGTCATCAAACATTGGAGCAATGTTACTGATGACCTTAACAGATTAGGGTGGGTGGGTGTGTATCCAACACCTAAATAAGTAAAAAATGGATTTTTAGCCAAAAAGAAATTTTTTCTTTTTTTTTTTTTGCCTTCTCTTTCTCACTCAAACATTTACGTATATATAGGTAACATATTACATTGACATGAAATACACATTTTATCAAGAACTTGCATTCACAACTGGAAATTGTCATAACTGTGTTATTTTTCTCAGTTTCTAGGTGATCTGACCACTTGTCCACATAAAGATATTTCTATGATTTCTATGAAATCAGAACAATAAATGGTTTAAACCATATCAATATAAAAACCTCAATGGTCTTTAGCTTCACCTGAACAATCAGATCTTGCAGAAGCTTTTTGTAAACGTAGGAATCATCATGGACTCGCAGGAGCTCCTTCCCAGCTGCCTCATTCATGGAGCTAATTAAATCATCCTGAGCCTCATTCATGCATTTAGCTGTATGGAATACTCACTGCACAAAAGCAACAAAAAAAGAATCAAAATGCATAAATAGTAAAGAGTAAAGTTAGAATATAATTCATGCAAGTGTTAAAATATAATTCATCTTTATTCCAGTCAAGCTTCAAATACCCTTAAAAAAAATTCAGTTTTGCCTTGATAGAGCAAAGTTATTTGTTTGTTGCAAGATAATTTTTAATGCTATATGCTTTGGTTGTACTTGTATCACTGGATCAGTGCTTATTCACTTCAACCCCATCCATCTTAAGTAATAATTTAAAACTTCCATGGGATTGTGCATTATATTTGTAGCTTCTATAAGAAGGCTTAGGGAATAAGAGAGACACCCAATCTCTGAGAATAAACCTTTTGAATTTCCACAACAGTTGATTTCGCTTTTTGTTTCCATGGCATGTCCATGAAGAATACTAGTGGAGTGGATTGTGGATTCTTTTTTTTTTTTTTGATAATGTGGATTGTGGATTCTTCTTAGTCATTTATGTTTTGGGTACAATTGAGAGAAAGTAAATAATTCAGTCCATTCTTATAGGATGTAGTTCGGTTTCTTCCTTGTGGTGTAGTTGCTGTTATTGGGTTTTGAAACTTCAAAATCATTTGGCAAATGAATACTCATAAGTTTGTTTTCCATCAAGATAAGCTTGATTCATTCACCAACCACTATTCTTTAGATATCCCCAACCATACTTTCCAGAATTTGGGCTCTAGGCAGCTATGGAACAGGGGGGGGTGTTTTCAGTCCCACTTACAGGTTTTATATTTTATTATACATTAATGATTTCCTTTTCTTCTTTTTTTTTTTTTTTTTCCAAATTTTAATTGGAGGCCTGAATCAATCTTTGTATTTTTTTGCAGAATTATCGAATTGCCAAGTCCATCCCTGATCCTACAGAAGGTAAAATCCTTATGACTCCTCTTTACACCAGTGGGAGTAGATTAGTGGTATTCAGTCAGCGAGTCCTCAATTGATGGAAATGAAATTCTTAACTTTTCAGTTCCAAAAGCCCATGTTATGCACTTGAAAGTTTTTTGCGCTACTGAAAAAATATCCCCTTGTGCTGTCCATATAGAATGCTGACAGTCAGATTTCATTTGTTTTCTTTTTTATTTTTGGAATTGTACGGTTGTGCCTGCATCAGAATCTAACCATCAATGGCACTTTTACATTTCTCTTTCCATGGATTGAGCCTGGGGCTGGTGAGAGTATGAACTCTGAATTTTGAAGAGGTCTGATCTGGAATCCTTGCATGGTCAGGTCAAAATAATATTCTGGTCGGATCATTTCAACAGCCCTTAGTTTTACGTGGAGATTACCATTAACCATATGCCCTCAACAGTCCAAAATTCCATCCAATGATACATTAGAAGTCCATCCATTGTCATCTTATTTCAATATGACTTCAGCAAGGTTAGATTTCATTGCGTTACAAATATCGAAGTATCTAACACTTGCTTCTCATCTATTACTTGGACCTGGCATCGATGGTTAGCCACTACTAATAACTTGGCCTTGACTAATTGCATTTTTACCATCATCTATTACACTGCTCGTGGGATGGGATATCAAAATAAAGAGTAAGAATGCCCAGTCAATGAATATATAAAATTAAAAAAAAATCACAATTTGATGCCTATAATATGTGCACTCAAGAGCATGTATTAGTAATATCGATTGGTGATAAATTAAGAAAGACTCATTTGAGATGGTTTGGACATGTCCAATACAGACCAGTTAGAGAATTAGAAACGAAAACATAGGATTTCCCAACAAGGTTCGCAAATAAGATTCTTGGTTAGAGATTTAGAAGCAAAAACATCGGATTTCCCAACACTTAGACTCGAAAACGGCCCGCCGGGGGTCCGAAAGGGGAAACGGCACCTGAAAAAATCGGAAACAGGCACGAGCACTTAGCTCGAGGGTAGAGTAACTTGTAGAAACTGACGGTTCGCAAATAGAACTTCCGGTTAGAGAATTAGAAGCAAAAATCTATGATTTTCCAACACTTAGGCTCGAAAACGGCCCGCCGGGGGTCCGGAAAGGGAAACGGCCCCTAGAAAAATCAGAAACTAGTACGAGCACTTCAGTCGAGGGTAGAGTAACTTGTAGGAACTAACGGTTCACAAATAGGACTCCCGGTTAGAGAATTAGAAGCAAAAACATCGGATTTTCCAACACTTTGGTTTGAAAACGGCCGCCGGGGGTCCGAAACGGGAAACGGACCCTGAAAAAATTGAAAACCAGCACGAGCACTTCGCTCGAGGGTAGAGTGACTTGTAGGAACTATCGGTTCGCTAATAGGACTTCCGATTAGAGAATTAGAAGCGAAAACATCGGATTTTCCAACACTTAGGCTCGAAAACGTCCCGCCGGGTGTCCGGAACGGAAAACGGCCCCTAGAAAAATTGAAAACCGGTACGAGCACTTTGCTCGAAGGTAGAGTAACTTGTAGGAACTGACAGTTCGCAAATAGGACTCCCGGTTAGAGAATTAGAAATGAAAATCGATGATTTTCCAAGACAGGCTTGAAAACGGCCTGCCAGGGGTCCGGAATGGGAAACGACCCCCGAAAAAAATCAAAAACCGGCACGAGCACTACGCTCGAGGGTTGAGTGACTTTTAGGAACTGACGGTTCGCAAATAAGACTCTCTCTCTCTCTCTCTCTCTCTCTCTCTCTCCTTTTCTTGGTGACGTGGCCAAACAAGGAGCACCATCTTTTTGGTTGTGTTATTTTTTCCCTTGGAAGATGGATGCTTTTATCCATTGGGAGAAGAGAGAATATCATGAGGTCTCCAGATTTGCTCACATGCAACTTTTACAATGCCAATTGCAAAAAATTATGCTCTTCCCTTCTTATTTACACAGCCATTAGCATTTCTAGCTGAAATATTGATAGAAAACTGATATTTGAAAATGATAGCCCCACAAACTTCCACATTGAAATGGACTGAGCCGTACCCATTCTAAAAAGACTTAGTACATTTGAATCAAAGTGGGTCCTAGCAATTAAGTGGGTCGAATAGATGAGTTGGATAGCACCTACTTGACAATGATATTTTCTCAAATAAATACTAGATAAGATCTACCAAATAATGATCTTTTTAATTTGAGATTAGATAGGCAAGAACGAATAGCTAATCGTAATTTTTTATTTTGAATTTCAAACCTTTTTTTTTTTTTTTTTTTTAGATTTTGAAGTGAATCTTTGTATATAATAAGCCTAAAAGGGAAGGAATTAATGAAAAGAAAATCTGGATTTTCTCCCCAAATTATCACTTGGAAGTTTGATTCTCCTCAGAATTGATTCAGTTAATCCTAGGATCTGGATCAGGGACTTGACTTGTTCATTGTCCTGAACTGATGCAGTGTAACTTCATTATTCTAATTAGGGAAATCAATGGGCTCAGAACTTAACCCAGGAAATCCAGATATGGACCCCTTTTTTTTTTGGCCCAGTTGAGAATTGGGTGCAGGCCTGGGTCCACAGTTTGGGTCCGATATAATAAAATATAATAATTGTAAATATTCTCTAAATATTAACATTATATATAATAATATTGTATGCATTATATTAGCATTATCATTTGGTGGTGGTGAACCAACTGCACATCAAACAGAAGGTTTGGATGCCTCAAAAGTGAGCCCTTGCCAACCTCATCTATTTAGGGTAACCTTTGTGCCTACTGATCTACAATGGTCCTGTTTCAACACCATGCTCTCAGTAACTTTACATAATATGTCTTTCCTCACATCTTCACCTACCTCCTTCCAATAGTAACCCTACAACTAGTCTTATAAGGACTCTTACTGGCATCATTGGGATCATCATTAGTGAAGCATAGAGGAAGAGCAAAAGTTTGGAAAAAGTTATATGTGCATGATCAGTGATCACAATGGTTGCATAATTTTACATGTAGAATTGAGTTAGAAAATAACCCTCCAACGAAGCTGCTACCCCATCAAAGGTCTCTCCTTGGATTGCAGTCTTGATCACTTTGGCCTGAAAAAACCCTCCATTGCAGTTGCAGTCTACAGGTATAGGAAATGGTTGCTTCTTCTGAAGAACCTCCATTCCAATAGGTAGTCCACTTGCTTCTAAAATTCCTGTTTGATTGAGTCCCAAGTAAAGGCTGAGAGTGGATAGCGACGAGTAGTATGAATTGGCGTATAACAAGGCGAATGTTGTACAATGATTCTGCGATGCATTCACATCGCAACTGTGTGAGGGAGCATCTGTCGAGGTTGAATCGCAGCTTATCAAGCTCTGTCTTTGAGAGAATACCAGCTCGATTGATCCTTGTTTCATGAATCTAAGAGACACCCAGAAGATAAAAATCAAAGTTCTAAAGCATAGCTTCCTGATCATAACTGCTATTGATGACTGCCTATGTTGATAGCTAGATTGTTAATCTTCCTAGCTGCTGAATCCTTTGGATCAGAACACAAAGTATCGGTAAAGGTGGTCTACTGCAGAAGTGGTTTTTAAAAACAAGATTCTTGGGATGTCGCAAAAGACATTGCAGTTTTCTTTTTTATCTGTTTCCAGCTGGTACTGTTCCCCGTCGTCTTGTGCTTGATTCCATCATTCCCAGTAGCAAAAGGAAGTTATCTTAATCCAAACTTTCAACTGTTGCTCAAAGACCTCTATTACTACCTCAGCCTACTTTAAGCCTTAAGCCTTGCCACCTCAAAATGTTACACTTTTGGGCAAAACACACGAATCAGGACCATGTGAAATAGAAGTAAAGATCAAATAGTTTTAACCATATATGTATAGAATGGTTGTGAGCATGAAAGCTAGGTGATTTCTTCCATATGCAATCGACACCATGCTCTTCATTTTTAATTATCCACTGAGCTGCAATGAAGTTGATTTTCCTCGTAAAATAACAAGGTAACAGGCAACATAGTGGGAGACTTTTTTTTTTTTTTTCTCTTTTTGTGGCCTCCAATTGGATACGTTGGATAATTTTTAGACACCGCAGCATTGATCACACCATAATGGGATACACCTATTGGCAGCTTAGGTTACCAAAGGGCGTGCCTCAACTTTACTTGATGGTTGAACGGGAAAAAAATGGTTAGCGATGCAAAAAAGAGGTTATTCTCTTGATTGAATATAATGTGTTGCCTCTTTTTTTCCCTCTTTGTTTTTAACTTTCTTTATTTTTTATATTTGACAGATCCTTGCCTAGTGAAAAAGTAACTAGGATTCGTTCTCGTGAGAAACCTTCCACTTTCAGTTATCATAAGTGGGCACATTTGGGTGTCCCCATGCTTATCTCAGCTGGTGATGATACCAAGCTATTTGCTGATTCTGCTAAGGAATTCACTAAGTTCGCTCCACATGATATCTGTCCTGCACCTCAAAGAGTGCCCATACAGCTGGTACATAATTCAGCCATAGACGGGGCTTCTGTGATTCTCTTTCAATGCCCCAGCCATAGGCGGGGCTTCTGTGATTCTCTTTCAATGCCTGTTCAGTTAAAGAGGGATTTGGATTCAGGAATTTCAAGGACTGTAACTACAAGATTGCTGGCTAGAGTTAGAACCAAGGCATCTCGAACGATCATTTGCAGCACTATATCTAGTAGTGGGTTGTTATTTGCCTACTCTGATCATGTAAGACCCAGTCTGTTTGATTTGAGGCATGGAATTGGGAAGAGTGGGTGGTCGGTCCATAAAAGGCAACTGACTCATAAGTTACCATATTCCCATTGTATGATTTTCAGTGTTGACTCATCTCGCTTGATGGTTGCTAGGCATGATAGAAAGATATATGTAAGCTCTTCAATCCCTTTAGCGTTGGTTACAGTTTTTTGCTTGGACCTTTGTCGGAGTTGCATGGTTTCGGCTGGTTTAAAACTAGTCTTAGTCCAAGCTACTTGGACATGGCAGAGAGAGAGCCTGAACTGTTAAACAGTTTTTTGTTAGAATCCAAAACTGTTTTTAAAAGGATGGATGGGGAATTTTTGTCTCTACTTCAAACAAAAAATATCTGATTGTGTTTGAAACTATGTTGTAGAAAGTTAACTCATCTTCGTTTATTTCACTTCTGCTGGCGTGGCAGGTTGTGGATGTGAAAAATACAGAACTGCTGCACACTTTTATACCTTGCAGAAAAGATGATAACATAAATTCTTCACCCAATGAGCCTCCTATAACAAGAATGTTTACTAGCTCAGATGGGCTCCATGGTTAGCTGCTATCAACTGTTTTGGTGATATCTATATTTTCAAACTGGAAATATATAGGTATGTTTCTTTCTGCTTGGGTGTCACTTGATGTTATGTTTTTCTAATTTCTTAATTTAGTATCCAGTTACTTAATATTTTGTTCAGATGAAATCATTGTAAATTTTTGTAATTTTATATACTTCAAGTAATGCTGAAGTAAATAGATAAATCTTGAAAGTAACCTGCTGATAATCGGACAATTATTTTCCCATGATTAATATGCACTTACAGCTACTCAAGTCACACCTACATGCATTTATGTCTTCATTGTCTAATTCCATGATCCACATCCGTATGTTGACATGAGAAATGAACATTTCTGATGACCAAACTGTATTATGTTGCTAGCCATCTGATTTGACATGTGGCCCACCCTTCTAATACCCAAACTGTTCGAAGTTCTTCCACAGGCATCCCTTATTCATGCATAGGCCATTTCATCTCTGCCGTCCTTCTCATTGGTGTTGGCTTGTGAAACGTTCCATAGGTTGATGAACATGAATATTTGCCTGTATATGTATATCATTAGTTTATGACACATGAGGTTGAATTGCTCAAGTTTGTTTTGCATTGTCCAACCAGCTCAAGCAACGTTCAGACCAAGCTCAAGCTGGTCTATGCTCTGCATGGCTGAGCTTGTTTTTTCCAATCTGTCTTTTTATTTCTAGTCTTGAATATTGAGATTCATTTAAGATGTATTGGGTGTGATTTTTGGTTTATGGTGAACCTACTTGAACAACAAGTTCAGGTATCATCTTAAATTTTGTATTGGTAACCCTTCTGGCTGATATGAAATGGGCCATATCAACAATACAACATAATTTCTTTTCTGAGCCTTTGGCTCCCTGATCATATAGAATCATGGATTCCAAACTATGCAATATTTGATTCCAAATCATTTTTAAGCAATTCCAAAGATATCTTAGTTTGTAGATACCTAAATTCAGTGTATATCTCCTTCTCCCTACACTCTTATAAAGGGGAGAGTTCTAGTACCAATTAAGGTAACGGTTGCTAAAGCTAGCAACCCTATACATAACTGCAATTGACCACACTTACATTGCTTTTATCATTGTCTCTCTCTCTCTCTCTCTCTCTCTCTCTCTCTCTCTCTCTCATGTGAAGAAGCAGTGGTGAAATCTGAGTTACATAGGGTGTCACAGTTTTCAGGGGTTTCAATCTAATAGTGCAGATTTGTTTAGGGCCCGTTTGGATGTTTTTAGAATAAAATATTTACATATGTAAATATTACAAGAATAAAATAGTATGGAATAGAATAATGCAATATTATAATATTATAATATTTTTTTGTTTGGCAATATTTGAAGAATATTACAGATTTTAAATTAATTTGTTTGGAAAGTGCTATGATTAAAGTAAATTACATTATTAGAATAATTTTTTATTAAATATTTTAATTTATATGTAACTTGCCACGTCTGGATAAAAAAATAGTGTGGTAAAGTAAAGTTCAACCGTCATATTTTTTTTTTTATCATAAGTTACTTTTCTTTTATCACATAAAATTATGGTAAAGTACAGTAAAGTAAAGTCAATATAAAAAACAACTACTTTATAACCCTTTCTCCCACTTTGCTTTATCACATACTTCATTTCACCTTACTTTACCTCACCTATTACCATGATATAACATCAATCTTTATTTTACTTTACCACACCTGTAAAGTCACTTTTTATTTACTATATAAACTACTACATTAAAATGTAATAAAGTAAAGTAAAAAAAAAAAAAAAACTACTTTACCATTCCTCCCCACTTTACTTTACCATATACTTCACCCCACCTTTATCGAGCCATGACATTTACGTTACTTTATTTACCATATATGTAAATAAAGACATCGTGATGGATTTGGTGAACTAAAGTCATTACTTTACTCTATCACTTTGTAATCGCCATTTTGAAATATTCTTATCTTGTAGAAAGTTTTCTACGTGGGAGAGCTATACGAGAAAATATTGAGCTTTTGGAAATAAAAGAATCTTTTCTTCAAATTTTTCTTGGGTTACCAAACGCACAAGATTTTCTTCTTTAGAAAATGAAAGATTGACACAATTAATGGTAGTGTCACCTATATTTAATCATTTTTATAATTTTGTTTAGGTAATACTACATTAATTATAAGTGCATGTGCTTAATATTAACTTCAGTTTTTTTTAATAATAGTTTCAGGCATTTTGCAGGTTTTTTTTTTTTTTTTTCATCCAAAGATCAATTGTCTTTTATCGAATGAGTAGAGTACCATAGTGAAGAAGTAATGTACAGGATCCCCTATTTAGTCTGCTGCATAGTGAAGAAAAAAATTTGGTTTTTTTATTTTATTTTATCTTTACCCTTTAATAACACCCTTTTTTGGTCCAGGACCATGGGATCAAGCACCTGGTCATTCCCACAAGAGATTATCTTTTTGCTCCATCGTTTGTGAATGTAAACCGAGCTGTCGACTTTATTCATAGTAAGTTGAATAATTTTCTATGGGCTGAGATTCCTTTTAGATATTAACCTTTAATGTTATTAATTATGGTTGTTTTGTTTTATGCTTAATTTTATGTAGACAGTCCACAGATATTTATGCAGATACTAATCTAAGTGCGAAAACATAAGATTTTCCAACACTTAGGCTCGAAAACGGCCCCCGAAAAAATCGAAAAACGGCACGAGCACTTCGCTCGAGGGTAGAGTAACTTGTGGGAACTGACAGTTCACAAATAGGACTCCTGGTTAGATTTAGAAGGGAAAACGTAATATTTTCCAACGCTTAGCCTCAAAAAATGGCCCGCCGAGGGTCCGGAATGGGAAACGGCCCCCCGAAAAATCGGAAACCGGCACGAGCACTTAGATCAAGGGTAGCGTAGCTTGTGGGATCTGACAGTTCGCAAATAGGACTCTCAGTTAGAGATTTAGAAGTAAAAACATAAGGTTTTCCAACACTTAGGCTTGAAAATGGCCCGCCGGGGGTCCGAAACTGGAAACGAGCCCAAAAAAAATAGGAAACCAGTACCAGCGCCTCACTCGAGGGTAGAGTAACTTGTAGGAATAGACAGGTCGCAAATAGGACTCTGGTTAGAGATTTAGAAGCGAAAACATAAGATTTTTCAACTCTTAGGCTTGAAAACGGCCCGCCGAGGGTCCAAAACGGGAAATGACCCCCGAAAAAATTGGAAACTGGCACGTTCACCTTGTTCGAGGGTAGAGTAGCTTGTAGGAACTGACGATTCACAAATAGGACTCCCGGTTAGAGATTTAGAAACGAAAATACCGGATTTTCCAACACTTAGGCTCGAAAACGGCCCGCCGAGAGTCCGGAATGGAAAACGGCCCCTGGAAAAATCAGAAACCGGCACGAGCACTTTACTCGAGGCTAGAGTAATTTGTGGGAACTGACAGTTCGCAAATAGGACTCCTAGTTAGAGAATTAGAATAAAAAACAACGGAGTTTCCAACACTTAGGCTCGAAAAGGGCTCGCCGAGGGTTCGGAACGGGAAACATCCCCGGAAAAATAAAAAACTGGTATGAGCACTTCACTCGAGGGTAGAGTAACTTGTGGGAACTGACGGTTAGCAAATAGGACTCCCGGTTAGAGAATCAGAATCGAAAACATCGGATTTCCCAACACTTAGGCTCGAAAACGGCCCGCTGGGGTTTGGAACGGGAAACGGCCCTCGAAAAAATTGGAAACTGGTACGAGCACTTCGCTCGAGGGTAGAGTAACTTGTGGGAACTGACGGTTCTCAAATAGGACTCCCGGTTAGAGAATTAGAAGCGAAAACATCGGATTTCCCAACATTAAGGCTCGAAAACGGCCCACCGGGGGTCCGAAACGGGAAACTGCATCCGGAAAAATCAGAAACCGGCACGAGCACTTCGCTTGAGCGTATACTAACTTGTGGGAACCGATGGTTCACAAATAGGACTCCCGGTTAGAGAATTAGAAGCGCAAACATCGGATTTTCCAACACTTAGGCTTGAAAAAGGTCCGTCGGGGGTCCGGAACGGGAAACGGCCCCCAGAAAAATCAGAAACCGGCACGAGCACTTCGCTCGAGGATAGAGTAACTTGTTGGAACTGACGGTTTGCAAATAGGACTTCCGGTTGGAGAATTAGAATCGAAAATATCGGATTTCCCAACACTTGGGCTCGAAAACGGCCCGTCGAGGGTCCGGAACGGGAAACGGCCCCCAAAAAAATTGAAAATCGGCATGAGCACCTCGTTTGAGTCAAAATTAACTTATAGGAACGTACGGCTCGTAAATCGAACTCCCGGTTAACGAATTAGACCTAAAAACGTTAGATTCTTAACACTCAGTCTTGAAAATAGACCGTCGGAGGTCGAAAACAGGAAACAACCATCGGATAGCCCAGAAACCAGCACAGGTACCTTGTTCAAGGCCAAAGTAACTTGTAGGAATTTATAGTAAGTGAATCGGACTTCCGGTTAGTGAATTATAGGCAAGAACCGCCTGATTCTCAACACTTAGGCTGGAAAACAAGCCGGCAAAGAACTTTTGAAAAGATTTATATATATATATACATGTTTATCTTTCATTTATATTTTAGGTCATTGAAAAGATTCTAATGTTGTTTTGTCGTTGCAGATTGATTGACGCTTTGGGGTCGGTTGCAAACTTTTGGGGGTCTTTTATTATTTTTTGTTTATTTGTATATGTATATTGGACATTTATATGAGACTGCATCATTAATTATTGTAATATTTGGTTAACGAGATCAATGATTTGATGAAAAATGGTGATGGTTGTTTGTTTATTTAGTAAATTTTGTTTGTATCCATTTTTTAAATTAAATACAGGTACTTGAACATGTTTATTTTTTATATAGGTGTATAAACAGGTTTTTAGGAAAATTATATTAAAAAAACAAATATAATATTTAAAAAAAATAAAAAAATTTTTACCAATGTTTTTTTTTCGTCGGCAAAAGTAAACAGAAAAAATAAATTAAAAAAAACAATTTTTAATTTTTTGTATAACTTTTGTTGACGAAAAAAATGTCGGTAAAAGTTTTTTATTTTTAATTTTTTTTTGTTTTCTTTTATCGACGAAAAAAAACAACAGTAAACATTTTTAATTTTTAATTTCTTTTTTTTGTTTTCTTTTGCTGACGAAAAATAACGTCGGCAAAAGTATTTTTATTTTTTATTTATTTTTTCTATTTTCTTTTGCCGACGAAAAATAACGTCTGCAAAAATATTTTTATTTTTTATTTTCTTTTGCCGACGAAAAAAAACATCGGTAAAAGTATTTTTATTTTTTATTTATTTTTTCATTTTTCTTTTGCGGACAAAAAAAACGTCGTTAAAAGCTTTTTATTTTTTATTTTATTTTCTATTTTATTTTGTCGACGAAAAAAAACATCGGTAAAAGTATTTTATTTTTTATTTATTTTTTCTATTTTCTTTTGCCGACGAAACAAAACGTCGTTAAATGTATTTTATTTTTTATTTATTTTTCTAAATAATTTTATCGACGAAAAAAAACGTCGGTAAATGTTATATTAAATTTTGAGAAAAGTAAAATAATTTTACCGACTTTTAAAAAACGACGGTAAAAGTCAAAAAAACGTCGGTAAAAATTATATTTTTGCCGACGGAAAAGAATTTTGTTGGTAAAAGGTTTTGTCCACGACTTTTTACCGACGTCTGGCCGACAAAAATATCTTCGTCGGTAAAAGTTTTTACCGATGTTTTAGTGACTTTTAGCAACGAAAAAATTCGTCGCTAAATATGTAAACGGTTGTAGTGTAAGTGGTGTGTCGCCGAGGCTCGATATCATCATCATTATCATCATTTCTTCGGTATTGGTTAAAAAGATATGCTCTATACTGTTGCGTAACACCTGCATACCCATGACCATATTCAGATTGTTCTTGATAAGATGATGAACTATCTTGATCCCCTGTAGATTGAGATGGCTGGTTGTACTCAAATGGCATGAAATAGATATGAGGGGCATGCAAAGGTCATTGGGCAAGTGGTGGTGGGCGAAGCCTCCCTTGCTCAATTAATATCTGCACGATAGAAAGTATTGGTGTTGGTGAAGGGGGTACCCAATTAGGGTCATATGAATAACCCCTATGTTGTCCATACATGGCACCTTGTTAGCCAACATAACCTCCATGATGACCATGAGTACCTTTATCTACTCCTTGCCCAGCAGCGCCACTACTACCCCCTGGCTCGGTCTGTTTAACATGTCTAATATAACCATGGTGAGGATCTAACTCGGTAGCACCAGGAAAATGCTTAACTGTCTCATAAGTGACAGGCTCGTCATCTCTATAATGACCCTCATCCCTGGGAGAGTCAGTGGAATTCTTGCTGATGATGAACAAGTAGAATTACTTGACTCACTCTCCTCGTCCACCTCCTTTCCCTTTGGCTCACTTGTGTCAGGTGCGCTCCCCTGTTGCATTGTCAAGTTTATTTCTTATATCCTTTCTGCGGCCCTCACTGGTTCAGGCTTATCCCCAGTCAATTCTTCCATTAACTCCTCAAACTCTGGTTCTTGGTATAACAGCGGTTCTTCTTATTCCTCCAGTCCTTCACCTAACACAATATCCTCTTCTGAAAATATAGAGTCCAAATTAATTGGACAACAATAATCCCATTAATCCTCAAACTGACTTCTCCTTCTATTTATACTCTGAAGCTTGAGGTTGTAGTGGATGTAGACCAATTTATTTAGCTTCTACATTGTTAATCTATTTCTTGGTCTTGTGTGGATAAATGAGAAGGTGCTTCAGTTTCTTTCACAATTGGAAGACTTTAATAGCAATCGTCCTTCAACCACCATTCAGCTAAAAAAAAAAAGAAATGATAATAGAGTCAATAAAATAATAATGAGTCTTTGAATAATATAGAGATGACATTACAATCAATACCAAGATTGGTCTATGTGTTAGCTCTCCGCGCAGTCGTCGTTCAAAAGCTTCCAGCATGTACATTGTATATGTCAATCTGAAGACAATAACGTAGAAAAATAAATTGGAGAAATTAAAATGTTATATACTTTTTTTTTCTTAATTAGCCTACCTGATTAGTAGCCCAAATTGCTTCATTTGTACTCTCTGCCAGTCTTTCAATTACATTTTTTTAGTCCCAAACGGATTTCATTAGATATATATGTCCATCCGTAAATTGTGGATTAAAAAAGTACCCTGTCAAACCAATGAATTTTCGTCAATGATAAATTAATATAGTAAGGAGAATTGACTGCAACAATTCAAGTATTAAAAGAAATAGCCTTCATTTACCAGTAGTGTAAATCATATTTCAATTGTCGTCCCCATCGATCGTCGATGATCTTCCAAATTTTTTTGTAATATCTACAATCTGCTTGAATAGCCAGCTTTGATCTCTCCATGGCCTTATGTAAGAAGCCCATTGTTGGCTTATCATCGCCATCAACCAATCAAAGAACCTTTATTAGGGGATAAAAAAACATTTAATACACCCTTCACATGAGGCCTAAATTTGTTGGACTCAATTATTTTACATACTTTATTTGTAGTGGGACTTGGCCTCTTTCCCTATTTTGAATTCATGAACTCCTGTGAGTTTATTGAAAGTCCGGGATCCTTACCCTAGAGGGGGGGGGGGGGGGGGTGAATAGGGTGATCTACACTTAATGACTAATTATGGCCAATTTTAATTTCTTGACAATTAACTGGTCACATGTGATGATTAACATACAATATGCGGAAGCTAATAAAAATAATCATCACAAAGCATTCACCATAACACAAGGATTTATAGTGGTTCGGCCTCAATGCCTACATCCACTACCGGCTTGTGATCCAACACCCCACCGGATTTCCACTATTTATGCTTTTCAATAGGCTAAGCAATAACCTTTACAATATGCTTTCCAAGGCTAAGCAATAAACTCTTACACTATGCTTTTCTTAGGCTAAGCAATAACCTCTACAACTAAAAGGTTGGTTATCTCTCTAAGTAGTGTCTAACATACACTTGATGGAGATACAATTATAGCTCAATACAATGCCTCTTAAATAGGAGGATATGAAAGTTTAAATCAAGATACAAACATACGCATACAATTAGCAAAGGTGTGTGCTCAAGGTGTATGAATGTTTACTTCAATCAATTTAAAAATGAAGCTCAATGAATGTATGCTTAAAGCTTTTTGAAAGTGTAAAACACAAAAATAGATTTAATTGAAGTCATGGCACAAATCACATGTACTTAAAAATACAACTTGAAAATGATATACCTATCAAAGCTAAGCAAGTTGTGAAACTTTAAAACAAAAGTACAAATGATTTGTGAAGTTGTTGAATCCAAAACATAAGATAGATTTGAAAGTGGTTTTCTTATGATGAAAAACAACAACCAAAGATTCAACCAAGTATAGGAATCATGTTTACATATAATTTCAAAGATGTTTACAAAAACATGATTTACTTAGACATACCAATTTAAGTACTACTTGGTTTGAATCAAAGTGTTGCATACAAAACAATAAATCAATTCAAAACATATACATGTTAAGGATACAACAAATCATAGTTTATCATGCTAGAAAAGATTTATCAATAATTAAAACAAAGCATGAAAACATATGATTAAGAAAAGTAAAGCTTACTTAGTGTTTTAACTCAATGAAACCAAGCTTTAACTTTCCAAATGTCCCTTATCCTTCCATAGCTCATTCCCCTTTGATTGGCCTCAAAACATCTCAAGGAGGGCCTCTTTGTTCCTCAAAATTTCTTTAGGAATGAGCTTCTATTTATACCCAAAAAGTGGGTTCTGGCGTGTCCCCGGTCTACTTGGTACCTTGCCCGGTCGACCCGGCCTTAACTGTAAAATATCTAACCGTTTGAAAAGAAGCCTAACGGCTCTTTGCCCGGTTGACCCGCAGTGTGCGCGGTCGACCGGGTCCATGGGCTCGGTTGATCGAGCACACTGCAGGTCGACCCGGGCCCAGGGACCAAAATCCCCAAAAATGCATATTAAAAGGTAATTTTCTTGTGGGGTCTTTGGGTCATTAAATCAAGTTTGGAAACATGATTTTAATTCAATCTAAGTGCATTTAAAATCATGAAACATAAAAGCCTAAGATGATTTGAAAGATTTAGAACATAGGCTAGCTTGATTTATAAAACTTCTTTTCAATTTAAAATGTATCCAATCAAAACATGCATGAAACATATGATTTACAAGTCTTAAAGACAATGCATGAGTAAATCAAGATTTCAAGATTTTCTAAATCAATGCAAGTGTGAAAATTCGAATGATGCTAAAATGATAATGCATCCATCAAATTGCAATACACAAAATTCCTAACATTTATCAATTGGATAAGTCCTTTTCTATACTTGTAAACACTTTTGATGGCAATGAAGTGGGTGACAAATCTAGTGATACCTAGCCGCAGTAGTTCATGGTTGTTTGTATGCGTTTTTATCATGGAAATGAGTCTATATGACTGATAAAAAAAATTGGTGCTCTTCTTTATCTTACCAATCACTTGTCGCATGACTTTTCCTTTTGTAGTATCTTCAGGCATTAAATTCAAGCAATGTGCTGCACATGGAGACCAGAAAATCTTTGGCCTTTGTTTCATAAGCATCATTTCTGCACCCTTCATGTTTGCAGCATTGTCGGTAACAACACGAACTACACAATGTGCACCAATTTCTTCAATCACCTCATTCAATAACCTATTAATCTATTTTGCATCTTGGATGTAATCACCTGCATCAACTGATTTGATAAACACCGTGCCCATAGATGAGTAGACTAGAAAATTCAATAGTTGACAATGTGTAATGGTCGTCCACCCATCGCACATATAAGTGTGCAACCTTTTTCCTTCAATGCCCATTTGAAAGTTTGCACCCAAGCCTGCAACTCCTCATACTCTTTCTCAACATAGACATGCCATGCCCAATCTCATAAGGGGTAGGTTCCTTTATACTTGGACCATGTTCTGCAGCTGCATTTAACATATGGTGACATAAGGAGAAGATGCCTTGTTGGGTAAAATGCCTCCATAAAAAAAAAAACCTTCCCAGCGGCTCTCATTAGATGTTCTCTTGCTTTACCAAACTTGCCCTTTAATGCTTTCATGATGCTGGGTTGCTTTGATGTTGGTTTTCTATAAGCAAATGGGTCAGTTGGCCCGACCACATTTGGCCAAAGTGGTGCATGTGTAGGAGGTCTTTCAACCTCCTCAATGTCTGGATCTTGATGGCGTTGTTTATGACTAAATGCCGAACGCAAACTCGCTCCCCCCGGACCGGATGACCCACCCTGCTCATATTGGCTACCTATAGCGGCTACTTCATATTGCATTCTTCTCCTCTCTTCCTCCTCCTGAAGTGACCTCACACTTTCTCTCCTAGCCCTTCTTATATCCGGGTCTTTATCGTCATTATTGGAGGAACCAAATACTTCTTCTTTGCATGTATCAAGTTCCTCAGTTCTTCTTCTTTCTTGTACAATTTTTTTTTTTTCAGATGCATTAAGGAACTCCTGCATTTCAGCTCTCACATTTGGTGGCATTTTATGAAATTTTTTCACCTGTCCTGATACATGTGCCAAATGTTGTTTCAATCGAGTAATCCCCCCATTGAGCACTCGTCCATAATAATTACATTTTAGTTTACTTTTGCTTCCGACTGCTTCATCGTGGCTCCATGCCGGATCTATGTCACACAGCATTGTTCATATAAAATAAGAAATTCATGTAATAGTAATACTCTAATAACAATTATTTTTAGAAAAAAGTAAAAGATTTAAAAAAATCATTTTGAAAACCCTAAATATATAGATTTAGTATAAAAGTATGTATATCAATCATTTACACACAATACAATGATTATGAATCATTAAAAGAACATATTTATGATGAAATCCCCAAAAAATGATATATTATAATACAACTATTAGAAAATTCTAAAATAAAATAATTAAAATAAAAATAAAAATTATGTTTATGACTATGAGTAGATGTAGATCTATCATCTACACACTATTAATAAGCCTTTGGTATTACAAATACTCTAACAAGTAACAACAATTATGTTTAGAAAAAATAAAGATTTAATAAAATCATTTTTCAAAAACCTAAATATATAGATCTAGCAGAAAAGTATGTAGATCAATCATTTACACATTATACAATGATCATGAATCCTTAAAAGCATATATTTATGATGAAATTTGAAAAAAGAATGATATATTATAATTCAAATATTAAAAAAATCAAAAATAAAAGAATTGAAAAAATAAATAAATCAAAAGCATGTGTATGAGTTAAATCTAGGATGAAAGTATGTAGATCTAACTTCTAAGTGAAGAATACAACACAAGTGACAAACCTAATGAAATTTATGCTTCATCTAAAAATAAAAAATAAAAAACACATAATAAAATGCTTTAAGTTGACTTCTTCTTACCTTGAATAATATTTTTTTCAAGAAATAGATGTGGAATTTGAAAAGGGATGTGTGATGGAGTATGACTGCTGCTCTAAAGAGTAAGGAGATGAGAGGAGAGGAGAAGAAGATGAAGATGGGGGAAAACGTTAGAAAAAATAGGGTTTTGGTGTTTTTTATATGATCTCAACCCTCAAAAAAACCGAGATGAAGAAAGTATTCGCCGATGGTCCGAGATATTGGGGATATTTCGGTTCAGTATGGGCCGATCGGTATCGGCCGATTTTTTCAACTATGGTATTAACAATATGGGATAAAATTAGAAAAAACCGTTTGAGATGGTTTGGGTATATCCAACATAGGCCGACAATGGCATCGACAAGGAGAATCTTGGTAGATAAAAGAGGATGTGGATAGAGGTTGTAAAATTAGACATGAAGAAGTCTAATTTATCTGAGGATTTGACTGAAGATAGATCGAAATGGAGAAGTATAATTAGTGTAGCTGACCCTATTATATTGGGACAAGGCTTTGATAATGATGATGAACTAGGGTCTTTTGTTTTGATTAAATCAACCGAGTGTAGGGTGGCAAAATTTGACCAATCCGCTAATTCAATCCATATCTGATATGCATAACCCAACCTATTTTCTTTTACAACTTGGTCATGCATAACCCTCATTTTTAACCTCATCAGACTATGCTTCGTCTTTAATCAAATCATGACAGACCCAGAATCTAAGACAATTGAATATATTTTTTATTGGAATCTCCGGTTTTTCTCTTCTTCCTCCTCTGCTGCTACCCCAGTTATATTGGTGGCGCTTGACTTAAGTCAGATGAGGGCTAAGGCAACTTGACTCCTTTTAAAATCAAATAGGATATGAGTCAGGTGAACCTATAGACACCCTCGTTCGATGAATCTATTTTTACTTGACTCAACCGGTTTGCCATTCCTACATAAGTCCTATTCCAACCATCTATTCTACATCAAATATATCTCATTAACATCATTTTTTTTATTTTTTTTGCTATCGGAGGGTTCCCAACCGTTTGGGCTGGATTAATCCCTCCGGGCCCAGAGAGAAGCCGAGTAAACTCCCCTGTAGCCCTAGTATAGTAGTGTAGTTTTGAACATACAACCTTCGGGTGCAAGCTGTGGTCCTAGGCCAACTAAGCTACCCCTTGGGGTTCTCATTAACATCAATTAAACCATTAAATCCACTCCTTCCCCAAGATCAACATTATTTGTCTCCATTATTATATATTATAGGAATAAGATTCGATTATGAAATTGAGCTCAATTTCGAAATTGATTGAGAAATTGGAGCCCAATCTTGCTTTCAATTTTAACTTGAGTCCAAAAACTAAACAATCATTTTTGGGCCATGAGCTAGAATTGATCACCAGTTAAACAATCTAGATTATATAGTTGGTCCACCTGGTGGCCATATGCTCCTCACTCATGCAGGCCCCACTTTTGATATAAACTATTCGTATTAACCCTCAGGCTACTCGCCCATGACACTATCTATTCACACGTGTGAAATGGAAATACATAAATCCTCACACCTTATCTCTCATCTCAACGATATAGTCTCGCATCATAGGGACTGTTTGATCTCTTAAACATATTAAAATTGATAAATCTCGTAATCTCTCTCTTCCCTTGATTGAAGAAGATAATAAGATTATTAGGATTTAGATTCAAATAAAGAATATTTCTAGAAGTGGACACTCCATATAAATCCCAAGGAGACTTTTTCGGGCATTCTCAAACATAGATCTGTGAAATTAATTTATTTTTTATAATTCTAAAATGGGATAATGTCGGTACAACGGGTCTTAAACCCGACAATTGCCCCAGAACTGTCAGAAAAAGTATAATTACAACAAAACTGTTCATCTAGCGATATCCTATGGATGTAGATATCACATTATGTGATATCCTATGACTATAGGATATCGCAATATTACTCCTTTCCGCCACATCTTTCACCTGAGCTTAAATCTCTGGATTTGCGATATGCCCAAGAACCTCCCATCGCCCGAAAACACATGCACGAAAAAGGTAAAACAGAGTTTTGAATTCGTGGTGAAAATGTGCTTTGCGTTTATGCGGGAATGGGTAATCTTGCGATATCCTAGGGATGTAGGATATCACATAATGTGATATCCTACATCCTAGGATATCGCAATATGAGATTTCCTATAGACGAATAATTCTACAGTGATTATACTTTTTTCGAAAGTTCTGGGGTGATTGCTAGGCTTAAGACCTGCGGTACGGTCATTATCCCTTCTAAAATTTGTAGTTTGTGAATAGGTGTATTGAAACTCTAAGACACTTTTTGTGGTGGAATTACAAAAGGTACTTGGCTATTATGTGTTTGAATTGAGGTTTTTTTTTTTGGGTAAATGGAAGAAGAGGTAGGTGTTATAGATAGAGTTATATTGAATGCCCGACCTTACTGTAAGGATGCAAGTGTTTATTTGTTTTGGTATCTTGCCATGTTTTTTTTATTGTCCTGGGGGTACTAAAAAGGATTTATATGTTGATTATTTGTTCTTTGTTTCCTTTTTATTTGTAAGCTTTTTATTTTATTTTATTTTATGATAGCTATTCTTTATCAGATTTTGCTTAAGTGAATATGATGATGGGCTCTCATTACATAGCTTGGCAGACTAGGTACTTCAAGGTTTGCAGATGCCCTAAATAGTTACTTCTCTTCATTATTATTATTATTATTTCATTTGATATTGAATAGTAATAATAAAAATAATAAAAATGATTTTTACCTATGCCCAGCAAATAAAAATAGTATCATTTAGTTGTAACTTTGACCATATATAATTTAGACTAAGTATTATTTAAAACTTTTATTATTTTTGGATTTATAAATTATACTGCTCGTGCTAAGTGCGGGCATGTTTTGCTAGTCCCTCATTAAAACTAAAAAAAGAAAAAAAACTATAAGAAGATTGTTTGGGTTTAAGAAAATTTGACTTTCCTGCACTTTGAATTTTCTGATCACAATTTCACAATAACTGGGCTGCAACAAGATCGCCCCCACTTCCGTTCATTATTTCTAATCAAGTTTATGCTCATTCATACACTAATCTCTACAAAAGCTGAAGAAAGTTAAAACCCTATTGTTTAAACTTTCTCCATCTAAAGTAGCCGTAAAATTAAATCAAATTGACCCCACATAAAACTTATGAATACTTAAATTCTATCCTCTCATGATATAGCTATAAAAGTAGAGAGATAGACAGATAGAGAGAGAAGAAGAACAAGAACAAGAAGAATAAGAAGATGACGATAGATTTATAAGAATAGGCTTAGGAGTCTTGACTCTTAGCATGGATAGGAAAATGGGCTTTATATATTTATATCATATAAGAGAATATTATATTTGTGGACATATTACCATGATTGGTTTCAAGTGTGCTTGGACTTTATTAGAGTTTTTCACGAACTGCTCAAAATCCATTAAGATATATGATATGAGACTAAATGTCTTGATGCTTACCATTAATATTAGATTATTGAATGATTTCGATCATGACTTAGAAGCACACAAAAGTGTGAAAAATTACACTTGTAGGTTAAGATTCTTTGAACGTTATTGACAAATTACTGAAAATCCAACAAAATTTAAGACAATACAGGTCTTGAGTTTATTAGTTCAATAGGGAGGCCACAAGAATAAAAAGCCACAGTAGTTGATTCGACTTGATAACATGCCCAATAGCATAACCAAATGTAATCATTGTGTTAAGCAAGTGCTAGCACCTTTTTTGTGAGCGGGAGATGTGAAAAGTGTTTCACATTTATTTAAGTGCAAAATCTTTGTGTAAAATGGCCTTATTTACACACATCATTTATAGATCTTATATGTGATTAAATGAGCACAAAAAATCATGATGATGTATAATCATTACACATGTATATCATTTAAATATGTAAATGAGTGTAAACAAATGACCCCCTAAAAAGGCTTGCATTGTCATTGTGCATATTAAACTTGAATGAATTCAGAGACTTTTTATGATGTTGGCGTATTAATTAGGGACAATTTTTAATCTACCATACTTCTCTGGGAATATGTGTAGGGCTCACTTTGATACCTATCAATCACAGTACGAGGGAACCATACAAGCATGCAAATTGAATTTGAGTCCTATGGGGCTTTGACTTATAGAAATCCCGAAGTTGAATGAGTGGAATTCTATAGTGGGGCCCACCTAGGCAAAACTATGAACTGCATAAAATAAACAAGGGCCATCTTAATCTTGTATCCTCATAGTTTACCCCAATAGGAGGTTGTCCTACCGTAAAATTGGCAGTTTGACAACAAGAAGGCGTGATTATTGAATATGCATAAGATTGTTAATCACCTTTTTTTAATTAAATGCTCAATCTTACAGTGGAATTGACTCCTCTTAAGGAAAATATTGAGATATCTGATACACTGTAAGAGAGTCTATTTTGAGCGGCTCGGATTTCTGATAAGTGGGGCCCAATGTGGTGTTCCACTCCTTCACCTCTAGTTCTCTCAAAGTAAATGCTTAAGAGAACGGAACTCAAGTAGATT
>QPKB01000005.1:35884292-35934292 GCA_003546025.1 Camphora micrantha | reverse complement strand
GAATTTAAAGTCTCTACACCCACATTTAGTGTCTTTCGCTTGTGTTTACAGCAGAGATTGAGAGGTTCACGCCAGTAATTGAGAACTTTGTGGGCTTAACGTGTTGTTTTCGAAGAACTTCGACAGATTTTCAACCTTTCAGCATCATCACTGTGGCTAGTAAGAGAAAATGTGTGCATTTGCTTGCTAGAGAAGAGTGTAAGTAGTACTTGAAGACCCCCTTTCAGCTAATCGAAGATTGTCATGAAGCATACCAAGGTAAGTAAGTATGGATTCTTGGGTGAACTTGGACCAATTTTTTTTTAGACGAAGGACTGCAGGATCCGTATTGGTTAATGATTCTATGAAGGGTGAGGTAATTTTCAGTTAGTAAGGCCAGAAGTTGGTACCAGAAACTTAGGAATTTCTCGAATTCAAAGAGCTTTTGTCATAGTTTTGGTTGAGAACTTTCGTAACTTGCAGCTATGCTGGTGCAGTCGACTCAGCAAAAGTGCCAAGTGAGTGGTTAGGTGCACTCAAGGTCAATTTTTAGCAGTAGAAGAAGAAGTACTATGCAGAAAAGAGCTTGACTTGATAGCATAATAGAGGAGATTTTGCAGATTTTGCTGAGTTACAGTTTATTGGATTGGATAGTGTACAGATGCAAGTTGAAGAAATGTCACAAGTTAGTTGTAATTTTGCCTACACTATAGATGGAGGTGCAGTGGTTGCATGGAAGAAAGTTGAAAACAAAGTCGGATTTATGAGACAGTGAACATAACTTGTGACAGGACACTCGGAGGTGGATGAAATAATCATTCTTGCAGGAAAGGTAAAGCATGAGACAGAGACAAAAGAAGAGCAGATATATGGAATTCCTAGATTTTCCGGGATGGAGATTACTTCGATGCGAGCTTGTTTACAACCACAACTTCATGCAAGTGTCAGGATCACCGCGTGCAACTTTGTATGACTTAAGGCACAGAATTCCAGGATGATAGGAAGAGACAGAACTTACAGTTTCTTGGACCAACAATGATTGACAAGACAAGTAAAAGAATTGATCCAGTGCAAGGACACCAGATGACCACCATGGGATGACTAGAGGAAATTTTGAACATCGGTTTTGTCAGAGGAGCATGTTGTTGAGTAGCAGTGTGGGACTGTGTGAAGCCTTCGACCGAATCAGGTAAGTTGCTTGCAGGCGCATTCCACCGTCAGGTTTGATCAGGGGGTATCACCATTGCCGAAGTCAGCGTAGGGTGTCAGTGTTTTGATCGGTCATTTGAGTTTTCGATTTTGATTTGGTTTAGTTCATTTGGAAGACCAAATGTTTTAAGGGGGGGAGGATGTAAGACCTTGACTCCTAATTCTCGTTTTTAGTGTTGTCTTAGTTGTGGATTAGCTTTTTGAGTGAGATTAGAGGTGGTTTGGTTTCGTTTGTGAGTTTGGTTAGATTTTTCATAGCTTTGGAGAATTTTGAGAGCCGCGAGTTTGTTTTGACCCGGCCAGTGGTGGCCCGTGTGATTTGTGTTCGCGTGGGAATTTATTCTTTTATTTCAAAAAAAAAACCCGATTTTTACTCCTCTCGATTTGTTTTATTGATCTTAACAACTTTCATGTTTTGTCCGTTTGAATTTGAAACTTGAAAATCCCTTTTTTCGATAAAAAGGGCAAAAATGACTTTTCACACCAAATATGTGCATGAATTTCGAAATTTGCAAATCATGAGGAAAATATACTTTTTGAAAATTAGATATTTCGACGATCAACTTTGTCTTCTTCGTCGTTTTCATCTGGGACCCACAAATGATCGATCCAGCCACTTGAAGATTTGGGGCCCATGGGGCCCACCTTCCTCACTTAAAACCCAAATAAAACCCACGTTGGAGACCTTTCTTCTCCTTCATTTCGTTTTTCCTACAACACAGCTGAACTTGAATGTTTTCTTCTCCTCCATTTTCAGCCCCTTCTCTCCTCTTGCATGTATATTTCTTGAGTGCTATTTAAAGATTTGATTTCACAAATCCTTTCTCCTCATCTCAAGCTTTTCAAAGATACTATGTTTGAGGAATTTCGGCTGTAACCCATCTCTTCTCCAAGCTCTTCTTCTTGTCTAGAGCTCTTAAAAGGTTAGCAATGGCTTCTTTTTCAAATTTCTGGTTTTAATGGAACCTTTTGAACCCTTTCTTCATGCATGCAAAAGGGTTCTTTGAGAGCTCTTTCTAATTTCGAATTTGGTGGTTTTTTGTGTGTTTTTCTTAGGGCTTTTTGGTGTAGATTTGGTGCAGCTGAGTTGAGTGTTCTTGGACTAGAGTGTGGATCTTTTTGGAGTGGAGGCAAGTGAATAATCAGATTATGTGGTGCATGATATGAAAAATCTATTCTTCCTTACATTCCTTGTTTGCAACTCCAATGCTTTTAAATGGGTTCTTTATCACTGAGATCTGAATGAAAAATGTTTTGAGTGATGACTAATACTATGTTTTCACATATTGTTTGTTACAGCAACATGAACCTCTCACATTAAAGTTTCTGTTTTGTTTTAAGATAGTGAGGATGCATTTCAGAATTTATATCTTTATGATTCTATTATGTTAAATTCTGATTTGAAAATGTGGTTTCATTTGAATGATTTCTTTAGTTATGTAAGGTTTGATTTCAAGAAATTCTCTATTATCAAAGCTATGTTCAGCTGTATGCAGGATTTTTAATTGTCTAAGTAAAGTGGGTTTTATGTTCAGCTGTATACAGAATTTTTATTTTTCTATGATCACATTGAAAACTCTTTAAATGTTTTAATGTTCAGCTAGGTTCAGATTTCTACAGAATGCTTTAATGTTCAGCTAGGTGCAGACTTCTACAATGTTTTAGTGTTCAGTTTATGCTCAGCTTGGATTTGATATTTATTTAGATTGATATGGAAAATTCTGGATTTTTAATCGAGACTTCTCAATGGAAAGAGTGCAGCTCAGACTTTTGCACCTTTCCTATGTTTAATTTCTGTTTTTCAGGCTGATTTTGTAAATGTAATGAGATGATTTTAGTTAGTGAAGAATGGATAATGGATGGACAAGGATCAATTCAGTCTTATATGTTTTTAGAGTGCTTGTTGTTGAAGGAGGGAAGAAAGAAAGCACAAAAGGGACTGAAAAGTGCAAATTCTGCACTCGACCCGGACCGGGACAGAGCCCAGTCCGCTCGAGCGACCCAGTGGGCCTTGCTCGAGCGAGCCCAGGTCTGTCCAGGGCCCATTTTCTGGGCTATTTATGGATTGTTTTTCTGATTTTTTTTTGGCCTGTTTGGGACTGTTTTGTGGGTCATTCCTAGACCTATTTTAGGCCCATTTCATCCCATCTCTCTTATTTGTTTTGAGGCTCGTAAATCTCCTTATAATGTGTAGAAGCCCATTAATGAATTTTGATAAATTATAATACCTTGGAATGTGTAAATTGAATGGGAGAGATGAGAGAAAGAATTGATAGGAATCTTATCCGGGAATTTTTGTGAATCTTAAGGCACACTTATTAACCTTAGGAGTTGTGGATTTTCATTGGTACCAAACCCATTATATATTAACCTCCAAGAAATAAGTGTGCATTAAGGTATCCCTTGGTAGGCCATAAATTCACTATACACTATTCCATTCCAATTTAGAAAATGTATATGTATTCTTCGGCAAATTAATTTGAAAGGATTTAAGTGATTCCTCACGTTTGAAAGCATTGGTGATTTGAAATAGAATCAAGTGGTTTACCACATGAATTCGTATGTTTTTCTACAAATCGATTTGAAATAGATTTGAGTGGTTCACCATGGAAATTTGTATATTTTCTACAAATTATTTTGAAATGAATTGAATGGTTCGCCACGTTCGAAAAGGGGTCTATTATCTTGAAAACAAGATCTCGAGGCAAGATGGGGCCAAAGCTTTGTAGTGCGAGCCCATGAGCCAAAGGGACTATTATTTTGAAAACAAAATCTCGAGGCAAGATGGGGCTAGAGCTTTGTAGTGCGAGCCCATGAGCCAAGGAGAACAAGCGTGTATGTATTTGTTCAGGAGTAGTTGTTTTATCGATTTCAGAAATAAATTATTATGATTTGACTTGTATCGGTTCAGGTTTTGAAATTTAAAGACACCACTAAGCTTAGGTCACCTTGTCAGGCTGATCACCTGGCTTGGGATCTTTAAATTATTTGCCAACTGCAGTTTGAATTCTGTTTGTTTGCTCCGGCCATGGCAACGATTCTGTATTCCGGTCCTACGGGTAGTGGCAATGGTTCTGTATTCTGGTCCCACGGGTAGTGGCAACGGTTCTGAATTCCGTCCCACTTTATGTGGCAACGACTCTGTTTGTTCCGGTCCCACGGGTAGTGGCCACGGTTTCTGTTTGCTCTTGTTACTTCGGTAATAGGAGAATATAGCTATATGTAGATTGCCAGTGTTTTTACTCAGTTTATTATGTCTCTTTAAAATTGTAAATGGTTTAGAAATTGTTTAATTATTTCATCGATATTCATGTTTAGGCTTTTAATTGTTCTATAATGTTTTTCATAATGTTTTATAAATATTTGTCACCCTTTATCTGTTTATTTGCTTGCCAGACCGTCATGTCTGATACTCTCTTGTTTGGTGCCAGATTTCGACCCCACATTGCCTTTTAGACGGTTTGAGCAAGGGCGGCGATTGAGCCGTCGGTTGGACGTGAGTGGCTGCCCAACGATGTCATCTAGACGTCGCTTTTGGCGCCGGAGTTCGTAACGTAATTTGGGTAGCATTTTGTTTAGTTGATTATTTTTGGATGGCTTTTATTAGCCTTTTTCTTTTAGGATTTTTTCATGAATATATTTGTATAATTTGTAACTTGAACATATGTGGGAAATGAATTGTCCTGTTACTGCCAGCTCAGTATTTTATGATTCTTGACTTGTTCCAGTCTGATTATGAGCATTGATTTGATGGCCTTATGTTAGTGGTTGAGTGCGACACGGAACCCGATCGCCACGGGCTCCGAGCCGCAACGCCACATCAGCTTCCGCGAAAATTTCAGGTTGTGTGGAATTTTGTAATCCTCACACATGCGGATCCTAGGGAAAAAAAATTTTAATTAACCCCAAATCACGCTTCCCTTGATCGGATCGTTGCAGGATCCCGGTTTTGGGGCGTGACATCGGATGAACTGACTGGGTCGATGAGAATCCTCTGAACCTTGCAGTTTTTTAGCTTTAAAGTGACGACGAGCGGGTCATTATGGGGGAGCAGAACACCTTCCAGGTCCCCGTCCGAGAACCATATCTTGGGCCGCTCCTTCCGCGCCCTTTTCGCGGCTGGTTCAAGCTCGGTCGTCATCACTTGCTTACCGTGGGAGGTCTGTCTGAACTCGGCACGAGCTTGGTTACTCCCCTTGGGAGGAGGGGCTAGGTGGATGACACTGATGAGCCTCTCGGATTCGTCACTGTCTTGTCCTCTCTCATGACTAACTCATTCTTTTGCGGATTCTTTTGGTTGTACTAGCCTTTATTTTTGGGGAGTGATTTATTAATTGATCTTTTGTATAAACATTTAACTTTACCTTTTGGGAAATGCCACAATGATCATTGATCACTCTGACATCATGTTGTATACATGTGCTATTAGTCCTATGATTTTGGAATGAAATATGAATTTAATTTGCTACACGCTTCCGCACTTCGAAAGAAAAATGCTATGTACGTGTGATATCCTCACCGCGAACACCTGTAGAAAATCACGTGCATGGATGGTATTTGATTAATCCATGTACGTATTAGCCAAATAAACTAATGCATTGGCATAATTTAGATCGTCCTGATCCCGGATTTGGTCGGTAACCCGGTCCGGGGTCGCTACAATGACCCAAGCATATGAAGGCTACATTCTATTTTGCAATGAAAATTGGTAAAATTCAATCCTCTGAAGGCCAGAGGTCTTGGATTGTGGTGGAACTCGATTCACCACCTATTTTACATGTTTTTTTTACTACTTTGCTACAACAGTTAGTACATTCCAGCTGTGATACAGGCTCTTGCTACTCTAAAGCAGAGCACAATTGTTTTGGTTACTAGTTTTCTTTCCGTTTTGTGGGAATAGGAGTAATAGGATGGTTGACCTGGGCCTTTTTTTTTTATTTGCATATTACAACCTCTATGGCCTTCTTTAGGAATGAAAGTCACAAAGACACACACACACACACATGCATTAAATGAATTTATCATTCGTACATGTATCACTCGTTGCACACTCTTAAAGGGAGCTATCATCTTGCTAAATTAGTTAGGCTTTGGTTAATATTTGCTTATCTATTGAGTAGACTATATTTCACTGACCCTACCTGCCTTGATGGAATAAAGCTGCATTATATGCATTTTTTTCCACGATGGTGATGCATTTTTTTAGTTTTCTCCACCTATTTTCTCATCCAAACAACCTCTTTGGATTTCTTATAATGATTTTTCTCTGAAACTCCATTTATCTAGACTAATTTTGGTGGCTTCCATGGCATGAGAGGAAAGACGGTTGTTTGAGAGATTTCTCTTATGACTTCTTTGTTGGTCAATGGTCTTGTTTTGGGTTCTTAGTAAGTTTTTGAGGGAAATTATTCTGCTTTTATCATTTCACTGTTCTTCTTGTGATCGGTTCTGGCCTATTTATTTTTTGATTTTTTTTTTTATCTTCAACTGATACTACAATCATAGTTTTCCAAGGATTGTTTAGAGGAGAAAGGATGACAAACTTTATTAATTTATCCATTTGCACATTTGCATTGTGAGATCCGTTCTCTCTCTCTCTCTCTCTCTCTCTCTCTCTCTCTCCACCAGTTCAAATTGATTTTTTATAACGATTCTGCTTTGGTGCTTCCTCAAATAGGATTGATTTCAATGGTTTTGGTGATGTGGAATGAAATGAAATTTTTTGTGAGATCTCGTCTTCCGAGTTTTGCTTTTTGATTAGCAATGGTGGATTTATCTCTTATGCAATGGAGCTTTTTCACTACAAAATTAGTTAGGCTTTGATAAACTTTTTGGTTAGGTATTTCATGTTTGGACAGCCCGGATCGATATGGATAGGAAAAGAGGATGATGGTTACACATTATTCTGCTATGAGGTGTGAGGTCCTAAAAATAGGACCCACCATTTGACCCCATTAGAGCTAAATTGGTGAAATGTGGGGCTACTGATGAGATCATACCCAATCAAAGCCAAATTATGTTTCTTTTTTTTTTTTTTTTCCTCTTAATGCTGGTTTAATAATATGTGGGGCCCATTGAGGGTAAAGTCCAGTTTCATGTCATTATTCCATTGAACCATAATTGCTTCTTATTTTGTCGATATAATTTTGCATAATCCCCTCCCCCTTTTCAAGCAACCCTTTGAAGAATCCAAATGAGGATCATACAAAATAAAAAGGAAAAGATAATAAAAACAGAATTAATAATAATAAACAAAAACTACCAAAAAAATCTGTAAGAAAAAATATCATTATCTTTTCATAACCATATAAAAACAACTAAATGCACCATCATGAAATTTCAAATCATCAAATAAGGTGCATACATGTAGGGCTAAGATATATTTTTTTTTTTAGAAATAAAGTCTTTTCCCAAATAAGAGGGTCGTTATTTGGTTTACCACGAAATTCATACTGACGGGTCCCATGATCTTCTTTGATCTACCATGATTTCTACCGTTAAATAAAATCCATGATGGTCATCAACATTTAGATGGTCTATTGGTGGTGTCCAATATAATATGGCTTAAATATGATCATAGCCATTGAATGGTCTTAGTGTGACTTCTAATTCATTAGTGGTTCTTGCAACAAGTGGGTCCACCATGGTTGCCGAATCGGTGGATTTTGTTAGAATAATTAACATAAATTGTCTAGATTTTGTTATATATTTTTTAAAAAGCTTAGTGGGTAACTTGATTTGAGAATGAAGATGGGGAGAATAGTTTGGAGATCCAATTATGTAGGAAAATTAGAGAATTGATCCTATTATGTAGGGTGCTCCATTATTTGGAGATCCTATTATGTAGGAAAATTAGAGAATAGTGGTTTGGTGAGATTAGATGAGAAGGGCAATTCCGAAATGTGGCAATGCAAAAAGTCTGAGGATGTCGCTCTCCAAGGAAGCCCCTTGCTGTCACGTGTCGCTCTCCAAGGAAGCTCCTTGCTGCCACGCATCACTCTCTATGAAAAGGGTGTTGCTTTACTATATATAATATATGTATATATAGGGAGATGCTCCCATAGGAGCATCTCTCGCCTTATCATGAGAGATAATGTGGGGGCCCTCACATCCATATCTACTGCCAACATCTTAAATGTGAAGGCCCCTACTTTATCTCTCATGGTAAGGTGAGAGATGCTCTCATAGGGTATCTCCTATATATATATATGGTAATATTTTAGGTGAGAACTGTTCTCACATATTATGTGAGAACTTTTTTATGGGGCTTAATTGTAGGCCCCATTTGGGGATGGGACTAGGGAGGATCGAAAGATCTATGTAAGACCGCCCGAAGGATTAAGTTTGACCCCAAACCCATGCCCCTAGCCCCTTTATCCGTGGCCGAAAAGTTTAATGACTTCATATTCAAAAAAATATTCAACCCTCAATCCAACAGTTCAATCCCTTCGGATGTGTGCCAATCCTTGGGATTAGTGACTATTAGGGGGTTCCCTATTGGTTGCTAGGTTTGGAAGAGTTACTAGTTGGGCCCTGCAAAAAGTTCTCAAATAATAGGTGAGAACTAGTTTTCACTTGAATATTTTCCTATATATATAAGGGGGCCTCTCCTCAGCTCAAGCTAAGGAGAACATCCGCTCAGATCTGTGTGACCCGTCAAAACCACGTGAAAAGTTTCACTCCAGCCCGCCCGCCCATGTTTCATTTTGACGATGGGGCCCATATCTCAAAACACTTCAATTGAAACCCTATTCTCTCTCATCAATAGTTGCACAACACAACCTCAACGAAGGTTCTTTTCTGAAATGAAACCCTCCCACTGAATCTCTCCTCACTCAACGAAACACTCAGTTCTCATCGGCTGATTTGCCATTATGAGGGACTGTGCTAGTCACTGATATCGACTGCTCTGTGCTCGTCTCGTCTCCCTCAACGAAACTCTCAACATCGTCGGCTACTCTATGCGACCCACTCACATCGGCATGTCTACTCTTCTAAAGGTAAGATTTCATGCTTTGGAAGGGATTTTGGAAAGTATTTTCGGGATTTAGGGATTTGGTTTGTGAGTCTTCCCCATTTTTTGTTTTTTAGGCTTTTCCTTTCTATTTTTTTTATTTTTAGTTTTGTTTTTCATTCTGGGTTCTTTTTTGTTTCGTCCCTTTCTGGTATTTAGGTTGATGAATTTTGAATCAAGCGTCTTTTTCTATTTTGGGTTTGAATGCAATTTGTTTTTTCTTCATTGGAAGATTTACAGGGGTGTGGATAGATACATGAACGTAGTTCTTGTAATAACATGATTCGGTAGGCAAGAGCCAACCCATATAAAAAAGTTAGTTCTTTTTTTGTGGAAGGCATAACTAACCATTAAGCAAAATAACTAAATCAACTCCAATAGACTGTTTTGTCCATTTTTCACACACCAAATATATACAACAAAAAAAGAGAACAATGAAAAAAATTTGAGGCAAATCCATTTTCGCGTTTGCTTCTCATATTTTGGTGCTCTACAATTTCTCTTAGATGTTGTATTTCAAGCCTCATTTCTTCAATGGAGCTTTTAATTTCTTCCATTTGGCCATGCCCTGAATTTGAGTTGGGAATCTTGTTCGATGCAACTTCAATTTGGCTATGTCCTGAATTTGAGTTGGGAATCCTTTCCAACACAACTTCATCGATCCAAATTAAAAAACCACAACCTCTCCCTGTAATAAAATGCATTGTAATATAAATGATGTTGTAAAAAAGAATACATTAATGGATGCTGTTGGAATGTTATCTTATATGAAAATCTAGACATTTCTAAAATTTGCTGTCAAGTTTATTATTTGTACAAGAAATGACAATCTCTACTTGGACTTTTTGACACCACTTAGGTTTCCCTACAACAAACCTACACATAAATGTGGGTTGAAATGAAAAGAAAAGAAAGGGAGATTTACAAGAGTGAGGCTGAAATGAAAGGTAATAGAGATCTAAAGCAGTTTTCCCATCTCATTTTTCTCCACAAAATACAATCCAACTGTCTCAACTGAATTCAATTCAAGAAAAAAAGGATATAATCTCATATATAAATTCTCAAAAACCTCCACTAGAAAGGAAAAAATAAAATAAAACCCACAAGTATTTCACTACAAATTCCACAGAAAAGATCCAAATCCAATAACCAACCCAAAATCTAAACTGCCAACTGAATTCAATCAATAATGAAGTAATATGATTTCATATGCAAACTCTCACAAAACACTAAGGGCATGTTTGTGTAGCCCATTTCCATGGAAAAGGAGGCAGTTTTCTGCAAAAGAAGCTACTTTTCATGTGTTTGGTGCAGTTTTTTTTCCATGGAATTATTTTATTGCCAAGTTAGCCTTTTCCTTCCTCACTATGGAAATGGACTTCCCATAGGATGGTATGGGAAGTCTATTTCCTCAGAAAATTGCCCCCCTTTATAAACTACATTTCCTACCCATTTCTGATGCAAAACCCTAGCAACTCCATTCTCTATTCCCATTCATTGACGAGAGCAAGCAGCATGGACGGCACCAGTGGCTCCCCTCTCCTAATGCTACCAGCGGCTCCCCTGCAGCCAGCCACCTCTTTCTCCCCCCTCTTTTCTCTTCTCCACCCTGTCCCAGTAGGCGTACCTCTTTCTTCTCCACCTTGTCCCAATAGCCACGCCCCACTCCCTCTCCTTTCTCCACCCTCTCCCAACAGCCACGCCCAGCCACCCAATAGTAGTTTGCATGATTCTATGGAAGTCCCTCTCTAAAAATGCATTCTAGGTGTCTTCCGATTTTCACTTTCTTGTTATATAAGGGAAGAATTCTTCCAATGCCACAGAAACCTGCACATCACGATCTGTGCCCAATATTTAGCTGCAAGCTTGAAATTTCTTCATGATAAGATTACCATGCAAAGCTAGACGTAAGTAAGCATTAGGCACATGTTCAGGCCATTTGGGTATTCATTGACCCTGTTGTATGCTTCCTGTATGATTCAAAATGTTATACAAAGAACAATATATTGACCTAGGATTGGATTGTAATTCTTCCTTGACCGTTGTATAATTGGAATTGGATTGTATACTTCGGTCGAGCATGTTCTGTAGCATTGTTTTGTATATATATATATATATATTATTGGAATCACTTTGAGAACAATACCATTGTATAGTTTTGTTATTTTTCCGTGGAAAATTGCTACACCAAACAATAAACACTAGTTTTCCGTAAGGAATCTGCAGCCACACCAAACAACATTAGTACCAATTCATCGAGGAAGAACTTCTTGCACCAAACATGAATTTTTGACTTCCGTGGAAAACCTTTTCCGAAGTTTTTAAAACCATAGAATTTGCTGATGTGGCTATTTCTTCTTTCCATGAAAGTTACATCTACACAAACGTGCCCTAAAAATACAAACACATAACACAACCCACAAACATTTCATAAAAATCCTGAAAAACATTGCAACTTCTATAAAATCAAGGGAAGATTTCAAAATAGAGCTAAGTTTTGCCTAGTTTTTAAATTAGGACAATGGCCCACATAATCTCTCAATATGGAAAAGCTAAAATCATGTCTCCCCCCTCCAGAACTCCATCCCTAGCACATGCGGGATCAAGCTCAACAAGAACTCGAGTTGGCAAGGCTTTGTAGCCTACTTGGCCCTATGATAAGATTTTGACACTCCCTCAAAGGCTCTCCTGATTCTTCCATTACTGACTACCCAACTGACTCTTCTGAAATATGGTAAATCCTTATTAAATACTTCCTTTCCAAGAAAAAAGGGCATCATCATCTAAGGCAATTGCCTCTGTTTGTCATAGGTAGAATTCCAAATATCTTCATGGGGCCAATCTAAGTATCTTCAAGGAAAAAAAAGGTACCCGCGATATTACAAGGATGGTTTTTTGGCTGAGAGATCCAGAGAGGGTTGCAGGTAACCTATCTTTGAAGGCAAATCCAAAGAGAGTTATCAGGAAAATCTCAGCAAATCCAGAGAGGGTTTCGTTAAGGCCAAATCAAGAAAAAATGAAAAAAAAGGTAAAGATTCACACCTCTGTTCGGCTTCCAAGAGGGAAACGTGCCTGAAGTGAGTGGGTCGATCTCCCCAGCTTGTAGAGAGAGGGTTTTAGAGACAACCCGAAGTGTAGAGGTCTATATGCAGGAAATGGGTTTTGAAATGGGTTTGTTGAGAGAGACGTGCCGAGGTGAGTGGACAACTCGAGATTGCTCTGCATGTTGAGGGTATCGTTGAGGGAAGAGTTGCGACCGGCCTACGAGAGAGATTAGAGATGGTTTTGAGAGAGGAGAGTTTCAGTGGGAGGGTTTCGTTCTAGACAGGAACCTTCATTGAGACTGTGTTGTGCAACAGTTTATGAGAGAGGGAATATGGTTTCATTTGAAGTGTTTTGAGATGTGGGTGGGTGGGAGTGAAAATTTTCAAGCGATTTTGACGGGTCACACGCATATTAGGGCACGTTCTTCTTCGTGTGTGTGTATATATATATGATTATTATTATAAATATAATAATAATAATCATAAGGACTAGTAACAAAGGGCTGGGATGATTCACAATTGTTCTGTGAGAGCAATAAAAAATGCGAAACATTCCTGTGCACATTACGGGCCATAATTATTAAAAAATATCTTTAATCCGTTAGATATATTTTCTAACTTAATGCAAGAAAAACCTGTATCATGGAGATTGTTTGGTTTCTGGCCCGATTAAAAGGAAAAAAAGTAAAACTATATAAGATTAAAAAAAAGCTACATGCAAATAATTAGAACTGTAGAGAATCGTCATGTCCACGCTTGAAATAATATATATATATATATATATATATATCCATGTCACTACTATGCAAAATTGAACAATTATTATATACTATAGGGAAAGGATTTGATTTCTCAATTGAGCTCCAATTTTAAAATTATATAGCTATTAAATACATGGATTCAAATTCAAATCTTAAATTTGTGATTATCTGATACACGATTTTCTACTTTTTCAAATCTCTATTTTTACTTTTAATTAGCACATCTATATCTACTTGAATTTTTCAAAACCATTATTATATATTATAGGGAAAGGATTTGATTTCTCAATTGAGCTCCAATTTTAAAATTATATAGCTATTAAATGCACGGATTCAAAATCAAATCCTAAATTTGTGATTATCTGATGCACGGTTTTCTAATTTTTCAAATCTCTATTTTTACTTTTGATTAGCACATCCATATCCACTTGAATTTTTCAAAACCATTATAATTTAAATCCTTATATTGCCCGCGATAAGCGCTTTTCACAAACCCTATAATTCTTGATTTGTTCTAATTGCAGCCAAGATCTAGCCAGTCTGCTGTTTGCGTTTGAGATATTTTAAAAATCTCTCGAAAATTGGTGATATTGATCTTGTTCTGTGATAATTGAAGTCGTACATGTCTCACAAACCCTAAAGTTCTCATCTTTTTTATTTTGTTTTGATTGCTTGGTTCAGTCTTCGACTCTCTCTCTCTCTCTCTCTCTCTCTCTCTCTCTCGATTTATTGTTTTTCGTTTTCTAAATGGATTGTTTGGTAGATCTGAATCATTTATTGTTGATGTTTTTCTCTGGAAGGTGGTTAGTGGAACATGTTATGGCAAAAAAAATGTTTGTTTTTGAAGATTTATCTCATGTTTTTACAAAATTGAAATTTGTTAACCATCTTTTGGGTGTTTTGAATCTTATACACTGGAGCTTAGTTCTTGAACCATTTTTTCTTCGGTTGCAGTAATGCTGCTGTGATTTTCTATTTCCTGTAATTGTTATTGATATAAGATTTTAACTATTTGTGTCACTGGGTAATGTGTGTGATTTGGTGTAGTGTGAAATTGGTGGAGCAAGAGATGGCAGGGAAGAGAAGGGGTTGATTGGTGTAGTTTCAGTTCGAGATGGCAAAAAGCTTTTGTGGTTGGAAAAATTCCATCATGTGGGGCCACACATGTAACTATTAAATGTGTCATGCTATCTTTTGTTAAGCCTACATTAAAGTGATCTAATTAAGACTTAAAGTTGTAAGGCTTAAGGGTATACTTGTCATGGAATTAATGTGTAGATACCAGAATGTTATTTCTAATGTGATGAGGGGCCAAATTAAAAATAGCAAACTTATGATATCTTATATATTAGGGTTATGGTCCCCAATTCATATGGAATTGATATTCTCTTTGACATCCCATCATCAGAAGAATCAAGAGGGTTTTCTCTGGGTAGCCATATTGGATTGGAAGATCAACAACCTTGAGAACAGCTTCATTCAATGGATCCAGGTATGTTTCCGCTTTACTTCTCTCAATGATTTGACATGGAGGATCTTGGTGTATTAGGGTTTCCTAGATCAAAGATCTTGGTGTATTGTTTGTTTGTAACAATTGGTATCAGAGCTTTTCCATGTTAAGCCATTGGGAATCCAGATATAAATCAATCTGTTGATATTCTGTTCTTTGGTTGCAATCTGTTTTTATGCCTTTTCATGTGATGATAATTTTATTGGTTATTCGATTGAATTCCTCATAACTGTATTTCTGTAAAACTAATCCAGTTTCATGTTGACCACCGCCCACCCCTATTTCGAATTCAAAACCAGAACTGAACACAGTCAGTTTGGATATTATATAGTGTTTTGAGAAGTGAGATCAGAAGAATTCAGATCAATAAATCTAAAGTGATCATCACCATGTTTTGTTGGGCTTTTCCCGGAAACAATTTGTTTTTTTGTTTTTGTTGTTCAGTTTGTTTTTGGAGATCGTGGGACCCAGGTGGGTCACCAATGAAATCAGGACCATGGATCATCAAAGGTGGGCCTGGGCGACCATGTTGGTACATCCCGATCTTGTTTATGATCAGCGGGACCCATGGATCTAAATTCCTTTTTTTTTTTTTTTCATATGTTACCTCTGTAGCCGTTCTGCAAGTTACATAACGTCTCCTGTTCTTTGGGTGAAGGTAGATGATGGGTCGTTTGGTGGTCTGCATGAGCACTCATTTTGGTGGTCCAATGGATTAAAAAAATATATATAATAATAATAAAAATAAAAAAAAAATTATTTTTTATTTTTTATTTTGTGGTAACATGTGAAGACAACTAATTAGTTTTCTTCAAACAACAATTCAAATATTTTTGGTATATCTTTTATGGTTAAATAACATAGTCCATTATTCAAAATAGGCTAATTGAAACAAGATGTCACCAAAGTGACCTCTCTTGTGTAGATTATTCATGAGAAATATTGGATGTTTGTGTGTTTGTAAATTCATGCGGGTCTTAGTCGGCCCAAAGGAAGGTTAATACTTGGCCGAATTGCATACACACCTGTGGTGGTAAACGTGTGATGATTATAAGGTTTTTACACGTGAATAATAAGTCAATCCAAAGATAGAATTATTATTTGACATGAATTATTGTCAATGTTTGATCACTACAACAAGATGACCATTTACAATTAATATTACTGTCCAAAGACTTGATATTAATGTTGTGCTAGGTACCTTGTCATAAGACTTACCATTATTTGAATTTGTTGCTTCTGTATTTGGTTAATAATATGAGCATGTTTATCTGTTTGTTTTTGTTCTCTTTACAGCTAGTGTTTCTACCATATCTGCTAATATCAACTCAATACCTATACTTAATGGGACCAACTTTAAGAATTGGAAAGAGAACATAGAAATTGTTCTCGGCTGCATGGATCTAGACCTTGCACTACGGATTGAACAACCCGCTTCTCTTATGGATGCAAGTTCTCCTGATGACAAGAAATACTTTGAGAAGTGGGATCGCTCAAATCGCATGAGTCTTATGATCATCAAGCGCGGCATTCCGGAGGCATTTAGGGGTGCGGTCTCTGAAAAGCTGACCACAGCCAAAGAATTCCTAGCCGAAATTGAAAAGCGTTTTCTGAAAAACGATAAGGCAGAAACAAGCACCCTTTTGCAAAGGTTGATTTCTATGAAGTACAATAGCAAGGGGAACATACGGGAGTACATTATGGGAATGTCTCATGTTGCTTCTAAGCTTAAGGCACTCAATCTCGAGCTGTCTGACGACTTGCTCGTGCATTTGGTATTAATATCACTTCCTGCATTATACAGTCAATTTAAAGTCAGTTACAACTGTCAAAAGGAGAAATGGACTCTTAATGAGCTCGTCTCTTACTGTGTGCAAGAGAAAGAGAGATTGAAGCAAGACAGAACCGAAAGTGCTCATTTGGCTAGCACCTCTAAAGATAAGGGCAACAAGAGGAAGAAAAATGAAGCTGCTAAGGGTCCAGCCGCAAAGAAACAACAGCCAGCAACTGAGGGTTATTTCTTTTGCAACAAACCTGGACATGTGAAGAAGGACTGTACCAAATATCACGCTTGGGGTGCAAAGAAAGGTACATTTCTTGTTTTGGTCTGTTCTGAGGTAAATTTAGCTTCAGTACCTAGAAACACGTGGTGGTTGGATTCTGGTGCTACTACTTACATCAGCGTTTCTATGCAGGGTTACCTGAGCTACCGAAAGCCAAGTGATGCTGAAAGACACATCTTTGTGGGCGATGGAAAGTCGGTAGCAGTAGAGGCTATAGGGCATTTTAGGTTGTTATTAAACACTGGTTATTATTTGGATTTATTAGAGACTTTTATTGTACCGTCTTTTCGACGGAATTTGGTTTCAGTTTCTTTATTGGACAAGTTTGGTTATTTTTGTTCATTTGGAAACAATCAATTCATTTTATCTATAAATTCAAATATTGTCGGAACTGGTTCTCTATGTGTATATGACAACTTATATTTGCGTGATACAATTGTTTCTTATAATGAATCCTTGCATGTGGAATCACGAGGTACTAAACGCAAACGTAGTAAAGAAAACTCGGCTACATTATGGCACAAACGCTTAGGTCACATCTCTAAGTCTAGAGTTGAGCGACTTGTGTCTGATGGCATTTTAGATTCCCTTGACTTTACAGATTTTGATGTTTGTATTGCTTGTATCAAGGGAAAACATACCAAAATGAAGAAAATAGGTGCCAATAGAACTACAGACGTCTTAGAATTGATACACACAGATATCTGTGGACCATTCCCTACGGCTTCATGGAATGGCCAACAGTATTTCATATTATTCATAGACGATTACTCTCGCTATGGATACCTATTTCTCAATCATGAGAAATCACAGTCTTTGGATGTGTTCAAATCATTTAAAGCTGAAGTTGAGAACCAACTCAACAAAAGAATAAAGAGTGTCAGGTCTGACCGTGGTGGTGAATACTACGGCAGATATGACGGTTCAGGTGAACAACGTCCAGGGCCGTTTGCGAAATTCCTAGAGGAATGTGGAATCGTCCCACAGTACACCATGCCAGGGTCACCCAGCATGAATGGTGTATCTGAAAGGCGAAACCGGACTCTTAAGGATATGGTGAGGAGTATGATTAGTCATTCCACTCTACCAGAGTCACTCTGGGGAGAAGCACTCAAAACAGCAGCTTATATTCTAAATAGAGTGCCAACTAAAGCAGCTGCAAAAACACCTTATGAGCTTTGGACAGGCAGAAAGCCTAGTCTAAAACATTTTCACATTTGGGGATGTCCAGCTGAGGCAAGGCCTTACAGGCCACATGAAAAGAAATTGGATTCCAAAACTGTGAGCAGCTACTTCATTGGCTACTCTGAACGATCAAGGGGCTATAAGTTTTATGATCCAACACTTAGATCAATTTTTGAGACGGGAACTGCAACTTTTTTTTAGGATGTTGAGTTTGGGGGGAGAAATAAGGTTAGAGACATTGTCTTTGAGGAAGAATCGGTTACGGTTCTACCTATTGCTTTTGACAATGTGCAGGTTTCTATACCTGTCATTGATCAAGAAGCGAATCCGGATCCTCAACAAGACAATGTTGATCAACCCCCCACTCAAGATGAGGAACAAACTCAACAACCTCAAGAACCAGTGCCATTAAGGCGATCCACTAGAAAGAGGAGACATGTTATTCCGGACGATTTTTTCGTATTTCTCCAAGAACATGAGGAAGAAATTGGAATGTGGAAAATGATCCAATCAACTTCCATCAAGCCATGCAAGACTCTAACTCTCAAAAGTGGATTGATGCCATGAATGAGGAGTATAAGTCTATGCAAGACAATAAGGTTTGGGAACTTGTCCCATTACCAGAAGGTGCGAAGCCCATTGGTTGCAAATGGATTTTTAAAACCAAAAGGGATTCAAATGGTAATGTGGAGAGGTATAAGGCTCGTCTTGTAGCTAAAGGCTTTACCCAAAAGGAAGGGATTGACTTTAAAGAGACTTTCTCTCCGGTTTCATCGAAAGACTCTTTTCGGACAATCATGGCACTAGTTGCACATTTTGATCTTGAGCTTCGTCAAATGGATGTCAAAACAGCATTTCTAAATGGTGACATTGACGAAACAATTTATATGGTGCAGGCAGAAAACTTTGAGTCGGGAGACCCAAAGAATATGGTCTGTAAATTAACAAAGTCCATCTATGGACTCAAGCAAGCTTCTCGTCAATGGTATCACAAGTTTCATCAAGTGATTATCTCGTTTGGTTTTGAGACAAACGCTGTTGATAATTGTGTGTATCACAAATTCAGTGGGAGTAAGCACATATTCCTGGTTCTGTATGTCGATGACATATTGCTTGTCACAAATGATATAGGCATGTTGCATGAAACCAAGCGATTTCTATCAAAGAATTTTGAGATGAAAGATCTTGGTGACGCCTTTTTTGTATTAGGAATCCTGATACAACGAGATCGCTCTCGGGGTATTCTTGGATTATCACAAAGAAGCTATATTGATAAAGTGCTCAAAAGGTTTGGCATGCAGGACTGCAAACCAGGTGACACCCCTGTCTCTGAGGGAGACAAGTTCAGTCTCAATCAATGACCTAAAACTAACCTTGAAGTTAAGGAAATGCAGAAGATTCCTTATGCATCCGCTGTAGGGAGTCTAATGTATGCTATGGTGTGTACGCGTCCGGTTATTGCATACATTGTTGGTATGTTAGGCAGATATTTAAGCAATCCAGGGATGGATCATTGGAAAGCAGCCAAGCGGGTTATGAGGTATTTACAGAGAACAAAAGATCATATGCTCACCTATAGGAGATCGGATCAGTTGGAGATCATAGGGTATTTCGACTCTGATTTTGCTGGATGCCAAGACAGTATGAAATCCACATCAGGCTACATCTACCTGTTAGCTGGTGGAGCAATATCTTGGAGGAGTGCCAAACAGACACTCGTGACTGATTCCACTATGGCAGCAGAGTTTGTAGCATGCTATGAGGCATCCAACCATGGAATATGGCTGCGGAATTTTGTCACTGGGCTGCGAGTTCTGGAAGATATTGAAAGACCACTCAAACTATATTGTGACAATAAGTCAGCAGTGCTATATTCCAACAACAACAGGAGCTCAATTCGGTCAAAACATATTGCTATTAAGTTCCTAGTTGTGAAAGAAAGAATACAAGATGAACAATTATCCATAAAGCACATTGGGACAAACTCCATGATAGCGGATCCGCTTACAAAGGGATTACCACCCAAGGTCTTTCATGAGCACACTGCTCATATGGGTGTTATGTTGTGTGAGGATATTACATTCTAGTGGGAGTTTGTATGATTTTATATTTTATTGCTTTATGTTTGTTTTTGGACCACACTTATGCATTTATGTATTTGGATATTTTTCTAATCAGAAATACAGTATTCAGTTCATTTCATTCTGTTACATTGTGTTAAATATTGATCTCACTATGGAATACAGTAGGACCAGTTGGAAATAGACATGTATAGATCACATTGCATGTACTTTCCATGCTACGCATCCATGATTGATCTATGTCATTCGGTTATATTGGTGTTTGTGACTATTGATGGGTTTAGTCATGTTAAATGTGACGAAGACCGCTTTAATTCTATACCGGCATAATCAATGGACAAGATTGTTCGGATATATCCTAAATTATGATAGCAAACTTTTGGAGCTCATACAGTCATACACATTTGTTAAGCTACATATATGGCCCAGTGGGAGATTGTTGGAAAAATTCCATCATGTGGGGCCACACATGTAACTATTAAATGTGTCATGCTATCTTTTGTTAAGCCTACATTAAAGTGATCTAATTAAGACTTAAAGTTGTAAGGCTTAAGGGTATACTTGTCATGGAATTAATGTGTAGATACCAGAATGTTATTTCAAATTTGATGAGGGGCTAAATTAGAAATAGCAAACTTATGATGTCTTATATATTAGGGTTATGGTCCCCAATTCATATGGAATTCCTATTCTCTCTGACACCCCATCATCAGAAGAATCAAGAGGGTTTTCTCTGGGTAGCCATATTGGATTGGAAGATCAACAACCTGAGAACAGCTTCATTCAATGGATCCAGGTATGTTTCCGCTTTACTTCTCTCAATGATTTGACATGGAGGATCTTGGTGTATTGGGGTTTCCTAGATCAAAGATCTTAGTGTATTGTTTGTTTGTAACAATTGTCTCCAAGTGACTTGAGTGTGTTCAATAAAGTTGGATTGATCCACCTATTCACTATGTGTGCTCAATCTAACACTTAGGCCTACTTTTCAATTTTATAATTTCATGGTAACTAGCAAAGAAAGAACAGGTGGTAAGAACTAGCAAGCAACCAACTACATTTGTAATACGAAACTTGCAGAGAGAGAAATTTCTAAAAAGAGAAAGAGAGTGAGGAATTGAGATGCACAAACTTTTAAGTGCATACTTCTGGTACGATGCAATTAAAAGGTTAAATTGTATGATATTCTACACTAAAAAGATTAATGTTAACAAAGGTAAGTAAAGTAATAGGACACAATGCAGTATTGCCTATCCTTGTCCCAATTTTATCATTCTTTCCTTGTCTCAATTACTTGTCTCAAATATTTTAAGCATATAGTATTTCAGACCAAAAAAAAAAAAAACCCTCAAAATAAAAGAAAATTTCTTGCATATCATTGTAGGATGAAACACAAAGGTATTTTAGTTAATCTTTATTTTAGTTAAAAAATGATGAAAACAATCAATGGGGATAGCTACAAAGGGAATAAAATTATGGCCATGATAATAACATTACACATTGTCATGATAAAACTTCAAAAGAAGTATTAAACAATTGATCTATACAATGCTAACGTGATGAGACTGATTATTTATATGCTTAATATAGGAAAGTTGGTTGGAATTTTCTCATTTTCCGTTGAATTTTGTTTAATAGATTATAAAAATATTAGAATAAGAAAATTTGGATTTAATCCTCAAAAAGTGAATCATTTATGAAACTGCAATGCCATTTCCACGAACCGTGTGATCAAGCACAAAATTTATACTAAAATTAAAACCCAAAATAGAGAATATACCTCATTTCAAAGTACATGGTGAGATATCCTACAGAAATAACATATTTAATTAGTGATCCCCATTCGTTCTTGATATATCAAGCTATCTTAAGATATAATTTCTTTGAGAAACATACAAGTATTTCAAATCGAAGATTTTACAAATAATAAAAAAATTCACTTTATGTAACCTTTCTAGTATGCCACACTCTTAACTAAAATTTAAAGTCGATATAGAAAGCCAATTATCCGCATCAATAACAGGGGTCGAAAGAGAATTTGGGTACTATTTTTATTCGGTAGCGTATTTGGGATCCCAATTGAAATTCTATTTCTAGTTTGAAGTGATGTCAGAAATTATTTTTCAGAAAAAAGTTTCACTTTAATAATACAAAACTTTCATTATCAATCATAAATTTTTACTAAAAGAAGAATACTATATGTTATTTTCTTTTTTTTTAATTGTCTTTATCAAAGGGATTATATTCAATAAGAAAACTTAATTAGAAAAGATGAATGTATAATAAAATTCAGTTGATAAAAATATTGAAAGAGTTGGGATTTAAAAGTTAAAAGCTAGCCCATATATTCATCATAATAGAGAGTAAAGCTAAAACTCTCTTACTTAATCCCAATTTTCTATAATTTTATCATTCCTATACAAATACTCAACAACTCATAAATATTCCAATCTAGCTCTTACCTAGAATCAACAACTCCTATTTTCAACATATTTAAATTTTTTCCAAGAAATTGTACATCAAAATTAGAAAACTTGAATGTAGATGTCCCGTTGGATGAAATATATATAATGAACAAATAAATCAAGATCAGATTTGGAAGGATAGAGCTTTTGACTTTTTTCAGAACTTCAAAAGTAATATGAAGTCAATCATCCTGCAATATAAAGCATGTTACAATAAAAAATGGAATCAGTCTAAGAAATATTAAAAGGACTGATCATAGGCCCCAAGTGTAAGGCCGCGATGTAGTAATATCTCAGTGAAGTCCAAGGTCGATCCACAGGGAGTAATTAATAGCGCAAAACATGTCCTATCGGAAGAAAAACTAATTCTAGCCTATCAAAAATATTCTATAAAAATCACAAATCCTACTTTAATAAAAAATTAATTACAAGTCTGAAAAATTAATTACCACCAAAGAAAAAGAAAAATCCTAATCTAGAAACCTAATCTTACTACTGCATTTACCGTAAGATTTGTCAGTCCAACCAATTGCAATAATTATGAATATGCATAAAAATAAAAATAAAAAAAAATGAAATAAAATCAGAGAATAATAATAAAAATGGATTTTCATTCTAAAACTTTGCAATGGTTACTTTGCTAAATGCCATCAAGAAAAATCAAGACCACCACATCAAGTGCGCATCGTCACTACGCACAAAAATTCGATGTTGACTCATTCGTGAAGACCAAGACCCCATAAACTTAATTTATTAATGAAAGACCCATTACAAGAAAATAACCATTACAAAATTATTTGTATTAAAATAAAGTGCATCCAACCTTACCCTGGACACATGAAACACTAAACGGAGGAGAGGGACTCGCGGTCTTGAATGGCGATCCAACCGGCTGTCTTTTTGCAATCTAAAATCCAAATAAGGGAAGATGATAAATTGCTGGTCCAATGGTGGAGCGACGGTAGTAGCGGCAGCGGCGCAATTGTGGCATAGAAATCCAAGTGGTGGTGTGCCTTAGGAAAAGCCTTGGATGAAGCAGTGATGGAAGAAGGGAGATGGAAAAAAATTAATGCAAAAAAGGGAGGTTTTGTTGTTGATCGTCCAAGGTGAATGGGGGGATTGGATATTCACGTGAGCTCCTTTTTTGGCTCCTTTTATGTATTTTTTATTACTTGGCTTGCAAGGTTTTGATTTGGATAAGGATTAGTAGTGTGGGGTCCAATTTGGATTAGAATTAGGAGGGTTTTGAGAGAGTTTCAAGGGATTGACCTACAATTCAAGTAAAAATAGGATTCTTATTATCTTATGCAACTTCTTCTCTTGGGCCCACTTTGGCTAAGAATCAATTCAAATCTGAAATTTCAGGTTTGAAACAAATCTTGAGATGCATGTGGTCCCCACCTATCTTGGACGAGCATGGGATGGAGGTTGGACGTGTGAGACTTCTTTGGAAGAATCTTGGGTTGTAAACTTCAAATCTTGAGAGGCTTATCTTCTTAGAGTTAACTTTAACAACTTGGTGTTAAAATCTTGGATTCCTTGATTTAGTTTCCAGCTTTGATTGATTTGCAGGATCTTCCATTATTTTAGAACTCCTCATGGCTTGAGAATCTCTTAACATGGGCCCACTTTCTCTTGAAAAGATCCCCTCAAATCTGAAATTAATTTCATTGCAACCAAGGAAGTAGGCCCCATTATGGTGCACACAACATGGAGTGTCCTATGCATGGATGTCCATACCTTTTTTGTACTACTTTTTTTTTTCTTTTCTTTCTCTTCTTTCTTATCTTATTTTGAATCTTGGCCATCTATCTTCACATGTAAGCAATATTTGCTGGAGAGTAGATAGGACACCTCATCATCACATGGCCCTCAAATCAGGAACTTATCTTCAAGAGATTAAATTTGAATTTCTGCATATAAGAGCGGACCCTACCATGGAATCCACACCCAAGGAAGGTGGGTCCCTAAGACGGGTCTTTCTTCAATTCTCCATTTCTTTGATTTTTCTCTTCTTGCGGGCCCCAAGAATTCAAGTTTCCTACAAAAATAAAAACAAATATCAAAGAATAATCTATTCATATAGAAAAAGATTGACGCAAGATGCGGGCCCAATTCACACTAAATAGATGCATAAAATGTCACCATTTTATCAAATTTTCTTTAATTAAGTCAATGGTGCAAAGAAAATTCATCATTTCATGTGTGAATCAAAAGTTATGAGAAATTTGTGACTTTCAATGCCAAGAAATCGAGAAATTCATGATTTTATGCGATTTTTCAATGAATTTACTCGAATTTAAACTCTGATGCCCACAAACATAGAATCATGATTTTTTACTAAAATGGTGCATGATTTGAAGATTAACTCCTTAATTACTCTAAAATGATGATGAAATTATGCTATTTTAAGGACCTATCACACCCCCCCAACCAGCATTTTGCTAGTCCCGAGCAAAATATGCGAACTAGAGTAGGTCTTCTAACCTATTCTAATATAATCTAAATGCAAAGACAAAAAGAAAAACACCACTTTCGCTGGTACTCTTGGCTGCATTTAGCGTATGCAGCAAGTCCTTAAACCCCTAGGTTACCCCTAGTGGACGAGTTGTGCCTCATGAGGGTTTGCAGTGAATATGCCCACAAAATTGATTTACTTAAAAATAAAAGAAAGTCCACGGATGGTTTTTCAAAAGACGATTGAGTCAAATCGGATGCCTTGAATCCTTGAATAATCAAGATTTCAAACTTTGTCAAAATCTGGTTCACGTTCTTTATTTCAAATATTTTCAAAAATTATACCAAAACTTTGGGTGCCTTTTGCAAGTGGATACATCAAATCATATTTTTTTTTAATTATTCTAAGATAATGCCATGAAAGCAGAGTTCTCCCCCAGAATTTCCAACTTTCCTAGATTCAGGAAAAATACAAGTCTCTTCTCAAGGCTACTATGATGGCTTTCGCACTACTGTTTTTTTTTCAAAGGCCGCGAGATGCATCTTTTTTTTTTTTAAGACCACATGTGACTGTGCAATGCCTAGGTCACTTAAGCTTTCTAGTTAACCCAAGTAACGAGCGTTAGGCCAATGACTCCCAAAATAGATGTGTTTAGGGTGCTAGGTATATAAATACCCCTACGGGCTTACTGGGTCGGGAAAAGGCTACGAACCCAAACTAGTCACATAACTTTTTATTCTTTTCAAGACTTATAACTAAACACTTTTTTTAACACCTATTTGTGCATCCTTTATCACCTTCTTTTTTATTTTATAAACGGTCCCCAACAATAGGCAGCCATTTTCAATTCACATGAATTAATTCACTGGTTTTAGTTAGCCTAACCTTACTAATGAACCAGGAGAACTCATATGGCCAAATTTCAGAAAGTCATCTCTTTTTCTCTCTTGCAAGAACTCTGAAAATGGAACAAATCTTTTTATCCGAGACTTTTGAAATGATGTATACATGTCTTTTGAAATGATGTACACGTGTTATAGTGAAAAACAAAGTTCGGCATGCTTTTTATCCTTCAAAAAATTGTGAACCTTCATTTTACTTCCTTCCAAAAATTCTGAAATTCCAAATTTCTAGATTTCTTCGAATTGTCAAGTTCTTTTGAAAAGCCTCTATTTTTTAAGAAAATTACGCAAAAACGAAAAGAATTTGTCTAAAAATGAACAAGTGTGCTTGTTCCCACCCCCCACCACCCCCACCACCACCACCAACCTAAACTAGACAACGTCCTCGATGTCATACATGAAATGCAAAATGGAATGTAACATATGGTGAGAATGTAAGAGGAGGAAAGGGGTAGAAAGCACCTGGAATAATGAAGCTTTCGCATAGAAACCTGTCCAATGTGAGACAAAAAACACAAAAAGAAAAGGCAAGAAAAATATATTTGCATAATGTACAAAGGTGTGGGCCACTGTCAGATCCAGTGCCCATCAATCCTGATAGATAGGATCGATCAGAGGAATTTTATTTTCCTCTGGAGGAACAATCTCCAAGAATGGTTTTAAACGGTGTCCATTAACTTTAAAAAAGGTACCATTCGATGGATCAATATTGAGGGTCACTGCCCCATATGGAAATACTTCTTGAACAATGTAGGGGCCTGTCCAACAAGATCTTAACTTTCCAGGGAAAAGATGAAGTCGAGAATTATACAAGAGGGTTTTTTAAGACGGATTGAATGACTTTCTTAATATCCGTTTATCATGAAAGGCCTTAGTCCTGTCTTTGTAAATTCTTGAGTTCATATATGCCTCGTTTCTCAATTTTTCTAATTCATTTACATCGAGGCTTCTTTTCTCCCCAGCCTTTTCTTGGTCAATGTTCAGTTGTTATATGGCCCAATAAGCTTTATGTTCCAGCTCCACCGGAAGGTGGCAAGCTTTCCCATATATAAGCCGATATGGAGACATCCCAATTGGGGTCTCATATGCAGTTCTATAAGCCCATAAAGCATCATTTAACCGTATTGACCACTTCTTACGATTTGGTTTTACCGTGGTTTCCAAAATTCTTTTAATTTCTAAATTTGAGACCTCTACCTGCCCACTTGTTGGAGGGTGATAGGGGGTAGCCACTTCATGTGTAACACCGTAATTTTTAAATAAACTCTCAATGATGAGGTTACAAAAGTGAGTTTCCCCATCACTAATGACGGCACGTGGAGTTCCAAAACGGAAAAAGATATTGTCCAAGATAAACTTTTTGACTGTTTTAGCATCATTATTCCCACATGGGACTGCTTCAATCCATTTGGACACATAATCGACTGCAACGAGGATAAAATGAAAATCAAAGCTCGAGGGAAAAGGTCTCATAAAGTCTATGCCTCATACATCGAATAACTCGATGACTAAAATTGGGTTTAAAGGCATCATATTCCTTTTGGAAATTGAACCCAATTTTTGGCATTGCTCACATGCCTTAAAGAAATCATATGCATCTTTAAATAAAGTGGGCCAATAAAATCCAGATTGTAAAATTTTGTGAGGGGGTCTTTATAGCAGAAAAATGGCCACCACAAGCATGTGAGTGGCAGAATGATATTACACTATTTGTTTCATGGTCAGGAATGCATCTCCTAATGATTTGGTCTGGGCAGTATATAAAAAGGTATGGTTCATCCCAGAAAAACTGTTTCACCTCAGTGAAAAACTTATTTTTATCTTGCTGCATCCATTCTTTTCGAATTTCACCCGAAGCTAGATAATTAGCAATGTCAGCATAACATGGAGAATGAAAAAATGTGGCAAACAATTGCTCATCAGGAAAAGTGTCCTAAATTGGTAAGGGTTCAAAAGTTTTGGAAATGAGAAGCCTAAAAAGATGATTAGCCACCACGTTTTCTACTCCTTTCTTATCTTTGATTTCAATAATGAACTCTTGAAGTAAAAGGATCCATATGATCAGTCTGGGCTTGGCATCTTTCTTAGAAAGAAGGTACTTCAGTGTATAATTGTTAGTAAAGATCATAATTTTGAATCCAATTAAGTAGGAATGAAATTTATCCAGTGCATAGACCACAGCTAATAATTCTTTCTCTGTTGTCGAATAATTGATCTGTGCAGTATTTAAAGTCCTGCTAGCATAGTAAATCACATATGGCTTTTTGTCCCTATGTTGCCCAAGAACTGCCCCAACCGCATAATCGCTAGCATCGCACATGATTTCAAAGGCAGGCTCCAATCTGGAGGTTACATAATTGGAACAGTCATCAACATGTCCTTAAGCTCGGTAAAAGCCGCTTGACATGCCACCGTCCTCTCAAATTCTGCTTCCTATAGCAGAAGGTTGCATAATGGTCTAGAAATGACACTAAATCATTTATGAACCTCCTGCAGAATCCAGCATGCCTTAAGAAAGATCTTATATCTTTTACTATTTTTGGGGCGAAAAAAATGGAAATTAAGTCTATTTTGGCTTTGTCCACTTCCAATCCTCTAGATGACACAATGTGGCCAAGGACAATCCCTTGTCGTACCATAAAATTGCATTTTTCCCAATTCAGTACTAAATTCTTTTCTTCACACCTAGAGAGGACGTTAGTTAAGTTGCTCAAACAATCTTGGAATGAATCTCTAAAAACTAAAAAATCGTCCATGAAGACTTCGAGAAAACGTTCCACCATATCACTAAAATATACTCAGGATGCACCTTTGAAAGGTTGCAGGAGCATTGCACAGCCTAAAGGGCATCTGTCGATAAGCGAAGGTACTAAGGAGGCATGTGAAAGTTGTTTTATTTTGGTCTTCTGGGGCGATCTCTATCTGATTGTATCTGGAATAACCATCTAAGAAACAATAATACTCGTGGCCAGCTACCCATTCTAAAATTTGGTCCAAGAAGGGTAGAGGGAAATGATCCTTTCATGTGACATCATTTAATTTTCTGTAGTCCATACAAACTCGCCAACCTATGGGTACGCGGGTTGGGACGAGCTCATCATTAGCATTACGGACTATAGTAACGCCGATCTTTTTAGATACAACTTGGGTAGGGCTGACCCATTGGCTATCTGAAATTGGATATATGATACCCACATCTAGAAGTTTGAAAACTTCAGCCCTAACCACTTCCTGCATGGTGGGGTTTAACCAGCATTGCATCTGACGGGAGGGTTTTGCATTCTCCTCCAAATAGATACGATATGTACACACGAGGGGATTAATTCCCTTAATGCCAGCCACGGTCCAAGCAATTGCACCTTTGTGCAGTTTGAGCACTTCTAAGAGTTGGACTTCTTGTTCTTTGTCAAGGTGTACATAAATGACTACAGGAAATGTTTCATTTTCTCCAAGGTATGCACATGTCAGGTGAGAGGGTAAGGGTTTCAACTCAGGTGGCCTCACCTGAGATGGAAGAGATGGAGTACCAGTTGGTACCAGCTCTTTAAAAAGAGGGTTTGCCTACAGTGTTGACCATTTCAACAGTGCTATCATGTGTTCCTTCACAAAGGGTCAGGTCCTCAATTGACTTAATGGAATCAGAGATCGATTTTTCAAAAGTTTCTGCTGTAAGAACACCGATCAAATCTACTTCTTCAAGGTCAATGTTATCATCCCGTGGTTGTTTGCAAAGGTCAAAAACATTTAGCTCTAATGTTATGTTACCAAATGATAGTGTCATTTTTCCATTCCGGCAATTGATCAATGCGTTGGATGTAGCTAGGAATGGTCTCCCCAAAATTACCGGAATCTGAGCATGAGGACCTGCCACAGGATGAGTGTCTAGCACAATAAAGTCTACTAGAAAGTAGAACTTGTCAACCCGCACAAGCACATCCTCTACTATCCTTCTCGGTCTTTTGATTGATTGATCTACAAGCTGCAAAGTAACCTGGGTGAGTTTGAGTTCGCCCAGCCCCAATTTTACATAGACCAAGTAAGGTAGCAAGTTGACACTCACCCCAAGATCAAACAATGCTTGTTTAATTTGATAATTTCCAATAATGCACGAAATTGTGGGGCATCCTGGATCTTTGAATTTGGGGGGAGTGTCGTGATTTAGAATTGCACTAGCTTGCTCAGTGAGAAACGCTTTCCTCTGTACATGTATCTTATGCTTCAACGTGCACCATTCTTTAATACACTTTGCGTAAGATGGGACTTGTTTGATTGCGTCTAACAATGGGATGTTAATTTTGACGAACTACCTTGGAGAACCTCGTATTGCCTTTTTGGATTGGGCCGTGGTTGGGCTGGAAAAGCCCCCTTATTTTGTGCTTCAATCAATTTGCAGAGGTTCTGCATGGTGTTCTATAAATTCTCAAAGTTCCTATCATGGTTCTTGTTGATGGACTCTTGATTTACCATAAACTTAGCCACAAGTTCATATCAAGGTGTCGTTTAAGTTGTAAGGGGTACCATTTGCTGTGTGTTTTGAGCATATGTACCAGAAGTACTCCCAAATTAATTTGACATTTGGTTGAAATTGGGTAGAGTAGCATTTGGACCATTCCTCCAACTAAAGTTGGGGTGATTCCTCTAATTAGTGTTGTACGTATTACCCAAAGAATTGTTGAATTGCCGGTTGTATGTGTTGGTGGCATTTGCTTTCTCGGGAAACACTTCTTGGAAAGTAGGGAGTGTTGGACACTCTGAATAAATGTGTTTATCACTAGCGCAAATGCCACAAACTACAGCAGGTTCCTTCTTCTTTACAAATTTCAAGGACTCAACTTCTCTTGTAAGATAGGCAATTTTTGCGTGAAGATCATCATTTTCTTTTAATACATATAACCCCCCTCCTTTGGCCTGAATTGAGTCCTTTACGGGGTCTATACCTTTAGATGTGTTCCAATTTTGTGCACTATCTGCCAAAAACTGAAAGTAGGTCCATGCTTGATTTGGGTTTTTCGCCATGAACTCTGCATTGCACATCATTTCCACGAATTGACATGTTTTTGGACTATGTCCATCATAGAAGTGACCAATTTTATTGTGCAATTCAAATTTGTGGTGGGGACATGCAAGGAGTAGTTCACTAAAGCGTTCTCAACACCCATAATAAGACTCCTTATCTTTTTGTTTAAAATTCATAATATTCCTTCGTAAGGTGTTGGTCTTACATAATGGGAAAATTTTCTTTAAAAATTCCAGGATCATGTCGGACCATAGAGTAATCGAATTGGGCTGTAGGGAGTAAAGCCATGCCTTAGCCTTATCTTTGAGGGAAACTGGAAAGAAACGAAATTTATAAGGTCTTCCCTCACATTATTGATGTATGGTATTGCACACACTTCTTTGAACTCTTTTATGTGCAAATATGCACTTTCTGATTCAAGTCCATGAAATTTGGGGAGAAGTTGGATTACTCCTGATTTGATATCAAATTGACTCGCACCTGCGGGTATAACCATGCACGATGGTGTGGCTTGTCGTGTAGGGTGAAGGTAATCACGTAGACTCCTAAGAGGTTGATCCACCTCTCCATTATTATTGGCTCCATTCCCATTACCATTGTCGTTTTCATTCCTCATCTCATCATTATCACTATATATGCTCATCAGCCATATCGAAAATCTTAAGAGAACCAGGAGATCTAGATTCATAGAATTTAATCAAGCTCTTGACAGGTGATTCCTTCCTTTTTAACCGATTTAGGGTGTCCCTCTGCCAAGAAGGTGAGGGTCTTTTTTTCTTTTTGGGAATTTTGAAAAGTTCTTTTTTTTTTTTTTTTAAGAAACCTAGAAAGAAAAACTACCTAAGGACCGTTTTTAGATTTAAAAGAATATTCCCAAATTCTTGCAAAGTCTTAATCTTAGAGAGTTTGATATCTCTAAGGAAAGTTCTCAAACTCAAGTCTATGAAACTGGCCCGACTAGGTAAGCCCCTAGATTAGTGGTGGGATCATGATGCGTTGCAAGGGTCCCTCTTAAAAACCACTTTCTAGAAAAAGAGACTTGTCTCCTTAATCTAATGGAACAAGACTTGCTTAGACATCAAACCAATCAAGAAAGGCAGTTTGTTCGGCTTTCCAAAGAAATAACTAAACTTCTTAGAAAAAATTCCAGCAAGTTTTTAAGAGTCCTTTTAAATTTAAAAACAACTAAAATAACTGAATTTCAGATAAATTTTCAAAATTTTCAGATTTTTGCAAGTTTGGTGGCCAAAAAGCCGAATTTGCACGATCTAAGACTTGCCTTTGTGAGGGAAAGTTCAATACTATTTTTTGGAAACTATTAAAACCTAAAAATATGAAGAATAACTGATTTTAACACACCTAAATTAATCCTGACCAGCAACTAAAAAAAATCAACCTAAACTAGTCCAAATTAGAACAAGTAAACTAAGCAATTTTTCAAATTGATGTGATTTTTGAAAAAATCAGAAAAATTAATTTTTCAAATCTGAAATAGTCCTAATGTTATAAAAAATCAGAGAATAAAAATCCACTTTTTAGTGCAATGGGGCTGGTCCAAACATTCCATGCATGCTACCCTTAGATCTAGAATGATTGTGGAATAGTAAAGGCACACCCACGAAGCAATTAAAAAGATAGGTTGAAAAAATTACCTCAACCGAAGAAAAACTCCCCGCAACAGCGCCAAAAACTTGATCGTAGGCCCCAAATGCAAGGCCGCGATGTAGTAATAACTCGGTGAAGTCTGAGGTCGATTCATATGGAGTAATTAATAGCACAAAACCTGTCCTATTGGAAAAAAAAAAAACTAATTCGAGCCTATCAAAAATCTATAAAAGTCAAAAATCCTGATTTTATAAAAAATTAATTACAAGTCTGAAAAATTAATTACAACCAAAGAAAAAGAAAAATCCTAATCTAGAAACCTAATCTAACTATTGCATTCACCATAAGATTTGCCAGTCCAATCAATTGCAATAATTATGAAGATGCATAAAAATAAAAATCAAATAAAATAAATCAACAAATAAAAAAATGGATTTTCATTCTAAAACTTTGCAACAGTTACTTTGCTAAATGGCATCAAGAAAAATCAAGACCACCACACCAAGTGCGCACCGTCACTACGCACAAAATTCGATGTTGACCCATTGATGAAGACGAAGACCCTATAAACTTGATTTATTAATGAAAGACCTATTACAAGTAAATAATCATTACAAAATTATTTGAATTAAAATAAAATGCATCCAACCTTACTCTGGACACATGAAACACTAAATGGAGGAGAGGGACTCACATTCTTGTTGCGATCTGAAATCCAACTAAGGGAAGATGATGAATGGTTGGTCCAATGGTGGAGTGAAGGTAGTGGCGATGGCAACGCGATGGCGGCATAGAAATCCAAGTGGTGGTGTGCCTTAGGGAAGGCCTTGAATGAAGTACTGATGGAAGAAGGAAGATGGAGAGAAATTAATGGAAAACGGGAAGGTTTTGTTGCTGGTCGTCTAAGGTGAATCGGGGAATGGATTAGGATTAGTAGTGTGGGGTCCAATTCGGATTAGGATTAAGAGGGTTTTGTGAGAGTTTCAAGGGATTGACCCACAATCCTAGTGAAAATAAGATTCTTACTATCTTTTGCAACTTCCTCTCTTTGGTCCACTTTGGCTAAGAATCAATTCAACTATGAAATTTCGGATTTGAAATAAATCTTGAGATGCATGTGGTCCCCACCTATCTTGGACGTGTGATAGCATGAGATGAAGGTTGGACGTATCAGACTTCTTTGGAAGAATCTTGGTTTGTAAACTTCAAGTCTTGAGGCTTATCTTCTTACTTTAAAAACTTGGTGCGAAAATCTTGGATTCCTTGATTTAGTTTCCAACTTGGATTGATTTGCAAGATCTTCCATTATTTTATACCTCTTCACGGCTTGAGAATCTCTTAACATGGGCCCACTTTCTCTCTTGAAAAGATCCCCTCAAATTTGAAATTAATTTCATTGCAACCAAGGAAGTAGACCCCATTATGGTGCACACAACATGGAGCGTCTAGACCCGATTATGGTGCACACAACATGGAGCGTCCTATGCATGGACGTCCATATCTTTTTGTACTACTTTTTCTTCTCTTTTCTTTCTCTTCTTTCTTATCTTTTTTTTTTTTGAATCTTGGCCATCCATCTAGACATGTAAGAAATATTTGTTGGAGAGTAGATAGGACACCTCATCATCACATGGCCCACAAATCTGGAATTTATCTTCAAGAGTTTAAATCTGAATTTCTGCATATGAGAGCGAACCCTTCCATGGAATCCACACCCAAGGAAGGTGGTTCCCCAAGACAGGTCTTTCTTCAATTCTCCTTTTCTTTGATTTTTTCTTCTTCTTGTAGGCCCCAAGAATTTAAGTTTCCTACAAAAATAAAAACAAATATCAAAGAATAATCTATTCATATAGGAAAAGAATGATGCAAGATGCGGGCCTAATTCACAGTAAATAGATGTATAAAATGTCACCATTATGTCAAATTTTCTTTAATTAAATCAATGGTGCAAAGAAAAGTCATCATTTTATGTGTGAATCAAAAGTAATGAGGAATTTGTGACTTTCAATGCCAAGAAATGGTGAAATTCATGATTTTATGCGATTTTTTAATTAATTTTGACTTGAATTCAAACTTTGATGCCCACAAACATAGAATCATGATTTTTTTACTAAAATGGTGCATGATTTGAAGATTAAGTCCTTAATTACTCTAGAATGATAATGAAATTATACATTTTTAAGGACTTATCAAGGACCATTATAGTATGTTGCAACAAACTCATACTTCCAACGTATATACCTACCTGCCATGTCCTATAAGAAATGTGACTTTTAGTGGCGGAAAAGTATGCGTTTAGAGGGTTTATTCCACCATTAAAAGTAATGTTTTTTCCTCGAAAGGCACCATCTAATCTTTTCCGGTGGTTCTAATCATATTTCTAATGACTTGTAGCTGACTTCTAGTGGTAGAAAAGAACTGCCACTAAAAAATCAAAATTTTTTGTGGTACCCATTTGGTACCAAGATGAGGACTATCTTATTATTGGCATGTAGGAAACAAGGAATCATTTCCACAGCCTTCCCTTCTCTCATGAAGTCAAATTCATATCTAACCTTTAAAGATAACAACAAAGAAAAATAATAGGAAAGAGTATTGAAATATAGTTTTTTAATTATTAAGTGGACTTGATCAAATAAATTGAAAATAAAAACGACAAGAATAATTTTTTTAAGTTTGAAATGGGGCAGAAAAAAATATTATATTACTGTAAATGAATCAAAAGTATTAAAAAATTTATATTAATTTAAAGAAACAGAACTTGGAAAGAGAAAATGCATAAATGAAAGAAGAATTTAAAGTAGCAGAAGTAAGTTATTGCAAGATATTTTCAAGATGGCACCAAGTCATTTACAACTCATCTAATCATCAAAGAAAAGAATATAAAACAGGGAAAAAATTCCAAATCAATTGCAGAGAAAACTGAATAATAACAACAGGCCCTTATTAATTTGCAAATTAGAGTCTCCTACCTTTTGATCTTTAGGTGAGACTCCAACTCCAATTGGAGAGATCTCTAAAAGGACTTAGATGACTTTTAATTCAAAAGAAGAGGAGACATGTCATCTCTCTTCAGATTTTCATAAAGATTCAATTTAGTTAAATGTTATGGGGCAGAAAACATGTATTTTAAGAATTTATTTGTATCTTATATATATATATATATATATATATATATATATATATATATTACCTAAGTTAGATGTTTTGTCCCAAAAGTGACAAAGGGGATTATTCGTGCCAACAGTAAAATCTGCACATTTCTTTGGTTGTCAATTTCGTGACGGTCCATGATCTTGACTATGGAAATTGCTTAAGTTATATCAAGACCAGAAGACCAGAGGCATTACTCCATTAAGTTCAACCCGATATGTGTCAACCTTCATGTAAATTGACCCATAGTATAGACTAAGAAACAGGCCTTAAGAGTCCAAGTGAATTTGGTTAAAAGTTGTATAGTCTTAAGTGACCAAGAAAATGCCCTTTCATTAAAGGCTTCTTTAGTTCTTCGGGGGACCAAGCTCTTTAGCTCAATGGACCGAAGGATCTCTTTGGGGAGACCTTGCTTCGGTCTGGTTTCTAGAGAGCTCAATTTTGAGCACTGATGGTCTCAGGGCTCTAAGCTAATAGTATTAGTGGACCAAAATACCCCTTCGAAAGAAGGAAGCTTCCCTTCTGTTTATTTTACAGAGAACATATTTTTAGGGCTCATAGTGTCTCGGGAGACCGAACTAATATGTGATGAGTTGTCAGAGAACTGAATCTATAAATTTGGCTTTGGGTTTGAGTAAAATTTGCTATTGTGCATGAGTTGTGCTGCTTGGTTTGGCACCTTAGGTGATCGAAGCGAAAAATCCATAAATATGTGTCTTCATATTCAGATCTAGATATATGAACATTGAAGGCTTTTTCACATAGATTTCTAACAAAATAATAAATCCCATTCATCAAGCCTTTAAACCGTCTTCCACCCTCTCAATACTACATAGGAGGATTCTTTAGATGGTAAACGGCTCGATTAAGATAGGTTTTGTGGAATAGATCGTGGAATGGCGCATAGTGTCTACATCTCTTTCTTGCCATTTTATTCTCTATGTATGATATGTGATGTATGAGCAGAATGTATGATATTTAGATTGATCAATTAGTTATAATTAATTCTTTTTTCATTGTTGTTGATTTTTCTCTATTGAACTCGATCTTATTGCTTCTGCACTTGTGTTTGATATTTACATTGTTAATATTGATAAGAGTTTTTCAGTAATGTGTTTGTGACATTTAGATTTTAAGACCGACATAATTGATAAATAATCCAGCCCCACTCCTCCTGAACTTGGGCATACGCAGTTGAGTGCATTTTCACATTGGCCATAAAAGTGATGAGACGTAGAATAATTCGATTGTAATATAAAATTTTTATTGCAAATTCCGGATTCTTGGAGATATTGTTGGAAATTAAGAGAGATTATAGGACAGAAAAGATAAGATAGGAAAGAACATGATTTGACCTCTCCTCAAATATATGAAGAAGGCTTTATCATCAAGTGTGGCGCTGGCGTTGCCCTGCCACCTGTGCCACCCAAACCGAGAGTTGAGCTCACGTATTATACATATATATCTAGATTTTTGTATGATCTATCACAATATTCACGTTGCAATAAATCATTCCATAAAAGGGTAATATTCAGGTGAAAATTGTTCTCACATATCATGTGGGAACTTAATCTGAGAGTTGAGCTCGCATTTTATACATATTTATCTAGATTTTTTACGATCTATCACAATATTCACGTTGCAATAAATCATTTCATAAAGGGTAATATTCAGGTGGGAAACGTTCTCACATATTATGTGAGAACTTTTTTATGGGGCCCAATTGTGGGCCCCATTTGGAGTTTGGACTAGGGGGATGGAAAGATCTATGTGAGACCATCTCAAGTATCAAATTTAACTCCAAACACATGCCCCTGACCCTTTCATCTGTGGCCCACAAGTTTAATGACTTCATATTTAGAAAAATATTGAACCATCGATCCAACGGTTCAGTCCATTCAGATGTGTTTCAATCATTGGGATTAGTGACTATCAGGAAGTTCCCTATTGGTTACTAGGTTTGGATGGGTTGCTAGTTGGACCCCGCAAAAAAGTTCTCATTGGCAAAATAAAGACTTGATTAGGAGTAAAATTTCACCCCTATCTTGGTACCATTGTTAGACTCACATGTTATGGCCTAAAGAAATACAAGTTATAAATATACAACTACCGGGCTTTGGTTTGCTTCTTACCAAATTTTTTTTTTCTAAAAGCTGCAATCTGCCTTTGTCATCTTTTGTCACGGTGGGGACGGGATCATGCTTTTAGGCAAAAGCAAGACTTGATTAGCAATAAGATTTCACCCCTATATTGGTACCGTTGGTAGACTCACATGTTTTGGCCCAAAGAAATACAAGTTATAAATATACAGCTACCGGGCTTTCGTTTTCAATAGTTGTATGTTACTCTAGTAAGGACTGGACGGCTAATATGATCTTCTTCTTCTTCTTCTTCTGCTTCTTACTTTCTTTTCTTTTTTTTTTTTTTTTCTCTAAAAGCTGCAATCTGCCTTTGTCATCTTTTGTCACGGTGGGGACGGGATCATGCTGTTAGGCAAAAGCAAGACTTGATTAGCAATAAGATTTCACCCCTATATTCGTACCATTGGTAGACTCACATGTTTTGGCCCAGAGAAATACAAGTTATATATATACAACTACCGGGCTTTCGTTTTCAATAGTTGTATGTTACTCTAGGAAGGACTGGACGGCTAATATCTTCTTCTTCTTCTTCTCCTCCTTCTTCTTACTTTTTTTTTCTTTTTTTTCTAAAAGCTGCTATCTGGCCTTTGTCATCTTTTGTCACAGTGGGGACGGGATTATGCTTTTAGGCAAACGCAAGACTTGATTAGCAATAAGATTTCACCCCTATATTCGTACCATTGGTAGACTCACATGTTTTGGCCCAGAGAAATACAAGTAACAAATATACAACTACCGGGCTTTCGTTTTCAATAGTTGTATGTTACTCTTGGAAGGACGGGACGGGATCGTGTTTTGGGGAAGGAGGGGCCATGGGCTATAGCCGTCTAAAATTTGAAAACCCCAGGCATGTTGGTTTTATTTACCTGTAAGCATATGGGAAATTTAAAAAAAAAAAAAAAAAAAAAAAGAGAAAAACACTGGCCTCCTCAAGTGTTTCCTTTTTAACATGGTGGCCCACCAATGCAAACTTTCTTGGTTCTTCCACTGCTTCTGGAAGACTGAAAAGTGGGCAAAGATACTAGTAACTTGGTTGATTCTCTTGTTTTTAGGGGGAAATGAGTCAAAATTAGGGTTTTTTTACTTTTTTATTTTTTTATGCTAGGGTTACTGGATGATAGACTATAATTTGGCTTGGTTCGGCTGACTTATTAAATTAAATGACAGAGTTTGTATTTGGTGAGGTTTTACCCCCATAGTGACCATTGGTGGACAACCTAAGCTTCGCCACGTCACTGTGGGTAAACCCCCCGGCATGAGAGGATCCTAATTCTAAATGACATGGTAACTTTACCGGAGTCAGATAAATAAGTAAGGTTTTTATATTAAATTACATGGTGACTCGTCTGATCAGCCGCTGAAGAGTAAAGCACGCGCTCTATAAAATCGACCTTTTTGTAAATTTTAACAACATTTTATGTAAATTCATTTATATGGTTATTATTTTTCCAACTACAAAAGTCTGATATCGTATTTGAATTGGGACCCATGAATAAAGGAATAGCAACACAAAATTATATGTTTATAGGTACTTAACATATACATTTAGGAAATATTTTTAAAATGATTTTAATATACACGCCCCCTGTTATATTGGGGATTTGGCCTTCGGAGGGAGTCACCCAAGTTGCGACATTGATTCGCTTGAGTCAATTTCAGATAGACGGAGTACATAACAAATTATCCCAATCTTGATCTTCTATTGGCTATTGTGAGATCCCAGATGTTTGGGCTTGCATGCGGCCGTCTTACTTGCTAAATTGTGTAGGTGGCTTTCTCCAAAGAATGTGCATGTGTGTTCAACCCATGTCTGTTCGGTCCCTCATGGGTCCAGCCCCTTGAGAGATAGACCACTGATGAGACATCAAAACTTCATAGAGTCAAGCTGAGTGAAGTTGTTTTCAAAACCGGTATTTTTTATTGTCCCTCCCACAAAACACTAGTCGGCTTGCGAGTCACGAGTCGGTTTGGCGGGTTCTCTTACTTTGGATGGATTAAAAATAATTGGGAAACATCGGGTGCAGATGTGCAGATCACTTTCATTCCCATATCATCTCCCTTCGCCTTCTGCAAGCATCCAAATTCCAAAGCCACGTAAGGCCCCAAGCAAACAGCGCCAAACATGTGAAAACAAACCCGGGTTTTGTTTAGACCTCCCTATTCTTACAAATTTATGAGCCACCTTGGTGTGGCCCATTTAACAATATAAATAGCTTGAAATCAATCTCCCCTATTATATGGAAGGTTGCAGAATTTCACTTTTACAGGACTGATGCCCAACGTCAGATTAATCAAATACATATATGTGAATTTAAAAAGTTGGTAAGTCCACCTCCTGGCATATAAAAAGAAAAAAAACAAGGTAAAAAAGAAAAAAAAATGGATTTTGTTTTTAACTGACGCGCCTAACTGTGGAGTCTCACCAACTTCTGAGGATAGAGGTTCCCGTGAAAAAGGAAAATAACTTTGCTGCTTTCTCCGCACTGGAAGGAAAGTATAAGCATACCATAATTTCAAGTGCTCTAGCTAATTTATGGAGGTGCTTAATTAGTTGGTTCAACCCATCATGTCACCATACTATCCGGGGATGGAGTATGTCACTATTCCCACTTGTGTTGCTCTCTTTGTTATGGTGTGGACTTCCTCTTCCCACTTGTGTGGACTCTCTTGGGTCCCAAGTCCTAAGTTGGGATGCCTAAAAAGTGCTCTACCAAATTCAACATCTTTTTTGTATTTTGTGGCTGGAAATTTCTTGAAGTACCCTCAAAAAAAATCCGCTAGTAAAAATACAAACCCTTTTCTAGAGAAATACAGCCATCATTGTTTTTTTTTTTATTTTATTTTTTTTAACTGTAACGAACATTTCATTAAAAAGAAGGAAGAAAAGAATACATGAAAACTTAAAGAAAGAGGAGTTGGAAGGTGCAAAAGAGGAGCACCAGCCACAACTCCAATTACAAGATGACACCCACCCAAGGAATTAACATATCTACCCCTTGCTTTGCTAGCACATCCGCCATTGAGTTGGCGGATCTAATCTCATGATGGAAGGAGACATTAATACAGGCTGAAATCTCCCTAATTTCACTGAAGAGGAATTGAAATTTCCCTGTGTTAGACTTTCGGTTAGATACTCATGCAATCGCATTTGAATAATCACTTTCTAATACAAGGGCACCACTATATCTTGTTGAGAACAATCTAAGACCTTCCAAAATTGCTAACACCTCCGCTTCATTAAAGTCGCACACACCAACATGCTTGGAGAACATAAGAACGACATCACCCTTGCTATTGCGAAGCACTCCTCCAATTCCCGCTGAGCCCAGCTTACCCCTTGAAGCACCATTCATATTAAACTTTAAAACTTTATAAGGAGGGGGACTCCAAGGAGTAGATCTCCTCTCCTTACGTGGGCAACATCCCATGCAAGCTCCTCTATTAGAAAGAATATTATCAAAAGAAAACTCGAAGAACTCCTTACTAATCAAAGCCCATTTCACAATTCTGAAAGAGATCTTAGATATCAAAACTTCTAATGAGGAAGAAGAGCTCCTGAATATCCATTCGTTCATTTCCTTCCAAATAGACCATAAGATGGCAAATGGAATTATCCTCCACAACACCCTACCCCACCCCACAAAGCACCCTTCCAACCATGATTGGACCACCTCAGTAATTTTTCTTGGCGACACCAAGCAAGACCGCATCTTCTGATAAAGTTGCTCCACACGTAGGACGCCACCTCACAATGAAAGACTAATTTGCCCTTCTCACAAGATGAGTCGCTTTCTTACACGAGAGATTTTTTGTTTTTTTTTTGGTAAAACAGGGGTTGAAGGAGATACGCAAAGGGTGTCTAATCCCAAACACCCGCCCAGGGATGGATAGGCTGTCTCAAAGTATTTTACCACTCATCCAATGTAGCTAAACGGCAAAATAAGATAGAAGAGGGCAGATTAGCGAATACCGTTCCATGATGACCCACCAACCTGTCACTATTACCCACCAACCTTTCACTATCGCCCTGTGGTATGGAGTGTTGAGAGCTTAATACTGAAGTTCTTTCTGTTGTTGGCATGACCATTGATTCAGTTTTTCATAGAAACTAAGGTTCTGATCCTCTCATTCCCCTCTATATATCTTACACTCTCTTTTTCCACATCCACCTCCACTTCCCTCAAGGACTTATTATTTCTCCCCTCTTCTATGGCCTAAACCCAACTGTAACCTCAAACTCAAACCCCGGACTGAAACTGCCGACCCTTTACTGTGACTTGCCAAGTCATCTTTGAAGACACTCGATTGGAAAACAACACAGGAAAGATGATAAAGGTAGAAGTCATCTCTATAGAGAACATCAAGCCATCCTCTCCAACTCCCGCTTCACTTTCTTCCTACAAGCTCTCCTCGCTAGATCAGCTCGCTCCTCCCTTTTATGTGCCTCTCGTCCTCTTCTACACTAGGCATGGCCATGGCCAACATCAAAATTATCTTAAAACATCTCTTTCCAAAACCTTGACCCGTTTCTACCCATTCGCGGGCAGACTGAAAGATGAATACCATGTAGATTGTAACGACCAAGGTGTTGAATTTACAGAAGCCCGAGTAAACGTTCAGCTCGCCGAGTTTCTTCGACAACCAGAAGTGGATGTATTGAATCTACTCTTTCGTTTCAATCCCTTCCACATTACATTTGGAATGGAACTACTCCTGGCAATACAACTAAACATCTTCGAATGTGGTGGAATGGCAATAGCTGTGCTCCTCTCTCACAAGATTGCAGATGGGGCCACAATTGTGGCATTCCTTAATGCATGGTCCGCCACAGCACGGGGCGTCGATGCTGTAATCCAGCCCAAATTCATTGCAAACTCACTCTTCCCTGCTCGGGCCTCCATATCCCACTACTTCCGTACCACTGAAGAGAAAGTCCTGACCGTTAGGTTCATGATCGACGCGTTGAACATAGCCGCCCTCATTAACCGGTCAGCTAGCAGCTCGCAAGGGTGGCGACCAACACGTATTGAGGCGGTGTCAGCGCTGATTTGGGGTGCTTTGATGAGGGTCCGTAGTGATAAGGGTTTGAAGAAGGCATCAGTGGCGCTGCACGCTGTGAACTTGCGCCCAAGAATGACCCCGCCTTTGCCGGACTGTTCCTTTGGCAACCTTTGGGTGCATGCTGTTACAGCCGGGATTGCGGGGAGCGAGCGTGTGGAAGACATGCAGCGTTGCATGGAGGGGCAGGTGAGGGATGCAATTAAGGCAGTGGATACAGACTACATAGAAGAGCTGCGAAGGCCAGATGGGGCTCTGAGGTTTTATGAGTGTATGGAGTCTGCAGCAGAGAAATATTCAAGCTGTGGGATGGATGTTTATCACTTCACTAGCTGGTGCAGATTCCCTTGCTATGAAATGGATTTTGGATGGGGGAAACCTGTTTGGATTAGTGGAAGTATTCCTGTTAAAAATGCTGTTCTTTTCTTGGATGGCAGCGGAGGTGATGGAATGGAAGCATGGGTGACTTTGGTAGAGGATGAAATGGAGAAGCTGAAGTCTGATCCGGAGCTCCTTTCCTTCTTTACTTGTGCCAGTTGACCTGTTAAGCTGATCAACTGTGTTAGTAAGTTTCATGATTCAAGTGACTGTAGGAGTCGGAAATTGGTAACTCCACACAGTGGCGGCTCTAGGAACTCGACTAAGTGGGGTCAATAAAAGACTTATCTTCTGCAAATCAAATAAATTCCACCCCCCCCCCCCCCCCCCCCCCCCCTTTATCAACTTCAGTCATTTACTTTCGATAATTCGACATATCAACTTCAGTCATTTACTTTCGATAATTCGACAAATATAATATAAAGTTCTTAAATAATCTATTTCCGATAATCCGACAAAGATAATATTGAATTCTAAAAAAAAATAAAATTTAATACATTGTTACTAATAGTTCTTAATCAAGAAGAAAATCCAAGTACATGAACTCCTACAGCTACCCTCAATAGGTTTTCATGTGTTGAAATCATTGCATAATAACTTCATTATAAATACTAGCAAACACATCATTTTCAATAGATGTAATCAAACAGTCATTCATCCATTGATCTCTCATTCAGTTACACAATATGTTCTTTAGGTACTTCATTGCTGAAAAAACTCTTTCTACCGTCGCAGTCGCTATGGTAAACTTAATGCCAATTTTAGAAGCAAATAAACCAATTGATATACAATATCCTTCTTTGTCTCCACAAATTTTCTAGCAATGTTACCAATTCCTTTAAGTTCTAATTAAAACTCGTTGCTAGAGCGCATATCAGCAATGTTAGGCCATTAATTTTTTTTATTTTTTTTATTTTTTATTTTTTGGATAGTTAATTGGCCCATTAACTTAGGCGGTGGGTATTTTATGGTGACTTTTGTTCACTACCACAGCAACAAGGAAAATGTGTAAAGTTAGCTAATGTGGGGTAAAACTCTTAAATTAAGTAGGACCAAAAGCTTCCCATAAGTTCAATTAATGACATAAGAAATTTTATTTTTAAATATTTTTTCAGGTCTCAGTGGGGTCAATTGATCAATGTGACGCCACCATGACTCTACAATGTCATGTGAGACTTTCTTTTTTCAGTTTTTTTTTTTTTTTTTTTTTTTTTTCCTTTCAAGTTTGATAAAATGGTGATTTGATTTGATGGATAGAATTAAAGTGAACTTGTGTTTGGCCAAAGCTGACCAGGATTGATCTACAACCATGCTGAGATAATTTTATGTTTGGGTTACATTATGGCTGGAAAACTAAAACTTGAATGATGTTTTACTTCAATGCGACCTGGGTACTCTGTGCATGATACATTGGAATTTAATACATATAGTGGTTAAAAATGAATATCAACGGTGAATTTCCAAAAACGAGCATTAATAAGATTTTTTTTATTCTATTTTAGAAAAGACTAATGTAGGGATGACAATGATGTGGAGGGGGTTTGGGTTTAGGCATACCCAAACCTGACCCATTTGGTAGTTGCATTGCCTTATACTCACCCGGCTCCATGGCAAATTTTATGGTTGTTAAACCAAACCCAACCCATGACAGTCTCCGGTTCGGTCAAATTTATTAGTAGTTATTTAATATTTCTTGAATAATATGAAAAACTAAATGTGTTGGGGAATTTCTGAACCCAGAAGATTTAGAGAAATGTTGCTCCTTACTACCACTTGCAATGACTGTCACATACAAAGCCTTGGTAATATGTAAGGCAAAGATATACGAGGCGAGGTGTGTTCAACAAAACCCAAACCCACTCGATCGTTACTGTTCCATACCCAACCTTGACCCTACTAACACACCACCAAACCCGCCCCAAATAGGAGTGTGTTGGGGCAAGCAATGGTGGACCCAGGATTTTTGTTTGGGTGGGGCTAAACCTTTGCTCGGTTTATTAAGTTTTTTCACATGATTAATACCAAAAGAGAAAATTTATTGCATTTAAATAGAAATAAAAGTGTTTTGCATGTTCAGATCTCCTGTCCAATTGAAGGGACTTCCCACTACCTCTCCCAAATTCAGGTTTTCATCGATTCATTATCATCAAATAAGTCTAAGATAATATTTTCTTTAATCCTAGGCGTTTGAATGCCATGCCACTGTGATTTGGGTGAACACACCCAATTACCCAATTTGGGTTCCCAAATGGGTTTTATTTGGATCTAAAGAATTTGGCTGCATGTACTTACCTTAGTTGTAAAAATAATTTCCTATAGTTGGTCATGGGCTCATGGCAAAAAAGAAAAACTGTCACTTAAATGTAACTCAAATTATTCACACAAGAACCCTAAGACCCTATTTTTGTATGAATTGAAGATTAAAGTATGCCCGATGATGATTTGGCCATCTTGTAGATATGCTCAGATTTAGTGATTTAGGGTGTAGGTTTGGATTAGGATTTGGATATTAAGGGTTCAAATTTAGGTATAGAGTCATTAGAATTATGCTATGTCTAAGGAGGGAGGGGGATTATTTTATTTAGGGCTATTTAGTGTGAGAGACACTAACCGCGAGAGGACCAGCAACGAAAAGTTCAATCGCCGTGAAGAGGATCTCACACTCTCAATAGAAAGAAACTGTCGAAAGAGAACAGCGCAAGGGGATCCGATACTCTCGACATGAAGAAAATGTCAAAAGACAGGAGTGTTTTTAACGAAGTTTTGCGACGAGGGGCGATCACACGATTTAGACGTGGGGTGACTATTTATTAATTATAAGTGGGACATGTCCAAGCGCATTTAGTTTTTTAAGATTTCCAAATTAGATCTGGGACGACCGCTCCAAGTCATATGCATTTAGGGCGGGCCCACGTTTAAACCCAACCCATTGTCATTCCTAAAAGATGTAATCTGATGTTCATTTTTGGAGAAAATTTTTATTTTTAATTATCCTATATATTCAATTCCTATTTATTCCAATGCAAACAACTGGGCCATAAATGGTTTCCAGTTGATTTGGGCATGGTTAGCAATTCCATGTTAAGTCCGATGGTGCCGTCTGTCTAAACTTGCAGGAAACTACTTCTTGATCTGACATGTTTCACATTGTAGTATATCATTGTGGTTGTGGGTGACTGGTATGATGTTTTGAGTTGTACTACACAAGACTCTAAAAAAGATGGTAGGAAACAGTGTTTTGTTGAAAATTTTTAAATATAATTAAGAGGATTTAACTAGAGAAATCACTTTATCCGCACGTGTTACGCAATCAAACACTTTAGCAAGTGGTACACCAATTAGAGCAATTGGGCCCAATTTTCATTTTTTTTTACCTATTTGGCACATCATCTGCGCCAACCTTATTTACACTGCATAAGGTCGGTGCCGACCCTGTCTACGAATCCTATTAGGACTCGAATTTTCATTTTTTTTTATTCTCATTCTTTTCTTCTCTTGATCTCCCAGACTACCGCCAAGACCGACCTTGGACGAGTGCTCTTGCGTGGTTGCTACCATTTCCACTTACACTAGGCTTCAAACTTCCTCCTCAACTGCATCTCTTTGCTTCCAATCGATTTTTCCATCATCTATTTTTTCTATCTTGATTGCAGATGTATCTATCTCCTTCCATTTTTTAGTCTTTCTCTATGTTTTTGAATTTTCCTTCCTTTTGGTTCTCCTGCCATCACGCATACGATATCAAAGTGCATGGTACATGGGCTTCAACGTCGTTGTGGAATTTATAGATTATTCGTTTGAATGGACTAGGATTTGTAGGATTTTGAATTTGGGGCTTTCTGAGTTGAGAATGACGATGGTTTCAGAGCAATTACCATCTTTGGCAGTTAGAATGAATTTCTTCTCCTTGCTCATTTTTCTTGTTCTGTGAAATGGAATAAGTTGATTCTGGTCCCAAAGCTTTAAGATAATCATTTTTTTTTTTTTTTGGTGTTCAGTTGAATCTGTAATTAAATTAAGATTATGGTTTGATTATTTTCTTTTTATTTGATTGGTCTTTTTGTCTGTTGCAAAAGTCTGCCTCATTGATGCAACCCAAATGCATGAGATCCATATGGAAAACATGTCTTAGTAAAGTGACAAAAAACTGGTCATTTCATGTTCCAAAAATGGTCACTAGTTTTTTTATGAAACCACATTTTAGTTGAACCACGTCTGAAACTGTTATCGAGGAACCACCATGGGATCAATAATGAAACTCTTTTTAATTAGACCATTTATCAAAGGAATGGTTCATATACAAAGATAAAGGTTATAAAATAAAAATGTTAGGATAATTTAACTAGAATGATATTGGTCTCATACTTTACTAGCAAAGAGAAATCCGTGTTGAGCACGGGTAAGCAACCAACTAAATTTGTAGTATGAAAATTGTAAACAGAGTAAAAATTGGAAATGCACCAATTTTTTAGTGCATATTTTTTTTCATACAATGTAATTAATAAGTAATATTAACAATATTAACAAATGTAGTTGGTTGCAAATAACCGATAATACATCCTATACTTCCTTGCAAAGTCAATAATTCACCCTATATAAACTTTAACTATGGTGGTGTTAGACAAAACTGTTTATCTCTTACTTCAAGTGGGCGTAATTTATCTCTAATATTTGATTGTTATGAAATGTACATTTTCAGTATTCACTATTCCATATAAGCATGAAATTTTTAGTGTTCATTATTTATGTCTTGTGAACATTTTTTATGTATGTTTGCCTTTATTACATTTAATGTTATCATGTATAATTTGGATGTACACAGATGTCTAAAGAGAATATAAGCAAGAACGAATTGCCCCGCAACGAGGCTAGTACCTCAAATGCACAACCAACCCAACTTTTGTGCGAGCAAGAGCATCACATTTCCGTCGCTATCGAACGTGGTTTGGTATACTCTCTTCCACACAACCACTAATCAATTTAATTTCATTTATATCTATGGCTAACGCTATTCAAACTGTTATTTTTCGCATGAGTCACTACAACAAAATACAATTTTTCCAACGCAGTCACTGCATCTGGAAAAATAAGAATTGCGTCGGGATAGGCTTTACTGACATAGTACAATGCGTCGGCACCACGTTGGCAACCTAATGCCTGGAAAACCATTCCCGACATAATATTGTTTAGCGTCGGTAAAAAAGGGCCATTCACCGACGCAATGGTGCGTCGTCCCAAACGTCGGCAATGTCAATAGCGTCGGCAAAAAATCGAACTTAGTGGTCATCCTCACTTCACTGCCGACGCATAACAATGTCGGTTATACATTTGCCAATGCACATACTAGCGTCAGAATACATATTTGACAATGCATAAACAACGTCGGTAATACATATCCCGATGTGTTGAAGCGTCGGGAAATGTCTTCAACAACGCAGGATAATTACTTTTATTGACGCAGAGAGTGCGTCGGGAAATAGATTTTCCTCACTGCCGACGCATAACAACGTTGGTTATACATTTGCTAACGCATATACTAGCGTCGGAATACATATTTGACGATGCATACACAGCGCCGGTAATACATATTCCGACCTGTTGACGCGTCGAGAAATATCTCCAACGAGGGTAGGAAATTTACTCTTGGCGACGCAGAGAGTGCGTCAGGAAATAGCTTTTCTTATCAATTAAGAAATAATTAAAAAAATCAGAAAAAATTCATGTACAATATTTTTCTGTTCAAATCTACATTTTCAACATTGCACAAGCATAAGCGTTGATAAACAACAAATAACCCCACGTTCATCATGCAACAATAAAAAATAATGAGTCATCAATAAACTAAAACCAACTATAAAACTTGTCCATGCCACATAAAATGTAATATCCCACATCAAAAGAAGTCAAATATCTCAATAAAGTAAATCCCAACTAAAATCTAATAATCATCAAATATCCACAATATATCACAATGAAACACGGCCAGTTAAGAGCAAAATGAACTTGTTAGATGGATGACCCATGCCACTTCATAAAACCATGAAATCCTTATCTTTCGGAGGAGCCCGAACCATCCATACCGACCCAGGAAAGCAGCAACTGAATCTGACTTTGCATGTGAACCTGCTTAGCTGCCTGATCTTGCATTTGCTTCTGCGAGTCCTAATACTGTCGCTGCAACTCTTCCCGCAACTCTTCTTGCTCTTTCAACAACTCAGCTAGTTGCTGCCGTAGGATGCTCATCTCGGAAGACATCAAGATACTAGTAAAAGATGATGATGGGCCCCTCGAACAGCACCCTTGCCTCCTGCGACCCTCTTCCCTAGTAGATTCTCGATCACCTGTTGCTCAGCCATTGGAGAGTTAATTTCAGGCTGCGACAGTGCCTCCTCCATTCTTCGCTGCATTATCAAAGCATTCAAATATTTCATGTAATTAATATATGTTAGGCAACTGAAATAAACAATGATCTATAATATTGTTAATGAAACAACTCACATGTGTCTCCTTAGCATGATCTGTGATCCATATGTTCTTCTTCTTGCTATAGTGTCACTGTCAATATAAATCAGGTTGAGAGGGATGAGCTTGTTGCTCATCTACCTACATGATCGAGAACTGGGTTGCAAATTATCGAGATCCAGATGTATGAAGCGTCTTCACTTTGCTCTGGCTCTTTGAATTCCTCTGTGACTTTCGTTGAAAATTACAAGTAATAGACAATGTAGTTAGCTTATTTAAAAGAAACTTGAGAGAACATAACCATTTAAAAGAAACTTGAGGGAACATAAACTCTTGTGTAGGGATGCTAAATGATACAAGTTCAGGGAGCTAAAAAATGTGTGCTTCTACTTTAATTTGAAGTCCTTTCAAGATGGTGAGTGGAGGCCACGTGACAAGTCAGAACGGAATGATTGGCATCTCTTTTGCCCCACAACAGTAGTCTCTCATGTTGAAGGATGATGATTATATAAGAT
>QPKB01000005.1:35842393-35884282 GCA_003546025.1 Camphora micrantha | reverse complement strand
TCGGGGAAATCCTAGTGGATTTGATATCAACCTATCTCTATTGGAAAACCCTTAATTGGGACTATGCACCATTAATTGAGAAGGAGTGCGTTGATCTTTTATCTATTAGAGATTCCTGTGGTTGTCGGGTACGAGACCTTATGTTTGACTATAGGATTGGCTTGCGATTATTCCTTGACCTTCGGGTTTGCATACATGATATTGGTTTATTAGTTGCACACCCTATGATTGATTGGATATGGACTGTGATGTGGCGTGGCAATCGTTTGAGATATTGTGAATGTTTAATTGAATGATTCGATTGGTATTCAATTATGGATTATTGGCCAGCCCTTCACTTTGACTTAGGTTTCTGTGTCAGAGCTTTACAAATCATTAGGTCTATTCTACTATGATATGTATATATATGTATATTAATTGGGTCATATTCGAGCGACTGCAGTTGTATTTGGACGGCTGATCACCGATGTGTACGGACACTGTAATATCCGCATTTCGAACCGGTTTATCCGGCTTACGATTTCGATTACGAACCGGTTTATGACTGCCGGCCTTCGAACGGGTTTTCCCGCTTTATAGTTAGGGCTGACCACCCAAAACAGTAGCAGTGCTTCTGTGTGATTATTGTATTGCTCTATTTGTATAGATTGGATTTAGATTATACGTTCTTTTCGTCATTATGTGGTGTTAATCTCTTATGATCATTACCTGTCATTACTCATATTGATCTTGTATTTTTATTTATGAATTATGCTTTCGTACTTGCTGTTTACTTTGTTTATTGGTGCATGGGTAATGACCCCTACCCTACTGTGGAGACGGAGGATGGTCAAACGTTTCAAGCGTTTGAACCAATTGACGAACCTGAGTGGAGAGCCGGAGATGGCTACGGAGCCGTCTGAGCCTGCATGAGAGACAACGTTATCTTAGAAATTCTTTAGATGGGACTTTCTTTAATGAAAAACTTTTCCTTAGTAATTGTTTAATTTATTCTACAACTTTAATTATTACTTCTTCATCTGATGATTGTGTTGGATCTTAACTATGAATCTTGAATACCAATTGAATAAAGCTTTCATCGCATTTAATGAAATTTATTTTGATTCACCACGGTTTGCTGTGTGGGTCCACTTTTGGAAGTTTGTGTTGTATTAAACACATGAAATTGAATATTTATTCTTATTTTTCACGTTATCCCTGGTTGAAATTTTGGGGACGTGACAGTAACAGTGTTAAGATCATACCTTTATGCCATCTTTCCCAATGAAAAAATCTCGCTCTCCTGATACCAAAAGTGACTCCAAAGTTAGTGATTCGAGCCTCTTCCTCTCTATCTCTGCGATTTCCTCCAGCTTCTCAGGGGTAAATGGGTAAGCCTGAATTCCATGTTCTTCAACAAGCTCAGCAACATTGGAATTGACAGTCTTCCCGTCTGAACCGATTATGACCAAAGTTGGAATCCTTCTTCTTAGCTCGAAGTAGCGGGCCAACTTCACACATATCTTATCCTTGAATGGCACGGCCAGGAAGGGGATGCTTTTTGAGAATTTCTTTGTAAGATTGCTCATCATTGTCAAGGGAGATCAACACGACCTCAAATTTCTCCTCTTTATCCTTTAACTCCTTATACATCTCCACAAGCTTTGAAGTGAACTCTTGGCAATGTTTAATAGCACTAAAAGCAGAAATACAAGGCCACCATCTTTCCCTGGATCTCAGAGACAAGGACCTAACGACAGATACTAAGCATAAGTCAAACTAATGAATTGAGATATATGCACTCATAGACATGTATGCATAAAAATACATGGGATATTATATCAACAAGGTAACACTATTTTTTAATTTTGAAACAGTACAATACTGCATCACCTAAAAAAACCAGGACAACATAGAGAGGCCTTTGCCGTGCCCTCTCCCAGATCTCATAGTTCCATGTTCTGTGAGGGGCCAGGAGATGAAAATGATGGAAGATCTATGGTCAGTAAAAGCTATGGGCCCAGATTCAGCTGTGATTTGGGGCAGAAAATTTCTTCCAAATGAGACATTATATATATATATATATATATATAGAGAGAGAGAGAGAGAGAGAGAGATTTTCTTTGTAGAAGAGTTGAAGAAGGTGATGGACCAAGGTTAGCACAGGGCAATAGCATTTTAATAAAGAACTTGCAAACCGTTCTTGAAATCTCTCATGCATATATTTACATGTATATGTAGTGTATGGCAGGTAAAGGGAAGAAATTAAAACTTGCTCCCGAATGTCAACGCTGTTATTATTAAACCCACTTACATACAGCTGTGGATTTCAAATGTTAGTTATGTAAACAGAAACACAATGACTAACAACACATTTGCCAGCTTGACCATTAACTTAGTTCCTCTGCTGTGACCTAATTAAGTATAATTAAATAAATATATGAATTTCAAATGTCAATTTTTAATTATAATATGATAAAACAATTTTTCTTACAAAAAAAAAAAAAATGTAAGTTGCATTGTCACTGATTTCAAAAATTAAAAGGTTGGAACTCTGTAAATTAAGTTATTATTACACATTGGGAAGTAAGCACTCGCAAATTACCATTAGTATTGTGAAAATGCATAAAACTGACAGAAAACATCAAAAAAGGAATTACATCACCTTGTTTCCATCATTTGAAATCAAAAAGTCGCGGGACTGGGTGACCAACAGAGTACTCAAGCTTTGGTTTCTCCTGGCAGCTTCTTCTTCTTCTTTTATCTCATTCAATTTCTCTGGTGAAAATGGATATGCTTCCACTCCATATTCCTTGATGAGCGCAACACCACCATTGCTCAGAAGCTTTCCATTCCCACCAAGGAAAACAAGATGTGGAATTCCTCTTACTTTAAACAGGTCATTGAGTCGACGACGAGTTGTCGAATCAGAGAAAGGAATGGCCAACCAAGGCATTTTGGCAAAGTACTCTTTGAATGACTCCTCATCTTTATCGGTGGAGACAAAGACAGCCTCAAAGTCTCCCTTTGCATAGAGCTCCTTGTAGGCCTCAACAAAAGTAGGTGTAAACCGTTGGCATGGACCACACCACGACGCGGAGAAATAGATACCGACAATTTTTCCAACCAAATCTGCAATTTTTACCTGAATGTTTCCAAAAAACAGCATGAAATGTGTAGTTATGAAACAAGGATATCCAATATGAATCTTGTAATGGAAATCTTGATGCTCTCCCAGTGATAAAGATTCACTTGCAAAAGGAATGAACCTATGTTTGAATGATCTTCAAGGGCACGCAGAGAAGATCATTCAATCAATATAAAGAGAAGAACTCAAAAGTACAGGAAAAACATATGATCAAATGGTCCACTTTTAGTTGTGCAGAAAAAATCCCTCCAATAGATGGTTTTCATTTTGAGGTACAATTCATCTGCAATAGTCTCCGACAGATGAATGCACAGCATGCTAGATTGATAATGAGATGACACTAAGCAATACAATATATTGTCACTTTCAGTCCAACTCTTAGTTGGACATATGGACAACTAGATCAAATGATTTTGCCCAAACCACTATGCATGGGCTACGATGCAAAAATACACCCATTCAGAGATCATGTCCATCTGATCAATGTCTAAAAATGAAGTCACTAGTCATCCATAATGAACTATAAAAAGTAAATAGACATCACCAATTCAACCAACCATTCAATACATCCACTCACTGCTTACAATGTCATTATCAGGAACGATCAAATCCAACAGGTCACAACTCTCAAGGGATAGTTGGATTGGGAGGGAATCACATAGATTAAGCCTTCATTTGATGGTTAGGTCCATCTCATAAGAAGTCCACAAATAGACTACTAATGCACGTTGATCCAACCATTTTGTTTTGTGTGCTCTTGATTAATTATTATATATCATAGGCGTAGGATTCGATTTTGATTCGAAATTGGAGTCCGATTTTGAAATTGATTGAGAAATTGGAGTTCAGTTTCGATTTCAATTGCAAAATTGATTTTGATTATATTTAACTTAGAGATAAGTCTTAGAGATCTACTAACCTTTCTTAACAAACTCAAATCCATGGACTTGAGATCTTTATCTATAAGAGTTGGATATCCCTAATTTATATCCTACAATTTTATCACATGGAAACCATTTAATTAATCTATCTACAATGGACCCATTTGATGAATGGTCAACAGTTATATATTGGGTGGAACTTATCTTTCATTACCATTACATGATAATAGATATGACCCACTGCTATATAAAGATTTTACACCTCTCTTTCAAAAATAGATAAGGGATAATACCAATCTTAATTTACTTGGGGCTATTTAATTAAAATATCTGTATGGGGCCCATTTGATCAAAGATCGACCATTACCCATTACATGGAGCTCATCAGGTATGACTCATGCACCCATCTAAGTTGATGAGATATCATCAACTTTCTTTCGTTATCTATGCAAACCTGATGAGAGATCATGCCTATCTTTCTTTGTTATTTATGTGAGACCATTTTATTTTATAAACTATCTACATGGGACCCATATTTGAAAAATTGGGTAAACATGATTTCCTAAATTATCTCTATCCTACTCTCTTCCTTGCTCTCTTCCGCGTCAAAATAGATGAGAGCATATGATTTTGACTTTTAAACCTCCTAATATTTAGCTTAAAAGATCTCACCAAGCTCTTTCTAAATTTTGATCCATTTAATCAAATCCCCATCAGTTCATTGTATCTAAGTAAATATATTTGGCTCAAATTGGGAACCTATCATTTAGCGATTTAGATTTTAAATTAACCATCTTTTACATCTCTATGAAAATAGATTTCAGTTTTCTTAAAGTTCTCTTGTACTTGAATGACAGGGAAAATATCTTCAAATATTTACAATTTTTTGAATTTTTATAGGGCCCGACTTAATTTTGTTTATATAGATCATAAATCCTCTGTAGTCATTCCATGGAAAAAAGTTGCTTCCTACTCTACTCCGGTTTTCTGCATAGCCAAGCAAGAGTATCTTGATAGAGAAGAAGAAATGTCCGTCTTTGAACCGATGGCTTATCAAAGAGATCAAAGATAGGCAATTTCAAGACCTTGAATTGGCAAAAATCAAGGACGACCTTGCAACTAGGCCAGATTTTGTGTTGGTTGAAGGAGTTCTGTATTTTAGAGACAGACTGTGTGTGCCAGCACAAGAGGATTTGAAACAGGCAATAATGTTTGAAGCTCATCACACTAGATATTCTGTACATCCGGGAAGCACTAAGATGTATAGGAATCTGAAGGGTAGATTTTGGTGGAATAACATGAAGCGGGAAATAGCGAATTATGTGTCTTCATGTTTAACATGCCAGCGTGTGAAGTTTGAGCACAAGAAACCGCCTGGGTTACTTCATCCTCTGAATATTCCTAGATGGAAGTGGGAACATCTGACTATGGACTTCGTATCTGGTTTACCAAGGACAAGGAGACAACATGACACTGTATGGGTGATTGTTGACCGTCTTACGAAGTCTGCACATTTCCTTCCATTTAGAAAAGATATGGGGTTCAGTGATATGTCCAAGTTGTTCATCAGGGAGATCACTCGATTGCATGGAACACCGGTCTCGATTGTTTCAGATCGGGATAGTCGGTTCGTTTCCTCATTTTGGCAATCATTTCAAAATTCAATGGGTACTAGACTTCAGCTTAGCACCGCATATCACCCTCAAACGGATGGACAATCAGAAAGGACTATTCAGACCTTGGAAGATTTGCTTCGTGCCAGTGTTATGGATTTTGGTAGTGATTGGGATGAACATTTAGCGTTGTGCGAGTTTGCGTACAACAACAGCTATCACTCCAGCATTGAAATGGCACCTTTTGAAGTACTGTATGGTCGAAGATGTAGGACTCCAGTTAGCTGGGAAGAAGTTGGAACCAGGAGTTTCCATGGTCCTACCATAATTGCTGAAACGTCAGAAAGAGTTAAGAAAGTACAAGATAGATTGAAGACTGCTCGATCAAGGCAGAAAAGCTACGCTGATAATCGTCGGCGTGACCTAGAGTTCGCCATTGATGACTTGGTATTCTTGAAGACTTCTCCAATGAAGGGTACTATCCGGTTCGGTCAGAAAGGTAAGCTTTCACCGAGATTTATCGGACCTTTCAAGATAAAGAGCAGAATTGGAGATATAGCTTATCGCCTAGAGCTTCCACCAGAACTTTCTGGTATTCATAATGTGTTTCACGTGTCGATGCTTCGGAAGTATGTGGCAGATCCTTCGCATATCATTCAGCATGAAAAGATCCAAGTTTTGCCAAATACTACATATGTGGAGAAACCGACGCAAATCATTGATACTAAGGAACAGGTCCTTCGCACAAGGACAATCAAATGGGTCAAAGTCCTATGGGATCATCATAAACCCAATGAAGCTACATGGGAGCTTGAAGAACAAATGGCCCAAAAGTATCCAGAGTTATTTGTTCAGGTAAATTTGAATTTTTAATTTACTATTGAATGGTGTTGCATTCGGAGGACCGAATGGTTCTAAAAGTTTAGGGGAATGTTACACCCCGACCCGAACTAATCGCGATTAAGGCTAATTAATTGTGATTAATGCTAATTAAGCATTGATAATTGGATTAACTAAGGTTAATGACCAAAGAGAGACAAATCAATGTCTAATGACACATTAAGTCTAATGAAAGGGATTTGAATGAATTAGAATTGATTGAAATGAGTTTTGACTCAAACATGATAAACTAAGGACTTTTTCGTAAATACGGATTTATACGTATTTCGTCAAATACGGAAATTCTTGATACCAACATGTGTATCTCGAAGAGTACGTCAACTTTCATAATAGGCGCGATTTCATTGGACCTCAAATGGTCCAAGTGGAGCCTCATTTGACTCAAAATGAGAATATGTTAAATGAGGAGGGGTTGTGGTGTTAAGAGGCTTATATTAGAATGAATGGGAGGAAAATGAGCTCATTTCTCATTTTGTCTCTTGCAAACCAAGGAGAAAACCCTAGAGCATTTTTCCTTTTCTTCCTTTCTCTTCCATTTCTCTCCATCAAGAGTGAGAGTAAGAGTGATTGGAGTGAAGAGCTTCATCTTCATCTTCTTCCTCAAGAGTTTCCGCCATTGTTGACCATTGTTGAAGAGGAAAGCTTGGGAGAGATTTCAAGAGCCCATTTCCCTTGAGCTACAAGTGAGTAAATGGCCTTCCCTTGTGATTTCCAAGTTCCATTAGTGATTAAGTAGTGATTTCTAGCACCAATGACTCATGGGAGTGCATTTGGATGTTTTTATGATTAGGGTTTGAAGTTTGGGGATTTTAATCTCAAGCCAAACCAAGACAAAAGAGGGTTTTGAGGTCATTGACTTCATTAAAGGCAAGTATAAACCTTGCTTGTGATTAATATTAATCATTGTAATTGTTCATGGTAATTGTTCATGGATTTGCTATGGTTTTATGCATTTTCCATTGATTTTTGGGTTTAAATTGAATGTTTAATGAGGTGATTAATGGATGTTTAGAAGTGTGATTATTGATGAATGTGAATGGATGATGCATAAGGGGGAACAGGAGGTTCCAATTTCTCCATGCAGGTTGTAGAAAGGAGATTGAGAAATGGGAGAAAAGGAAACCAAGTCCCAGAAACTGATGCCCGCCCAGGTCCGATCGATCGGACGTACAGACCGATCGATCGGACTGTCTTTAACTGTAAGGGTTTTTGGGCCGATCGATCGGGCCCTGTGTGGGAATTTCGGCCGATCGATCGGACCCTGTTCAGGTTGAGTCCAGATTGATTTTGAGATTTTTATAAATTCTTTTTCTTTTCTTGGTTTTAGGTGGGTCCTTGGCTACCCTCTTTGGACTCATTTGACCAAGCGTGAGGGAAGTTTGCGAGAATTGGGGTATGACTCTTAAGTCAAATTGCGTTCCCGATTAGTTTTTAAGACTAATCATGGTTAAGCGAGATTATTGAGAATTAGTAAGGTTTCAAGGGGTTTCGTGGAGCGAACCATAATTGGATATTGCCTAAGCTTCATGGGTGTTAATTAAGGGGACTTGAAATGCACATATTAAATATATAAATGTGATGTCCATCAAGAATAACACGTGCATTTGGAAACCGACGATTACACCCGGATGGTTGTTTAGGATTGAGATAGAATTGAAATAGGATTGAGTAAAGCCCTATGTGGTGAGTATTACTCTCATTGTGTCATTGTGATCAATCTAATGAGATTGGCATTATTGTCATTCATTCCTTTTGTCATGAAAGGAATCATTGCACTGAATTGGATCCATAAGTGGATTTTCTTACTGACTGTTGTTGATCATTGAGTCTGGCACTACCTAGCGATTGTATTAGAACTCCAAGTGAGTTCAATGAATAATAAATGACTAATCCTGCTGCAGCAGATGGTATTGGGGGTGTTCCGGAGCTCCGTGGTGATGCTAGTGTCCCTGGCCCGGGCACTGGTAAGTCCCACTCATATATCCGATCATAACTTCGGGTAGTGATTGAAGCCTCCCTTTTTGGGGAGATGGTAATGAATAAATCCCGATCATATCTTAGGATATTGATTGAAGCCTTCCTTTTAGGGAAGATGGTAATGGATTGAATGAAATACAATTTAAGAATGCTATGGTAGTTGCCAATTGGTACGTGTATACTGACTGTCATTGTTCATCACTGTTATTGTGGAATTGTCTAGTTTTCTCTAACACTGAAAATGTTATTAATTGCAATATGAATGTATTGATATACTATTGCAAGTATTGTTTATACATTGTTGAACCGTCGTGTTCATTAGTGTTATTGATGGCATTACAGGCCAGGTTGCCCCTGCCGGTGTTGCAGCGCCCCCGGCGCCAGCGGAGGAGACCGCTCCGGTTCCTCCGGGAGGTCTGATTGAATGGAACCGGCGGGATACCATCTGAGGTGGTATCCGAGTGCGAAGTCGGAACATTTGGGATAAACATTTTGAGAAAGATTTTGATGACTGTTCATAGATTCATTTTGGGATTGTAATTATTATTTTTTGGGAATGTAGCTAATGACATCTGCATAATGTTTTTTGAAATGCAGTGTTGATCAATGTGTATTTCGAATGATACATGTATAAGGACTGTATTTTGTATACATGTAAATTGTAAATGGACATTGTCAAATATATATATTGTTTTCCGCAAAAGTTTTATATTTGGCAGGTACTTGTGATTGATATCCCTTGTGGATCTCGTTTTAACTTCGGTTAATTCGGGGTTTACGGGAGTAAGTATGGGTTTCACGGCTCGGCTCGGGCCCGGGTCGTGACACCTAGATTCCTAGTGAGTTGAGTTCTTGGAAGTAAAGAAAGATCCTTTATTCTTCACGGAAAAGCACTTGAAATTTCAGCATGAAGTCCAATGGTAGAAACATTCAGGATGAGTTACAAAGTAAGTAGTGTCAATTAATGAAGGTGTAGGTGTTAGAGGAACTGGTATAATAAATGTCCCATGTGGACTCCTACCCACTTTTCCCATGAATGTCGCTACCCATGGGGTCAAGTGTATCTACCAGTGTAGTTTAAAGGCATGCCTAAGCGCACCAAGTCCCCTTGGTGCCTAGCTGGACCCCAATGCTAGATGCCATGCTTAGGTGCACGCCTGCCTTTGGGGGCACCATTGGATTATTCTCTCTCTTCTTATGCAGTCGACTCGTATAGTTAACCACTAGCTGTGTTTCTTCTTCTTCTTCTTGGCTGTTAAGTCAATTGTAAGTAGTAACAATGGATCAAGTCATGAAATATTGAAACTTTTCTTATTGATATTCTCCTTGCCTTTCTCATTCTATTTTTGTTTCTTTTTTTCCTATTTCCTTTTCTTTTCTGGCTTTAAACTTTTTTTTTTTTTGGCTTTTACTTTACAAGGGCATCAAACTCATGCAACCATACACATGTCCCTGACCAGCTGACCAACAATGCAAGGTGATGAGTGATGTTTAACTTCTATGAAGGATTTAGATGTATGAGTAGTACGATAGCTGTTTGATACATCGTTTAATTTTGAATTATGAGTTCTTCTCATCGCCTTACACCTGACTACAATGAGATATATATATATATATATATATGCATGGACATATATTAATAAAGCTATAAATACAATCAAGTGGAAAAGTAGAACTCTCAAAGTCAACCCTAGAACGAAGGAATATGGCTTCAATGATCATGATTACGTATTGATGATTTTAGTATCGGAATGCATAGATAACTTTAAAGCAAGGCACAGTTGCAACTTAAATATTGTGATTCCTTTTCATTACTAGAAAAAATTTAACCTTGAGAATGTACATTGACTTCTGGTGGCATGCCGTTCCACTCCAAATTCAAACTCTGCAGAAATAATATAAAAATCTAAAAATAGTAGACAAACATCATATCCTACTCAATTTAAAGGAGGTTTGAACTCAAAGTGAGACGCAAGCAATTATATTATGAGCTGACAACACAAAGTTATTACCATTATGTGGTATTGAGGTGGAATCTGGAATGCTATATTCACTAGAATCAGAGTCACACTTCATTTTCCAAGCATTTTCTTGTACCTTCAGATATGTATATTAATGGTTATTGTGTACTGCACTGTACTTTATAAGAGAGAGAGAGAGAGAGAGAGAGAGAGAGAGAGAGAGAGAGAGAGAGAGAGGTGTATTAGTTTTACATGAAACCATTTATTCAATTCACACTAACCCATTCACAATGTAAAGATATATAAGGCAGTACACCGAACAAAATTTGAGAGAAACAATTCAACACGAATCCTCATATCTGCACCTACTGGCCCACTTATATTGAAGGTGAATCCTACATTTTAAATATTGAAGAAACACACTTGACTCAGATTTCAAAAGAATTGGGCCAACACTAGTTATGACTCAACAAGAGCTTGAAACTCGGATGGCTTTGTCAAAAACGAACTGCCTCACAAGACTCACCCAGCCTCAATGGAGTGTATTTTGTTCCATATTATTTGCATACAGAGTTCCCACCTAAACAACTCAAATCAGTTATCAAAACACCTCTCTAAGTAAAAAGTTTGAATCATTGCGAGGATTGGCAAGTGTCACATTCTAATATTCGTGCACATAATAGATGTGATCGAATGTAAGAGACTCTAGTATACCAACTATAGAATTAAGAAGAACTCTTCTTGTTTAATCAATGGCACCACATGACCCAATGGCAAAAGAATTTCCCTCATTCTAGTAGTTGTACAGAAGTTGTAGGAAAAACAATAATAAAAATAAAAAAACAATGAAATCACAAGATAAAGAGGAACAGATACGGTACATCCTATTTTTTTTCAAAGCATCCATGCAGTGTCAGGTATCTCGCTAAATTAAGCCTTGAAAATACCTCAGATGAAGCGAAACTACAGCGTGCATTTGCACATGATGTTTCATCATTGTAAGGATACATTCTGATAGGAGTTTTGAACCCAATACTACCTAGCTTCTGTATAAAATTTATCCACATCAATAGGTGAACAAACTTCATCTTCAGTAACCTACAGAGTAAAGAGACAAAGTGAAAATTAAAGCAGTTAACAGTGTTCAATAAGAAACTAATTAGAGATAACCTTTAAAGAAGATAATAAATTTAACAATAAATGATACAACTTATTCAAATAAAAATTCCAATTGATTTAAAATGTCCTCACAATGGGTTCAGAGGGGAAGAAATTGCCCACAAGAATCATAAATAGAGGCACCGTCATCATAGGCACAGATAAGTAGTAGCTAAAGTTACTTTATAGATCACATTTTACTAAGGGGGCATTTGGTAACTCCAAAAATAAGCTCTAATGTTTCAATTTAGAGCATTTGGTAAAATTCTAATTGTATTTTTCTGTTTTCAAAGCTTATTTACAAATTACTGCTTTTGCCTGAAAAAAAAAAAAAGCAAAGAGAACCAGCGCATTTTAGGGCTGTTTTAGCTAAAGCAAATGGAGGTGGACAATGCATAATTTACAAGTGTTTAGGATGAAAATAACCTCATAAAAGTTTTAAAAAAAATGCAAACGGTGGGCTCTAAATTGTAATTTTTAAAACATGGGCCCCAATGACCACAATTCCTGAAGGTGGGCCTCAACTATCTCATGGAATAAGAACTCTTTTGTTAATAATTGTAGATTATAACTTAAAATTAGAGCTTTTATTTAAGACCCTATCTAATTAGCTCTTATGAATTAGATTAGAATTTCCAAACGGCCACTAAGAGATACAGAATGGTTGATTCGCAAGGATTTTAAAGTCTTTGGTAGCATAAGTCTTGCAAAACAAGATAGGTAATTGAATTTGGATGCTTCCATCAAAAACCAAATAGCTAATAGCTAATATGAAGCAATGAGGTTGTTAACAGACAAATCAAGATACTAACGCAAGTTGAATGGAATTGGATTGCAAGTTAAATGGAATTGAATTATTAATTCTAACACAATGGATCAAATGGCGAGTTCTATAAAAGGGTCGCCAGAAAACGTGATTGGGTAGTTTAAGGAGATAAGATAAAAAAACTGGTGGGATGTAAAAGTTAAAAAGGCCATTAATGAATAAAACACTATTCAAAGAACGACAAAAAAAATGAGTAAAAGAGACCAAGAAAGAAACAGTTAACAAAAAATGCAACTAGAAGTCATATGGCCAAGCGCAATATCTATAGACAGGAACTCATTTTTAGTGATGACAGAGAAATGATCAACTGGGAACTAAAAAGAGAGAGAGGGCATCTACTTGAACAATTCAAAGAAGTCAAGACTAGAGACATTGATCATATAAGGTGCATAAAAGACAAATGAAGAGAGTTTTGTTGAAGGAAAGAAGGATAAAGATGGAAAACAAATGTATTTTAAAAACTTGTTAAATATGGACCATGCAACTGAAATAAATCACGAATAAAAAGCAAGTAAAAAATGATCAATGAAATATCCAGAATATAAGTTAAGAAGCCTCAGCTAAGATAAGAAAAGTAGAGAATTAGAACCATATACCTACAGAAATGTAAGTTTTGACAGAGAAATAGGGGTTTGATCGGGTAACCATGTTGTTCAACAAAACTTTGAGCATGAGAAGAGTGCCCAGTGAATCATGGTTTTAAAAATTGGCCAGAGATTTGAATGCAGTTGGTTACTGATTCATAATAGTTGCATGATGAACAACTAGCAAGGTTGGAATGATTTAGCAAGTAAACAAGAATGAAAAATTACCATATAACCATAGTGATGCAGTACTATGTTGACAGAGCAAATATCAGGTTAAGCATTAACTCATGGAATAAATGCTAAAAAATGAATTACTTAAACTTATTAAGATAACATATTAAAAAATAACCAACATTTGGCAGCATAGCAGTGTTCAAAGTGCAAGGTCCATGGTCCCAATCCAAATTTGAGGGGGATTCCAACTTCTCCTCAAACCACTTCTTTGCTTCAATGGAAACATGAGAGAGAACAGGCAAATGTGCTTGAGATAAAAAGGTGTCAGGAGTAAGAACTCTCGAACTATTAGCTGAGCAAGGAAATGCTCCAGGTGATCTTGTCTGTGACAGTGAACACCAATCTCCTGGAGAAGCTAAACTGTTCCTACCAGTACTGTCATGCAGCTCCTGTTGTGTCGCATCCACACTTTCTTTTGCGGTTGGACAGTCTACAACCCGTGATTGAATTATCTTTGTTAGTCTAATGCTTTCACCCCTGGAAAAGCCATATCAGAAATTGTATTAAAAAACTTCAAAGCTAGGATTGTAAGCAGGGATCTAAACGTAGGACATTTGAAGACATCTTCCATAGTATTTACCAAACAATGAGAAAATATAAACAAATGAAAGGCAGTATCTTTTTGAACAACTCAACTTCTGAGTCACAGATTCTTCCAGATGGCCTCACTATTCACTACACAAGAACACAGCTTTAAACATGAAAGAGGGTTCAATAAGACAGCTTTACACACTACCATAAATTTGATGATACTTTACTACAGATGCAAACTAATAATAGAATAAGATAAACATGATCTACAACCTTCAACAAGTGTAAATATCCAAAAAAATATATGATCGGACTCAAATTTAAAACAAAAAAATTGCCACCGGACATTCATCTTGCAGATTCATAACCATTGGCTTGTATCATATTTTGCAGATTCAATAACATGTTCCTAGACTTTCCCTACTTGAAATAGCTAACTATAAAAGGTCAATCAACAAAACCTGGACAAACTTGTCCAAACTAAATGTTATTTCTTATTGATAACGAATAGAAGTGTAGGCATAGAAATGATCCAATTTAGCTGGCAACACCGGAACTTCAATGTTTCTAAATGAAATGATCATGATGGACCCACCTTTCATAACCCTGCAACCTATTCAATCAATCCCAACTAAACTGTAACCACCCAAGTAGTATTCTGATTGGAGTAAACATAGCTATGAATGCAAGTGTCTGGCAACAGATGGGCAGTGGGTTTGATTGAACAGGTGAGATTCACAAAATGTCGGCCCATGGTGGTCATTTCAAATGGTAAGCATTGAGGTCTCAGTCCAATAAATTTCCATAGTTTAATATAAATTAATTCTCAGCTTCATAACATACATACGCAGAACAAAAAATCAAAGAAAGAAACGAAGGAAGATAGAAGACACACAGCAATGTTAGAAGACTCCAAACATAGTATAAGACAAATAAGAAAAAACTGCAACAAATGAGTCTATTCAATAAAGAATAAAAGTGGGCCTTTAAAGAAATAAATGACTAGGTGGAATTTGTGCAGCAACATGGAAAGCATTTAGAGGTCAATCTGAGATAAGAGATGACAATGTCACGATGGTATCAAGAAGTGAATAGACAGCCTTGTCATCAAAGAAGTGAATAGACTGAAAGGCAATGGTAACACATACCAAATAAATATACCCAAATTCATTAGCAGAGAAGCATGCATTGGTCTAGGATGGATGCTCAGCAAGCAATTAGATAATTAATAAAGTAACCTCATGTTCTGCTTCTAACTGACTCAGCTATATCCCTTTGCTTGATGTGGCGGCAATGTTCATAATGAAAAAACATAAAGATAACAGCCAATATTATTGGTGGGGGTTCGTCCTGCTATGGACATTGCCTCCTAATTATAGGCAGAGGGTAGGTGGCCGTCCATAAAAAACTGCTGAGCCAAATTGGGTCTACGTTTTTTTGAGGCAGTACTCTGTTTACCCTGCATTGCCAGAAGTTGGTAAAGAAAATGATGATGATGGAAACCTCATTCATTAAATGCCTAAATGGAGTGGAACCAATATATCACACAATATCATAGACTATGACACCCAGACGCTTCAAAATAGGCAACCTATAATACGTTTCGCATGCAGTACCTCACTTCTGATGTGTAAAATACATGCTGCTGCCATATCCAAGGTGTGTCTTGTTGTTTCCATCCAGTATGTGGGCATCATAGATGACATATGACACCTTTTTTATTTATTTTTTCAGAATATAGGTTTATATTCACCTGCAGTGCAGGTAATATGAACTTCACTTGTGTTCTCACTTGAGTCACTTCTCAAGAACTGTTTCCAAAAAGTCCATGAATAAATAATTAAATAAAGATAGAGATCGGAGGGCACTCTGCAAGCACACAATTTAACCAACATAGGCACTAACGTTTGCCTCATGTTGACTCAAGAACCTGTGAAACAGGAAGTGAAGAGACAGGAGATAACATAAAACACAACTAATTCACCATATGAAGCACCCAAGTGACAAGTCAAGTTGACGTTTTTAAATACCTTGAAAAAGTTTCTCGCAGAATTAATTGCTCAATTGCAAGTTTGGCATCACTCTTTTGAACAACTGGTTGTGATCCTAACGCAAAGCCCTTTATATGACACCAACATCATCCCATTAGAAAACCAACTCCCCTTCCCCCAACCCCCACCACACACACACACAAAATCCCAATAAACAATAGCAACAGTGCACCAGACTCTTGACGCATTTATTTAGCAAGAATCCAGTCAATTTATTTCAGAACCACAAACATGCCTACCATATAAAATTGCTAGAAAAGAAAATATGAAGTGTATGCTCACCTGATTCAACTCAACCTCTTTAAAACGGATATCACTGACATGATCATCATCATCATTTTCATCACCATTATAAGCATCATCATCATTTTCATATCCATTGTCATCTGCACAAACACGACACAGCTTTAGCATCAAGAAGTTCAGATCACCTACACTTTAAATGTATAACTTGTCTGCTTCAAACAAAACAATTGCTTAATAGTTTTAATCAAATGGTTGAAATAAGTGTGGTCAGTGGTGGTGGGACCCACCAAATGTAATATTCAATTGAATGACTACAATAAATGTCTCTCAATAGCAAATGGTTCCAACTGTTCATTGAGAGGGTCCCATCATGGATAGACCACTGGCTGCAAATGTGTCTTGGATGATTCTACCCATCAAATGGATGTTTTATACTCAATGACTAACATTGAGGCTCAACTTTTCAATATGTATGATCTTAAAAACACTCTAAATATCAATTAAACTCATATATTTTCACATTACAAAGAATTTTCCATTCTCCAAAATTCTTCAAAGAAGCCTGTTCTATCAGGTTCTATATCAGATGTCAAAGTCCATACAGTTCCATTGCCTTCAACAGAAAGAGGCCAGTTCCGATCAAATTTAAAATAAAATGACGGTGTCGCCCTCTACCAATCCACACATCATTCAAATTTTAACTAGCTCTTCAAGTCATTTCTCCCACGTCCTCATACTCGTGATGTCACCCCAAATTAAGAACTTCTTTGAAAACCTTTAAATACAGGCTTTCGGGTTACACATGGAATAATTGGAAACCTAAAAAGGCTTCTTTTTTTTTTTTTTCTTAGAGAAATGATCCTGTGTTGCATCTATGTTGACCATCAGATTTAACATGTGGTGCCCATCTTCACATGAACCCCTATGCGCAGGAAACTTATCGGCAAAAGGTTTGACTTTGATCACAAATGCCAGTCCAAGTTTCAATCTAAAGCGATATACTCTATTGGATTGATCACATATAAAAAACAAACATACACATTTCACACACGAACAAGGCAACAGTGCATATACCTCCATCCGTAGTAAAATCTGGGCCACTGCCTACGCACACAGATGCATGTGATGGGAGCATGTTGGACCAAAGAAAGGTGATATTCAAACAGGGTAAAAAAGGTTTAGCATAGAATCATTTATATAGTAGCTACTGTTTCACCTCTACATAAATGGCCCATGGCCCCAAACATTGAATATAGTCTAGACTACAATATTTCTAGATTTTTTTAACAGTAAATTTCCTTCATTTTTTTCCAAAGATGAATCTTTCGGAAGATTTTTTTTTTTTTAAATAACAGTGTAATTGAGATTATTGTAAGATTTCCAAGAGATTTAATTTAAAACTTTAAATATTTTAAATATTCATATTTTTGGTTTCTAATATAGGGATTTTTACGAAAAAAATAGCCTTAAACACTGATTAGACTAATTGACTATGAAAAACACAGAATTGACATATTAGGGTGTGATAACTTTTTTTTTTTACAGAATTACCCTTTTGGCGATATCGTCAGGAACAGTATCATTATCCTCCTAACATCCATTTTCCATATATCCCACCCAACAGAACGAGTTTTAGTTTCTCCGTCTACAAGTTTCTCTGAATATCGAAAACTAACCGGACAATTTCCGATAGAGTTCCAACAGCTTCCAGCATTGGCAATGGTCGTCTCCTCTTTCAAGATTCAAGCAAAAAGAAAAAAAATGTAACATCCCTATTTATGTTCTTTTCTCTTCTACCCTCTCTATTTTCATTATTTATTTCTATTTTCATTTTCATTTGTCAATATTGATAGAAATCTCTCATGTAGGTTTCAGTAATGCAGATCTAGAAGGGCAGAGGGTTGTGATGGGAGATTCAAAAGGTTTTTTATTTTTATTTTTTTCATTTTTAAAAAGTGTTTTGGATAAAAATAGGTTTTTGGTAAGTGAGGTTAGAATAGAGCAAAAGCCCTAATGAAAGGATCGGGAGAACAGAAACCCTTGAGTGAAAAGATGAGCGGTTTTCACAAACCTACCACAAGCTATGGAGAAGGAAAAGCAAAGGTTGGATCATGATCAAGGGGAACTCATCACAAGGAGCTCCAAGGAGGGTCGCCATCAGCTGTGGACCATTGTTCTAGAAACGGAGAAGAAAAGGAAGATAGTGACAACGGGAAAGAGGAAGGGAAAAAATGGAGTATTTTGAATCGTGCCCCGATATTGTCAGGGACTTATTTTGAATAGTGCCCTAAATGATAATGTCAAGGGGCATTTTGGTCCTTCTCACATGCATAGTTACCTGATTCGTAGTTGGATCAATTCGCAATCGAGTTCACTATTCGCAATTTGACACTTACTTCAATTTGAAAACTCAATGGGGTAGATTCGGTTAATTCGTTTTTGGATTCGCTTGATTCGTAGTTTGAGTTCATGTGCTAATTTGAGTATATAATCTAATGAAGTTGGATATTATTCTAAGTCTAATTCTACATATAAGTATCTTACTATAACATTGGATATTTTAGTAAATACATAAATATGACATTTCATAAATAATATAAGAAAAGTAAATATTTAAATACTATACACCAAAAAATTAATTTTATACCATGAAATAATAAACTTCAAACATTTAACTATCTTTATGAAGTACAATATAACTCAAACTCCAAATCTATATTGATCAAGATGAAAGCCTCCTAGTCGTCATAGGAGATGGTTCCACCGGTGTAGATTAACTTGGTATAAATAAGTAATCTTCTTGTGTTTAATATTTAATATTACGGTTCAATTAATTCTGTTTAGAGTGAAATTTGGCTAAATCTTAAGTACACTGCTTCCTTTACTTTGTCAATCAAATCCCAATTACATACAGGAAATAAAGAAACGTATATGCTTTTCTCTCTTTATTTGTTAATCTTTGCACTCACCTAATAAAAACTTTCAATTTTCAAAAGTCAGTTGTGGGTCCCGACACAAGAAATTCAAACCAATCAAGATAGATTTCTTCTTGTTATACAGGATTTGGCCATATGGACTTAATCCAACCTTAAGATTAATCATCCCAAGATAACTGAGTAAAATTATTATATAAATACTACTTTTTTTGAAATGTTATATAAATACTCTCCAAGATGAGCACAACTAGGATACATTCATCTTGTTCAATTAAGATTTTTTATATATGGGCCCACTGTAAGTTCTGAAAGTTATGGATTAGAGATTTCAAAAATCCATCCATGTATGTTTTCTCTTCATGCAATCTAAGTTGAGAATAAAGATTTCTTCCCGATTTAACTCCAGATGACAGAGAGCCAATAAAGCTATGACATACTTTTCTCTCTTTCTTTTTATAATCTTTGGACTAACCGAATAACATATTTGAATCTGTAAAGTTGTATTGTGGGTCCTGCTTATGAGAAATCTAAATTCTGGGGGCATTAATTGATGGAATGAATAGAGATGATGGAAGGACAGAGAAGCCAACTTCTTTTTCCTTCTTCATCTTCCATCGTTTTTGCCTCGTTTTCTACCATCTAGATGCTACCTTCTGTGTTGAAGAAACTAAAATGAATGTGTGAGACCTGAAATTCTTGGTAGATATACAAGCAAGTTAAAAATATGTTATTGAATACCACCAGCAGCCTGGAAATCTGGATTATATCTGCAAATATGCTCGACAGGAGAGAGGTGTGTTAATACTTCATTTCTAAAATCTATTTCATTGTTTCTTCCGGGACTTTTCATTTTTTAAAAGAGTAAATGTATATCGAACTATAAAGAGCTATTCACTTTTGAAAAATCAAATCTGGCCGAATCGAACTCTGAATTGCTCGATTCAGATTGGGTGGGATTTGAGCCTCCTCTCGCCGAACTAGGTAACTATGCTCACATGTACAACCCCCTAATCTGATGATTTTCAGTTTTTTTATTATCAATTCGTCTAATTAGGGTTTAAAGATAATCTTTTCGTAAAAGACAATTTAATATATTTTAATTTTCTACAAATTATATTTTGCACGATTTTCCAGCTTAAGATGTCAAGAAAAACCTGAGATTTTAGAATCTTAGTACAATATCTCTCATTCACACTCCGGAACAAGATATGGCAATCTCTCAACATTGCCATAGTAAATTAATGGAAGCAAAGCACAACAATAACACATAAAACAGAAAAACTGCAACAATAAGTTCGAAGGGTTTTGACATATTAATCCTCCTTAAACCCGGTTTATGCAATTCATGACTCGAATTCAAAGAGTGTCACTAGAGTCACTTGACTCTGGTCAACAAATTTTTTTTTTTTTTTTTCACTTTTTGCCTAGGATCCCATGATATCATGAGATACGAATGTAAAAGGTAAAAAAACTCTACCAATTCTTCTTGTTCACTTTCCCTTTTCACCTCTCCTTCCTTTTCTCACTTGCAAGATCATCATCAAGGTGAAATCAGGAGAGAGAGACTGGTTTGGTCTTTGAAAAAGAGAGATCTATCTTTGTCTTGGTGGATGTTGTAGAACAAGAGAGAGATTTGTGGGCCGCCACACAGAAAGCTGGGGTTTTGTTGCTCAGGATCCCATGATATCATGACTTTTCTGCAGTATATTAGGGTGAAACTTTCTAAAATGATAAAACCTGAAAAATCAGGCTCAAAAATGTATTTTTTTTTTAATAAGAACCACTTGTCTTGTACCATAAAAAAAAAATTTGCTTACTGATTGTAGAAAGTTGGTACAAAAATTGATAAATCCCATATATTATGGTGACGATGAATGTTATAGAAATTGATAAAATCCATATATTATAATATTATCCCAGGGTATCATGGATTTTCTGCAGCATACTAAGGCAAAATTTTCTAGAATGATAGAAATTGAGAATGTTAATCAGATGTGTATTTTTGTTTCAACAAAATACCACTTTTCATGCTTGTAAAAAATGAATTTGCTTGCTGGTTGTAGAAAGTTGATAGGTTTTTTTCTTTTTACGTTGGGATCCAATGACATCATGGGATCCTGGGCAAAAAAGTAAAAAACAAAAATAAAAAACAGTTGACTAGAGTCAAGCGACTTTGGTGACATTATTTGAGTTTGAGTTATGAAATTGGGGAAATCAGGTTTAAAGAGGATTAGTAGGTCAAAACCCCTAGGTTCAAATATTCAGAGGAAAAGATATTCTTCCCATCACCCATCTTACATCAGGTCTCAGCAAAGAACAATTCAGATCATGTTGAGCTGGCCCAGAAGCAAAGATTCTATAGAATTCCTCTCCAGAAAATGTAAATAGAAACAACCCTTTAGACTTCTGAACCCTTCCTGCTTTAAATAAAAATTAAAATAAAAACACAGAGAGCAAAGAGGACAGATCCTATGCTGACATTTGCATGATAGTTTCCATGAAGCAAATTAGCATTGGCTCAAATGGTAGGATTAGGGTTAATAAGGCAATCGATGTCACCCACCTCTAATAAGAAGGCACCATTAAAATGTTACCACAACAAGTGCAATATTCACCATTAGATTGAACAATTTGTGAGAGATAAGATCAACAATTAGATCCTTTCAAATGAAACGAAAATTGGCCGAGTAAATACGGTTTGAGTTTTATCAGAGTCTTAACCTTCTTTATCCAGAACTATGAGGCTACTTGTGGATTAGGGTTAATGGTAAAATTCCTAAACCTTGCTTTTGCAGCCTCAGAGTTCAACTATTTTTGTAAATCCATACTTCATCATGGTTAAATCCATCAGTGAATAACGGTAGGATCGCTAGTATCAACCATTTATTTTGAGGACCTAAATGGTCAACCGGTTTCTGCAAATGCATACCTTATCGCAATCCAACCCACTGTGACTAATCATCGGATCAGGATCAAATTGCTACTAATACCAAATCACTGGACTCGTATGTGTGACAGGGATTGGATTGGACGAGAGAGAGAAAACCTCTTACATTTCATAATCAAGAACCAAGATCCTAGAGTTTAACACAAGTCTATCACAAACCCTAGGTACAAAATCCCTTCTAAATTGGGGAGAAAAAAAAAGAGGAGTATACAGCAGAAAAGCAGCAAATGAGAACCGAAAGGGAAACAGAGAATTCTCACTCACCTGAAGAAGCAGAGCAGATGTCGCTTGCAGAACACGATAAAGAAGAAGGAGAGAAGCTGAATACGAATACGGAGGAGAGAAGCTTCCCAGCGCCTGTGAAGAGGGCGGTGAGAAAACCAGGGCTTTCGGATCTGGGAGGAGGTTTCGGACGGACAAAAGGAGATGATGCAGAAACCGCGAACCGCCTGCCTCGGAGGATCTTCCCGCCCGACCCGAGTTCGTCCTCCGGACGGATACATTTGAAGGACATGGAGAGAGAGAGAGTTATGACCTGACTTGTGAGTGTTCTTATTCAGGGTCTTCGCTTCACGAAACGAAGGCGGGCGATATTTGAAACGTCGCGACTGTTTGGTTGGAAGCATTTATGATTGGGATTTCCTTTCGTGGAACTCCCTGTGCACGTGCGGGTCTGATCCTCCAACAACACTTGTGCCTGTTTGGCACTTTACTAATATAATATAAATTAAGTAAAGTCTTAATTTTATAGATAAGATGTCACATCTAATGGATAAAACATCAAATGTACTTTATTCAAAACTCCTCCTATCTTTTTAATACAAAAAGTCAAAAAACAATTATCTTTATCTACTAAAATACAAAAATACTTCACTTTTCCATACAAAAAGTTAAAAAAATTCCATAACAAACAACTAAAAACAAAATATCATCATAACCCACTTATATATTATTTTTTCTTCAAAATCAACTTTACTTCACTTAACTCAATTAGTAGAGTTACCAAACGAGTAAGGAACAAGATGCTCATATCTTTTTTAAGAAAATAAGAAAATAGAGGCCTCAAATTTTGTAGAGCAACTTTCCAGAGTAGTCTCTCTAAGATAGTTTTAGAGAAAAATTCTCTTGCTTGTAACAATGAGAGAGGTGGTGTCAAATTCGTGCAAGAGTATTCTAATTATGTACCAATCATAATTATAAATTGACTCAATTAGAAGTCAGAATCGCAAAGGGCTCTTTTTTCAGGCTCGTTATAGCAAGCCCCTTTTGTCCCGATGCTCCAAACACGTTCGCTATAGCGAACTGTATCCTTTGTATAGCGAGTGTACATTTCGGGTTTTGGCTTTCTTGTTCAAAAACTCTTCAATCTTCTCTTCAGATCTTCCGGCGACTCAACCAAAGTCCATTCTAAAATATATATAAAATTACAAACTCAAATGGACCTAGAGTTTTGTCCAACCTATGAATTAGACAACACAATGAAATTCCAACAACATCCCCCTTTGGCAATTCTTAGACAAGACTCGTGAGGACAATACAATTTGATCTACCCAAAAAATTTACAAAATACATAAAATTTTAAGCACACAAAAAAAAAAGTGTATAACCAGCCCGAAAAATTTACAAAATACATAGAATTTTAAGCGCGCACACACACAAAGAAAAAAAAAAGTGTATAACCAGTGGATCTCCCTCCCAAACAACGCCCCCACCCCACCCCCGCTTTTCAGATGGGATTGGTAAAATTTCACTATGGTTTGCCAAACAAGTTGCTCAGAAATGTGGACTGAACAAAATTCCTTTAGCTTTTCAAATAAGATATGGGGGCTACAAAAGTTGTAGCCATTGACTGTACATCCTTTTGGAAACTGTCATTGCGTCGAAGTATGCTAAAGTTTGACTCGAAGAATACCACGCTCTGTATCACTAAATGGAGCAAGTCTATGCCCAGTTATTTGAATCGAAAAATTGTTTGTCCCTTGTCCACGTTGGGAATAGCAGATGCAAATTTTGAATTGATATAGGGTGAACAAATGTGTCTTTTAGATGGGATGCTAACAAATAGAGATATGCGTTGAATGTTTTGGAGGCATAGTTATCAATTTCATTTCGTTTCGGCCATTTCGGCCAAAATTTTTCGTTTCGATCAAGTGACCGAAACGAAATTTCGGCCAAAACTTTTCGGTTTGAATTTTGGTCAATCTCGGTCGAAATTCAAGATTTCGGCCGAAATGTGACTTTTCGGCCAAAATGGAATTTTACATAATTATTTTTTTAAACTTTTTTTACACATATATTTTGTATTTCTTTTTTTTTTTTCACAAAATATAATTCCAAAAAAAATTACTATAATGGATTAAATCTATATTTATTACTTTTTCTATTTTTTTACTTATATATGTATATATTATGTTATATTTTTTCCGAAATGTAATTCCGAAAAGTTTCACCGAAATTCCGAATCGGCCGAAACTTTTCATTTTGTAAGCCAGAACGAAATGAGGTCCAAAACGATATTAACAACTATGTTTGGAGGGCATGAATGGAGGAGGCAGTACAAAAGCAGATTTAGCAGAGATGTTGCTGCAGGGTTATGAGCCAAATGAAGAGCCTTATCTCCCGATGATGCTTAAAGCTCATCGTGAGTATCAGTTATCTGAAATACAAAGTGCATGCCGTGTATTTGTACCGAAAGGCAGAGTCTTGATGGGATGCTTGGAGGAAATAGGAATATTAGATTATGGTGAAGTATATGTCCATGTAACTTTGACGAGGTCAGAGCTAGAAGACATGAGTCAATCTTATTTCCAAAGAACCAGTGAAAAAACATCTGTAGTAGTAGGAAACGTTATAGTTACCAAAAACCCTTGCCTCGATCCCGGTGATGTAAGAGTGCTCCAAGCTGTTTACGATCTAGAATTGGAAGATACAGGATTGATAGATTGTGTCATCTTCCCTCAGAAAGGAGCAAGATAAATATTTTCAATATCTAGTATTTTTCAACTGGGAGTATATGAACCCACTAATTAAGTTTAGAACATGTATTATCTTCAAGTTTCTTAAAAATTTATGATTTTTTCTTGAAAGTTTTTACAATTAATTATAGGAATCAACTGGATTTTTAACAAGATAATTTTTACCTTTGGCATTAGATGTGGATTCTCCGTCAATGTAGCCAATGCCATGTTTATTAATGTTTGCCTTTTGACTGTTTAGGGTGTCATTTGGCTTTTTTGATGTAGTGTTTATCCTATTCAATGAAGCCTTAGCAATATCTAACTCAGATAGCACCATTTTGAGTCTTCCATTTAGATTAGTTTTCTCTGTTTTCAAAGTCTTCATATCAGAATCAAGCATTTCACACTTATATAATTCTGTAGTCATCTTGTCAGTCATTATATTGTTCCCATCCTCCAATTGTTGTACCTTTGCAAGAGCTTCAGCAGGTTCAGCTTTCAAGGAGGAGATTCGCTCTTCAGACGCTTTCCAATTGATAGCCACTTTCTCATTCATCTTAACCATCTTCATGGTCTTTTTGGAAAGTCTCATACGCAGTTTTCCAATCTAATTATTCCTCTGAATCATTATCATCATAATAAGTTTCATCATAAAAAAAATCATGTAAAGTAGCAAAAACGGAAGTTGCCATGAACCCCATAAACAAAGCAAACAGGTCTTAAATCCTCACCCATGTATTAAAAAGATTTTCACTTCCTATATTAAACCCAGGAACCAATCTTTTAAAAGAAAAAAAAACCTTAATTCAATATTAAAAATCATTATAATAGTTTATGTAAATTAAGTTCACTTTTCTCCTTTTTAATAATGATAAAAGACATATTAAGTTCCCAATAATCTCTCTATTATCTCAATTTCTTGCACCCGATAATGCCTCTCTCTTTGTCTCGGTCCCAATATAGGAAGGTTTCTCCCTCTCTCTTCATCACAATTGATGGTAATTGTTAGGTCTCTCTCATCTCCATTTTGCAACTTTGATATCCGTCTCACATCTCTCCCCATAAATCTCTTGAACCTCCTTTCTCAAATCTCTGCAACTTCCCATCTCCCCATTCATTTAATCTCTTTATCACTTTTTGTAAATCAAGTTGTTGATCTTGAAATAAGAAGTGAGTAGATAGAAGTATTCAAGTATGTTGCAGACGATTTTGGAAAAATGAGTTGTATATTGTGAAGTTCTTTTATTTATAATTTTCGCCCATTGAGTCGATGCAGGCTTTGAGTTCAGATTAATGTTGATTTGTGAGAAGAACAACTCTTTGAGAACAATCCTCTTTCTTCTTGTAAAAATGCAGTTGTAAAATTAACATGGCAATTTCTTATGCACGTCTATGGACATTGCTTTACTTTTCATCTTGAGACATATTTAAGTTCCTAGTTATGTTGGTTTAGTCAAACCGGGCTGAGGTTAAGTAATGCCCAAACTATTTTAAATTCAGGTTTCAATTTTCAATCCATGTTGCCCTTTTTGGCCTCAATGTCATGTCCAAAACTTGACCTTGTAATAAGTGGTATGGAATTGGAACTAAGTTTCTTTGCTTTTCTTTATATGGCAATAGAATTAACAAATTTTGTTATTCTTGAAAAAGGATTTCTATTAAGTAACAAGCACCAACTCGGAAGTGGTTCTCTGGTTAGCCAATGCATTAGTAACTCAATTGACAATCCAATAGAATTGATTTATCTTTAATTGCTACTAAGAGGGGTGTTATTTGGTTAATCAATTTGTATGAGATTAACTTGTGATGGATTCGGATGCGGAGACTCAGACACTCGGCCGGAGATCTATGTGCATTTCGATGATTGGGAAGCTCCGCGGATCTCTTCGCGTCTTGTCTTTTCTATAGGATGGAATAATACCAACCCTAGGGCTCCCTTATCTTATATAAACAAGTCCCAAAGAGTTACACTTACTAGAGACTTTTTCCCCAAGAAACCCACATCCACTAATTTTATTAGGAGTCTTATTAGTGGGATCAGATCAAGTCTTATCTTAAATGAAATTGTATTCTCTGTTGGCATCAGCCCTACTTGATCTGACGTGGGACCCGTGGCATACGGGCCACACGATTTCCTACAATCTCCCACTTAGCACGAATGTCATGTACATCAAACATATCTCAGTCCCGTACGCATCACATGCCTTGTAAAAACCTCTGCAGGCAAAGCCTTAGTGAGAGCATTAGCCATCAATTCCTCTAAAGGCATATAAAAAATTTCTATATCATTCTTTTCAACCTTCTCTCTAATGAAGTGATACTTTATCTCAACATGTTTTGACCAGCTGTTAAACTTTTGCTCATTCACCATGGATATTGCAGATGTTCTATCTATTTTCATTGGGACATGCTCTTTTTCTCCAATTTTTTTCCAAATCAGTTAGGAAATATTTTAACCAAAGAGCCCCTTGGACTACTGTACTGTAGACTATATACTATGCTTCGGCTGTTAACATAGCCGTAGATGTATGTTTCCTGCTACCCCAATAAATTGCACATCCTTTGAGGGTAAACACATAGCCGGTTGTTGACTTTCCTTGGTCTAAATCACCAGCCCAATCTGCATCTGAGTAGCCGCGGAATTCCAGGATTTCACCTTGACAACACAAGCGAATATTTACTGTTCCTTTGATGTATCACAGAATCCTCTTAATTGCATACCGATGCTGTAATTATGGGTTACTTAGGAATCTGCTTACGAGACCTACGGCGAATGCAATGTCTGGTCTCATATACAGCATCGATACATGATGCTGCCTACAATTTGAGCATAAGATCTCATTCTCATCAGTTTCTTATCCAGCTCATTTGTGGGTCCCTAATCGCTGGACAATTTTATGCTCTTGCAGATGGGAGTGTCAATTGGTTTACACATAGCCATATCAAGCCGTTTCAACATAGTTTCCAAATAGGATCAGTGTTATAAAGTCAATAGCTCATTCAAACGATCACATGTTATTTCAATGCCAAGGACATACTTTGCCTAACTTATGTCTTTCATCTCGAATTTTGACTTTAACCATTGTTTGATGAGTAGTGCTATTTGGACAAACTTTTTGGACAGAATTTTGGACAAACCCTATGGTATGCTTTGAATATTATAGGGGATATTCAAGGCATACCATACGATTTGTCCAAAATTCTGGCAAAAAAGTTTGTCCAAATAGACTTTTTGTTGTTTGATTTCATTTGCGGCTTCCAATTGATCACCAGCGATCAAAATGTCATCCACATATAATGACAAATATAAGTAATTATTCCCACTGCGTTTAATATAGAAACATGTGTCTGCATTATTGGGGACAAATCCTATTTCACCTATGGCCTGGTGAGATTTTCTATACCATTGTTTCGAGGCCTGTTTTAATCCATACAATGCCCTATTAAGTTTGTACACTTTGGCCTTGTGAACTTGCACCATAATCCCCTCAGGTTGTTTTATATAAATTTCTTCTTTTAATTTGCCGTTCAAGAATGCGATTTTCACATCCATCTGGTGCAATTTAAGGTCACGACATGCTACCAATTCCGCTAAGGTTCATATGGATTGGAATTTTACGACCATAGAAAACGTCTCCTCGTAATCTATTCCTTCAACTTGTGTGAATCCCTTAGCTACTAACTATGCTTTATATTTGTCTAAGTATCCATCTGACTTTAGTTTCTTTCTAAGAACTCATTTACATCCAATGGCTTTTCGATTTTTTGGAAGATCAACCAGTTGTCATACTTGGTTCTTTTCAATTAATTCTATCTCCTCTCTCATAGCCTCTAACAAATACTGCGCATCTTGCGTTTTGATCGCTGGAGAGTAGGAATTTGAATCCAAATCTTGCACTGTTTCTAATAAACTGCAATAATCATTTAGATATGCCGGTTGTTTCCTCGCCCGAATCGGCCTGCCAATCGTCTCATCGGGTTGTTCAATCACCTCAAGTGGCCCTCGCCAGGAATTCTATGTCCAACGTCTTCTTTGTCGGAACCCCCACTTGCTTGAACCTCCTTGCCCTTAGAGATTTAATAGAATTTCACACACTATGGTTCTACTCTAGGACTAGCCGTCGGATCCTCAAGAAAAAAACACATCTCAACGTTCCATGATTATCCTATTATTGTGATCATACACACGATATCCTTTGGAATGTAATGGGTAGCCAACGAAAGAATAATTTTTCTTCGTTTTTGCTTATAGTTTATATCTTTCCTGTGGTGGTAGCAGGACATGTACAGGGCAGCCCCAAACTCTCACATGTTCTAATTTCGGTTTGGCACCAGTCCATAATTCATACGGGGTCTTGGGCACACTTTTGACGGGTACTATGTTCAAGATATGTTGTGTCGTGTTTAATGCTTCTCCCCACAAATACAGCGGAAGTCTCGTGTGGCTGATCATTGACCTTACCATATCCATTAAGGTTTCATTCCTCCTCTCAGCCACGCCATTTTGTTGTGGGGTATATGGAATCAAATATTCATGAATGATTCCTTCCGTGCATAGTATTCTTTAAACAGTTCTGATGTATATTCACTTTCCTATCAGATCTAATCCGCTTTATTTTCTTGCCCTTTTGATTTTGGACCTCAGCAGCGTATATTTGAAACATTTTTAAGCTCTCATGTTTGTGTTTAATCAGGTACACATAACCATATATGTTGTAGTCATCAATAAATGTGATAAAATAGTCTTCCCCCGTTCTATTTTTGGACATTCAATGGTCCACAAATATCAGAATGAATTATGGTCAATGTTTCTGAACTACTAGTTCCTTTTGGAAATGGGATTGTAGGAAATCGTGTGGCCCGCATGCCACGGGTCCCATGCCAAATCAAGCAGGGTTGATGCCAATAGAGACTACAATTCCATTTAAGGTAAGACTTGATCTGGTCCCACTAATAAGACTCCCAATAGGATTAATGGATGTGAGTTTATTGGCGAAGAAGTCTCTAGTAAGTGTGACTCATTGGGTTTTTGTCTGTATAAGATCAGGGAGCCCTAAAGTTGGTATTATTCCATCCCATAGGAAAGACAAGAGGTGAAGACATCCGTGGAGCTTCCCAATCGCCGAAACGCACATAGATCTCCGGCCGAGTGTTAAAGTCTCTGCATCCAAATCCATCAACCTGTGCATCGCATAGGGGTTTATGCTATTAAATAATATAAATGCAAGTCAGGAGTCTAGATCATCTAAGTATCTCACTCAAGCTTCCCATAAGGTGTGGGACTCTAGGCAGGGCCTACCTTTTGAATGCCCATGGTCAAAATAAGTGTGCTCTCTTTAAATGGATTGTCCTCAAGTTTTACTCCCACTGGAGTTGGTCCCATCATTGAAATTTCGGAAATCCAATTGAAAGATTGGTAATTCATTTTTAGAGACTCCAATTTTCAATACGTGGGCCCTACTTGGAGTTACTCACTCTCTTCTCATTGTACCTCAAGCAAGACGGTCAAAGTTGAGGGGGCCAATTGCCCTGTTCTCAACCACCTCTTTCTCCACCAACACCCCCATGATCTAGCATCATCCCCTTTTTTTGCTCATCAAAACTTTGCATACCGTTGGATTGAATATGAAAAAGAAACCTATGGTTAATACGCCATTGAATTTTAACATTGTCAAATTGAGGGCTAGGATAGTATGATGGAGCTTATTATTTATTTTTTTTTTTTTGCATATTTTTTATCCATAAAGAGACCTTTCCATCCATCCTACCCATAGTGATAGAAATACATCCAAATGGGGCCTATGATCTAGACGACATATTCACAATATATAGTCTTCTCATTGGAGAATGTTGTCCCTCCTTAATAGCACAACACTTAAATCAACCCTATTAAATCTATCAATGGATCTTGCATTAAGATATAAATAATTTAAAATAATAATTCCCTTTATTATCTTCGGGCCAAATTTTATTCTGCTTGCAAATGGGACCCACCGCCAAATTAAAATATTTTATTTTCTAGTTATTTATTTGTCAATGTATCTAACTATGAAAGCTGATCAAGCTAGGAGAGAATTATTTTAAATGGTGTCTTGCCTCATAAAAGAGAGGCCAACGTTGTGCTAGCCTATTTTTAAAAGAGCATGGTTGTATGTCACATTGTATACAAATAAATTCTCCGTATAGAGATTCTCCTCGACGTGAAATGTAACTAGTAACTTCATTTCCTAAAAAATAATTTTAAAAAATCAATGTAACTCAGTAATTCAAGAAAATCATAGCAGTAAAAATAGCCTTCGTAAAATGATTTCTTCCTCAATAAAATGATTTTTTAAACAAAGGCAATGATGATTACAGCTCAAATTTCTTGCCAATATGGTGTTCGAATGACATCTTCATTTCTAGTCGTGGTTGTCCACTTGACACAAGATCTATCAAATTATATTTTTGACCTCAGTTTCTCTCCTAATATTGTAGATTCTTGCACATGATGCTAAGAAATAGTAAAAAAAAAAACAAAAACGTTTAACCATAAATTATAAAACAAGAGAGATTAAACTTCTTTCATACCATATATTAACTATACATGTGTCGACAACAATCCACGGAAACACAATTTTTAACCATCAATGCCTTCTGTAAGCATTGTGACCCATCAAACAATCATAGGTAACCAATCAATGAGTTTTCATTAATTAATTGTGGGTAAATTGATTTGCATATGATAAATCCAACATGGGTCCTATTTTGGATTAGAGTGAGATACAACGCTTGGTATTTATGGTTATTCTAAATGTTGTTGATTTATTATAATTAACTATTCAATTGTCCTCACAAAGTTTAGAAAAATTATGTCTTTCAAAATATTAAGGTATTTTAAAATTTAGGATCTTTTTGAAATTCATTAAAAGGATTTTGCAAAAAAATCTGTTTTTAAATAATTACTAAAAAAATATGGGTCGAACTTTCAGGAAGAAAATATTGGCTCCATAGGAGATAAAATGTGAAAGGAATTACACTGATAAAAGATGGACCCAAGTGGGCAACTCTCATAAGAATTAAATCTAAGTTGATTAATGCACATGCTGACATAGAATCGATGAGAACGATCATTTAATGTTTCCTCAACAAATGACATGGAGAAGCATCATTGGAGGACACATAGTGCAGCGCACGGCATTGTACCCTCTCCCTTCAGCGTCCTAGCCACCAAATGGTAGAAGAGCAGCTTAGGTATCAACCCAAACCAATTGGTTTTGCTCGAAAGATTGCGGATAAGGTAATGATAGTTATTACGAGAATAGGTGACAACCAAAAGATTTATGTTGGATTTTTTTATGAAAGTGATAACTTATCTCTTAAATTCCTTAAACAAAGATAAGTATGTCATACTTTATTTCACTTTTAGGTTTTTTTTTTTAATCTTTATTGTGACGTTACTTACTCCCTCTTTACCAAATTTAAATGAAAGAAGCAATTCCACAAAATAAAGTATAGCCGCAACTTAACTTTCGTTACTTACTTTGTTGACAGGGTGGGCAATCAACCAAACAACAATGGAACTCACCAAATGGCAATCGGTTCACTGTCCACACGGTACCATCGTCGGAGAATGGGGAAAAGGATGACGGAACAGAAGCAATCAATCAAATTAATGTGGCCAATCCATTAGGGCGTGTTTGGTAATTTTACTAATAGAGTAAAGTGAAGTGAAGTCAAATTAAACATCCCATCAAAAATACTTTTCCAAAAAATTCCCTTCATCTTTTCCAAAAAAAGTCAAAAAGTAACAACATTTACTCACTAAAAGACAAAAAAATTCTATCTCCCCATACAAAAAGTCAAAAATATTCTATCCCAAACAACTAAAAACAAAATACCATCATAACTCACTTATATTTTATTCATTCTTTTTATTTCACTTCACTCCACTTTATTTTAAAAGTAAATTACCAAACGGGCCCTTAGGCTATCAAGTTCGTACTCTGCCACATCAATGGGCACAAACTCACATTCTAGATCGTCAATGGCTTACCACCAATGTAGGACCTCACCCTCATATACAGAATCAAATATAGGGTTCATAAAAAAATAACTTCATCGAGAGTTGGAGTCAGATTTGGTTAACGATGCTCCGGTAGCAAGTCTATGTTACGGTCTTCTTGGACTGGATTAATTCCTCGTCCTCTTCTTCCTCTATGGCCTATTTTGCCACTTGAGATGATTGAAAGAAGAAGTAACAAGATTTACCAAGAAGAAAAGAATCTAAAGACCAAAGAAAAAGAACAGAATTGGTTTTCTTCGAGGGAAACTGTCCTCCAATAATTCACTGAAGTGAATAACTTTTTTTTTTTTAATAATCCCATTACATGCCAAAGACCAAGTCTTTATAACTACACAGGTAGAAACCCACGTTCAAGAAAACTAACTATCCAAACCCATTACTGTATTACTAACTGATGCCACTATAATAGGAAAATCATTACTAACAATAAGAAACAAATCTCCATCAAAATAGGACAACTTTTTGAATGGATCTTTGCAAAACTACAGATCACGTGAGATCATGTAACTAACTGTCGAGGGCCCCATGTGTACATGGAGATCATGAGTACATGGGTTATATCACACGTAACACTCCCTCTCCCTTACAGCCACCTTGTCCTCAAGGTTGCAAGCCATTTTCAATTGCTGCTTTGTCTTCCCACGGCGGTCCTTCGTCCTCTTTATCGGGCCAACATCCTTCAATGAGGAAAAACTTTTTGCATTTAGGGCTTGGCACGAATTTCTCATCGCAGTTGAAACATAATCCCTTGCTCCGTCAATCTTGGAGCTCGACAGGTGAAAGCTTCTTAATAGAGGGTGGATTTGGGCCCAAAAGAGTATGTGATTGAGCCAAAACTCCCTTCGTTTCTTGTGGATGGATAATGTTACCTTGAGACTGTTACTTAGCTTCATAAAGACGGGCCAATCCAACCACTGCTGATAGCAATGAGGGACGTAAGGCCTGAATATCAGCACGGAGCCTTTCATTGAGCCCACTAATAAAACAACTCACTTGTTGTGCTTGTGACATCTTTCCTACACGACTAAGTAGTTTCTCAAATTGGCTTTGATACTCACGGATTGTGCTAGTTTGTGTAAGCTTGGTGAGATCTCCAAAGAAATCTTCGAAGTGGGTAGGACCATACCTGACATGTAATCCCTCCTTAAGTATCTCCCAAGAGACATGTTCTTTTTCCTCTTTCAGTAATTGATACCACAGTTGGGCCTCACCTTCTAAGTGGTATGTTGCTGGTGGCACCTTTTCTCCCTCCGAAGTGCCTTGAAACTAAAAAAATTGCTTAGCTTTACAAACCCAACTTGCTGGATCTTCATTCCCATTGAAACGAGGGAAATCTATTTTAGCAAGTTTTGGGGCAAACGTGTGAGATGGTCCACCTGAATTTCTGTCACCATTCCAACCATTCCTATTGCTGGATCTATCAAATCGTGCATTCATGGCCATTATGACTACGGTTGGCCACAAGCTGATCAAATCAAATCGTCCTCGTCCTCTACCTCGTCCTCTTCTTCCTCTATGGCCCCTTTTGCCACATAAAAAAAGAATAGGGACCCCACTCTTTAGTTGAAGACTGGCTCCGACAAACTGTTACGGTCTTCTTGGACTGGATTAATTCCTCGTCCTCGTCCTCGTCCTCTACCTCGTCCTCTTCTTCCTCTATGGCCCCTTTTGCCACTTGAGACAATTGAAAGTAACAGGATAATTAAGACCAAATCTTCGAGGAAAACCGTCTTCTAATAATTCACTGAAGTGAATAACTTTGTTTTTTTTCTTTTTTTTTTTTTAATAATCCCATTACATGCCAAAGACCAAGTCTTTATAACCACAGACGTAGAAACCCACGTTCAAGAAAACTAACTACCAAATCCATTATTATATTACTAACTAATGCCACTACAATAACAAAATCATTACTACCAATAAAAAATAAATCTCCAACAAAATAGGACAACTTTTTGAATGTATCTTTTCAAAACTACAGATTAGGTGAGATTATGTAACCAACTTTCGAGGGCCCAGGTGTACACGGAGATCATGGATACATGGGATAAATCACACGTAACAGTCTGGATCTGAGGACATGGAGATAACTGGAACACCACACGCTCAGTCGTCAAATCAAAATGAGAGAGATCACTCTGATCAGGAGAGGATGGAGGTAGCAAAAAGTCATCTTTGGGACAATCCCTCTGAGCAGATGGTGACTGTATATACCCCAATATATTATGGTGACAGATGCAAGCCAAAAGCCAACTTTCGGACAATGCCTGGCGCGAGCCCAGCCCATCTAAAATCTATTTAGCTTGTGCCTGACCCATTTCGTTTATGGGGCCCTAGGCCGATTCAAGAGCACCTCACACATGAGGACCGAATCTTCAACCTTTTGCCTAGTGCCTTCTGGAAAAGTTCCTATCTGTGATAACATTCTTGTTACGTGCCCATTTTCTACCGTGTAGGACAGATCAAGGGATCCCCATTCCCCATCTCATAAATTAGTTAAAAAAGGACGATGGTTACCTTGAACTTTGGCTAGTGGATGGATATGTGCAAGGTGGTCTTGGCCTTGGAGCTTGGACAAAGCAGAGAATAAAGGAATATAATCCATGAACGGGAATGGAAGATTGAGACTTATCGGTGATCAGGAAAGAAGATCACTCAAAGATTGACACATCAAAATGTAAAGAAGAGGGAGAAAGAAATGGAAATAAGAGGGGAAGCGTCAAACATGGAAAGTGGAATAGAAAAATTAGGAAGACCCAATCCTACACAGTTCTAACTTGAACTTTTGATATGGGGTAAAACGGCCCTTTCACAAATCACCCACCTCCCTTAAATTGGAAACGACTCGGTCTGACACTCATCCCAACAGTACTCGCTCATTATCATAATTAACTTGCATGATGTATAACTCACCATAAAGCAAAGCATGTTGTAAAATAAAGCACAAGGAGGATGCCTATTTATGGGCAAAGTAACTTTCTCACTGAGAAATCCTAATTACATATCATTCTAATCCGAGGTCATCTCATGTGAGCATCCATCCTTTCATACATGTCTTATAACAAAGCAAACTAATATCACCCTTAGAAAAAAAAAGAAAAAAAAAAAAAAAAAGAAAAAGCAAACTATTATTATACAATCCAGTCTTATTTATACAATGTGGACATAGCACACACAAACAAGACAGTTGAATGGAGAAATGAAATCATAAACCTGACACAACCTGCAGTTCTGTTTGGCCACCCAAAATGCTAGCGCTTTGATCTTCTGAATCAGGCGATCTGGAGAGAAGAGACGACATCCAATAAAAAAAACGCTTGATTCCAAGTACCCGGAGAAGTGAATTGGCGAAGTGTAATAAAAACACGAAGAACAACAGGGCTATGATTAGCATCCAACCAAAGACTATAAGAGGAACTACAATCCCAATAACTGTAGGCAAGACCTCTGCTCGACATGAAGTGTAGAATGACAAAGTATAGGTTACAAGCAATGATGATACTGCAATCCAAGTCATGATCGTCAAATACCGTTTCAGAACTTTTTGTCGAAAGGATGATCTGCTTACCAACACCAGTATTAAAATTAAGGAGACAAGAAAGGCTATTGTATTAGTTATCATGTAAAAGATGTATGGCATAGGAAAATTGTAGGACATGATCGCTTCCCCTGAGTAATGGCTGACCTCGTCTGTGGAATTGCTCACTTTGTCATCTTGCCAAACACCACCTGGAGGATTCAGTACACCACCATATGTCACAGTTGCTATTAGTATGGCCACCACCATTAGTGCATCGTGAATCTTATCCTGAGAGTCGTTACTTCCTTCAAGTTGTGACGGGGAACTCTTCCTTTTAGGTGTGCTACGTGATGTTCGTGATATTTCCTTGCCGTTTTTAGCTCCAACCTTTTTAAGGATCCTTCTAATTTTGAAACGACCGTATCTGCCTCGAATCCCTTTGGCTACATCCAAAGCCGTTGAACCGTCCATATTCAATGAGTTTACAACATCCCCTTCAGTTTTCAGTCTTTCAACCAAAAGCTTAATGTCCTGGACAAGTGTTTGGATGTTAAATATATACATACATATACATGCTTGAGGAGGAGTAAAGAAAAAATCAAGACCAAAAGGAAAGAGGAGGGGGTAGGAACTGAATGCATGAACCACAAGTTATTGCATTTTGGGGGGAGTAAATGGAAAAAAAGTTACTCCTCCCCTAGTGCAAACAAACTGGCCCAATAAATGCCTCTCGTTCCATCAAAAGGTATGTCTTTATGTGGCACTCGTTTGGCAACTCTACTTTTAGAGTTAAATAAGGTAAAGTCCCAATTTCTATATAAAAAAATCCCATCAAAACACTTTAATTCAAACTTTCCACCATATTTTAAAAAAAATAAATAAAAAAGTAACTTCATTTCTCCACTAAAAGACAAAAAAACTTCACTTTTCAATAAAAAAAAGTAAAAAAGATTGCATCACAAACAACTAAAAATAAAATACTATCATAACCCACTTATATTTTATTATTTCCTCAAAATAACTTTTATTCCACTCAACTCCACTGATAAACCCCCAAATAGGCCTTAAATTCAGAAATTTGTAATAGTTATTAATGCTTATACAACTAGAATGCCTACAAATAATTTGCTTAAAGAAGTTGCACCGGTTAGTCTTTTTTTTTGGTAAATAAAGAAGTAGCACCAATTGCATGTTTGTTTTACTAGAAAAGGTAGAAGTTACACTCAATATACACACTCTCTCTCTCTCTGGAATTCAAAAAAAATAACCAAAACAAATTACTCAATCTCTTATGGATCAACACTAAATTTCACTCTAATAAGATTAAACACCATAGCAAAATTAAAATTTTCATATTTTAATAATGGACCCAATTACTATATCAAAAAATGAAGTTTTTTTTTTTGGGTGCTATATGGGAGGGTTCTCAACCCTTTGGACTGGACTAATCCCTCTGCGTCCAGAGGGAAGCCGGGTAAATTTCCTTATAGCATAGTACAGTTTCAAACCTATAATCTTTAGATGCATAGCGTAGTCCCAGGCCATCCGAGAGAAATACTATTTTGGCGCCGTTTTAAAAATACTTCTAATTAGGTAAAACCTAAGACTGTTTCCAGTTAGATAGCTGTTTCTAAAGTAAAAGAAACCAAAGACTGTTTCCAGTTAGATAGCTGTTTCTAAAGTAACATAACTCCCTCGAAAACATTTCCTTCCATTCCAAAGTAAAAAAAAAATAAAAATCCCTCCAAAAGCCATTCTCATAAACAAGAAAGAAAAAGAAAATGGTGCCCCATCCCACTTTCTCTCATCACCCCTTGCCATCGTCGCCCCTCCTGTGGTCTACCCCGGCCTTCTTCTTCTCTTCTTTGTTGTCACCAGGATACCAGGTCTGTCTCTGTCTTCTTATTCTCTTTTTGTTACGCGCTTCTTCTCTGCTTTTCAGCTTCTCCTTAAGCTCTTGGCCGGAACCCTTTTGACAAGCCCTGCTCCAACGAATCGAGCCTCCAGACTCCGGTCTCATCCTTTTCCAAACCCTCCCACAGCGTGCTCTCTCACGTCGTACTCCCTCTATCCAAAGTTTTCTCTTTTAATTTTTTTTTTTCTACTGATTCAACCCTGCAGCAACCCCTTTTCTTCCAAAGTAATTCTTTTCCTTGCCATTAACCCTACCACGGCCTATTCTTGAAAACTACAACTTTTTCCTGTGATTTAACCCAAAATCCGATGGTAGTAGCTACAGGTGAGGGTTTTTCTGTCCTTTGTTATTCTTAAGGTTCCAAAAACCTGAGTCAGAATAATTTTGATGGGTTGGATATATTATATTTATTCATAAGGTTTTAGAAACTCTCTAATCCTACTGATATACGATTTCTGTACGTTTGGGTGATTATGCCATTTTTTGTAATGCTATACTGCATGGGTGTGAAAAAACTCAAACAGATGAGTGATAATCTTCAATGTAATTTTTTCTTTTTGTTACTTTCTTTTTTTTTGAATTTTAGATTTTTTGATATTTCAGTTTTTCCTCTACATCATGCTACATCATAAGTTAAGAAACAAGAGTAATAATAAGCACACCCCATAATTCCAAAGTTGAGTACCTAATGGTGTGAATGAAAAAGCTTGGGGTTTTTTATTTTTATTTTCTCCTATTAAAGAGTAAAACGGGAGTCGAGAGTGGCAGTCTTCTACAGGTGAGATGGAGATCTTCAAACAAGTAGTCAGAAAATTGTTGTGGTCTTCTTCTCTACCATCCATTCCATCCCGAGAGCTAGCTTGAAATGAAGATCGTTTTAAAGGAAAAACCCCCATCGCTGAATTTAGCCAAAAAAAAAAAAAAAAAAACAAAAAAACATAGTGGTCGGTGGCCACACAATTTTTATCTCTATTCTTAAAAGGGGTTTTCATTTAATTTAGTGTGTAAATCTTTCATTTTACTCCTACTACTTTCTTTCATACATTAATTGTTGTGGTTGTATCTATTAGGCTCGTTGTCATTTAATTTTTCTATATCTTTTGTCACAACCCAAATCCAAATAATCCAAATAAAGAGAGCCTTCTCAGCCTTGATACCATTCGTCATGGTTCAGCTTATCTAGTTTGGTTCTGAGTCAGAAGCTTTAGCTTAATTCAAAACGCATTATACTAGATAAGGAGAGCCCACACTGTGTCTGGATACTAATATGAGCGATGTGGGACTTTACATATCCCATGTTCCCCTTTATATTTATTTTTTATTTTTGGAAAAATCTAGTTTTTGCTTGATTAGATTTCCACGAAAGGAAAAGCAATTCCATGCTATTTTTGAAAATTTACATTTCATCTTCCTTTTTAACCACTTACCATATCAATCACTCATGGTTTCTACATCCAGATGTCCCTTGCAGATCATAATTCCAAAAAATAAACCCATTATCACAACAGCAGCAGAAGACTCATACCTTATACTGTCCTTTGGCTGTAACGAGATGGAGGATGGTATTGTCATCTTTGTCTTTCAGATTCAGAAACTCGCGGAGAAACTCTCGGTCATTTATACTCTTCGCCAACATTTCGACAGCCTCGAGCTGGCCATGATTTACACACAGGTGCAAAATCGGATCTCCATGATCTGTCAAGACCCAAGCAGCTATGGGTCTGACCCTCAACATCTCCTCCAGGACCATGAGTCGGCCTCTCATTGCTGCAATGTGGAGAGGAGTCATTCCTTCTCCATCACGCACAAAACAAACATCAGCATCTATTCCTAAAAGCACCTTTACCACTTCGACGTGCCCTTTCTCCGAAGCCAGATGGAGCGGAGACCTTCCCTGTGAGTTCAATTCCCTGGAAAACTCTGGTCTTCGAGCTGAGATTTCTCTCACAAAGTTGGCGTGCCCATACTGAGCTGCTATGTGCAAAGGGTTCTCTCTTACGGCACCACCAAACATAGGTCTATCAAGAATATTTTCATCTTGCCGTAGCAATTCGAGTAACAGAAAGACATTCCCATTTATTGCTGCTTCGTAGAGCTTCCCATCCATCTCTGCCTCCGTCTCTTACTCTTACTTTCTTTCTGGATTTCTTTTGAAAGAACACAAAAGTGCTGTTTTTAATGTCCATATATATATGCATTGGATAGGACAGTTCTTCCTTACAATCAATCATTTTTAGAACTGTGGTAGATACTCCTAAGATTCTCTGGGTTTTCATTTTCAACGATATGGCTTTCAATCATACCGATCACATTTGGAACGACCATTGGAAGGACTTTCTTGTTGCCTACCCTTTCTTTCGTGGAAAAATCATCTTCGCGTTTTTTTTTATCTTTTTCTTCTGGTAAGATGTTACCTTGGATGTGACAGTTTCCTTATCGGATCCCGACGGGGACACCCAAAAGGCGATATAGCTTCCGCACAGGTTATTTACTGTGTGCGTACCAAGTTTACTATATAAAAACGAGCCTTTCATTTATTGGCGAGAGTTAAGGGTGGGACAACACATTTAAATTTGTGGTTTTGGATATGGATGTCAGGGATTGCAACGATCTCACATCTTTTATATAAAATGAGAGATATTTTTTATTGGAATATTACCCTTTAATTATATATTACACTAGCGCTTTAGGGCCCGTGACCAGGGACGTACCCACATTATACGATGTGGGTGCGGCCGCCCTTGGTAACTTGTTGAACTTTCTTAAAGGGCCATGGTTTGTATGGGCTATGCACCTGATGAAACCCAAGTCCGCACCACCCCATGACCTGTGTTGCCCCAACCTATTATTGAGAACTCCATTTGATTTCATTCAAACCCCCATCTCAAATCAGCAAAAAGCTCTCCATACTAAAGGCACACTAAGGCTTCGTTTCCGATAATGGCAGCAACAACATTGTCAACTCCCTCTTTCTATCCAGCTATCTCTCTCATCTCTCTGTGTGCAATAGAAATCCCCAAATCTACATCCTACAACATACAAATCTCTCTCTCTCTCTCTCTCTCTCTCTCTCTTTCTCTCTCTCTGAGTTTTTGCTGTGATTACTACATAAGATGTGCCATGAGTTTTTATTGTGAATTTTTGCTGTGATTACCACATGAGATGTGCCGTGAGTTTTTATTGTGAATTCTGTGTTTGAGTTTCGCCTCTTGATTCCTTCATGATCCGAAAATAATAAAGTTGTTGGACATGTGGTCCAGGAATCGGACTCAACTTGTTAAAAAAAAACTCGGGTAGAGTCAAAGCGGAGACTCAGGAGAGTCAAGTTTTTCATAAATAATTTAAAAATATTTAAAAATAAATATATTATTTATAAAATATAAATATACATTTATTTACTTGCATTCATGATAATTAATTCAAATTAATAAATTTATATATGCAAGAAAGATAAATT
>QPKB01000005.1:35188721-35236118 GCA_003546025.1 Camphora micrantha | reverse complement strand
TGAGTGTAACCATTGGCTTCCAAATGCACGTGTTATTCTCGATAGGCATCACATTTATATAATTAAGATGTGCATTATTATAGTCCCCGTAATTGTCACTCATGGAAGTTTAGTCTTAAAACTAATTAAATGAGCACTTCTACTCACAAGTAGTACTCCAAGTCCATACAAAAATCCATTAGACCAACCCAAATTTCGCTCACAATTAATGTCTTGACTAGTATCAGGTTTGCTCAAGCGGACCCAGACAGAAAGTGGTTCGTTCGAGCGGACTCAAGTTCGCTCGAGCGGACCAAAACAGAAAGATGTTCGCTCGAGCGGACTTACTGTTCGCTAGAGCGAACCCTTCAGAATTTCATTCCGAAAATCTGATACTCTATCTCTTCTTCTACTCTCCTTTCTTCATTATCCATCCACAACCTACAATAGCATTGGAACCTCCTGTTCCCTCCTCATACATTATTCATCCACAAATAATACTTCTAATCATTCATTACTTACCTTAATCAATCATAAATAATTCCATAACCTAATGGAAAATGTACAAAAATCCATGAAAACTCTATGCATTTCTACAATGATTAACACTAATTACAAGCAATGTTTATACTTGCCTTGTTGAATGTTAATTAACTCAAAGCCCTTTGCTTAGCTTGCTTTTGAGATGAAAACCCCCAAATGAAACCCTAATTCCATGAAAACATGAAAAATACATAAATCTATAAGCTATTTGTGCTAGAAATCATGTTTAATCACTCATTACAACTTGAAAACTCATTAAAAGTTCTAAGTACTTACTTGTAGCTCAATGAGAGAAATCTTGAGATCTTTCTCAAGCTCTACACTTCAATAATGGGGGAAAATGACTTGAGAAAGAAGATGAAGATAGATGAAATAGTTCAACTTCACTCCAATCACTTTGAAACTCTTCTAATCTTCACACTAGATGGAGAGAAAATGGAAGGAAAAGAAGAGAAAGGGTGTCTAGGGTTTGTTTGAGGTGAAAATGAGCTCACTCACTCATCTCATTCTAATATAAGGCTCTCTCACACCAAAACCCCATCTTATTAAGCCAAATTACATTTTGAGTCAAATGAAGCCTCATTTAGTCCATTTGAGGTCAAATGGACTCGTGTCTATTATGAAAGTTAACGTACTATTTGAGATACACACGTTGGTATCAAGAATTTTAGTATTTGACAAAATACGTGAAAACCAGTATTTACGAAAAAATCCTTAGCCGATCTTGTTTGAGTCTAAACACATTTTAACCAACTCAATTCCATTTAAATTCATTCCATTATGCTTAATGCATCATTTTAGACTAATTTGTCTCTCTTTGGTCATTAACCTTGATTAATCCAATTACACATGCTTAATTAGCATTAATTTCAATTAATTAGCCTTAATCATGATTAGTTTGGGTCAGGGTGTAACACATTACTAAAAGATCTGCATGGTGGAGCACTCAATGAATCAGCAGTTGCCAATGGAATCTCATATTATAGAAAGGAAGATACTGGGATGAAAATTGCACAATCAAGAGATGAGAAAGAGGTTTTGAGTAGGTCAAGGTTGGTTCAATGTTTTCAGATTGGATGCTTTACGCTTTTTTACACTATATATGCAGCAATTTTGAGGTGGTCTTGATGCATCAGATATAAACCAAGCACCTGCTTCTTTATGCATACCTGTGCAATTGTTGATTTCTGCATAATTGACTCTCTTCACCTCAAATACTTTCTTGAAAAGTGTAGCTGCCTCTCAGTTTTTGTTCAAAGGCCGCCTCATGATAGTTTGCTTCTATTTTTGGGAGTTAATTTCAAACTTTATGATGTAGTTTGTTTTGATCTTCACTGGTCAATTTCTTTAGTTCTTTTGGCTCAAATGAGCGTGGACGACAACTTCTAGGAAGCTTTTGGAGGCTTCTGCCTATGCTCCTTTTCCTCTTCAATATTGCATTTAACAAAAAAAAAAAAAAAAGATAAATTTGATAACCCCCTTATAAGCACCGACTCCCATAAATTTGCATGGATTCAGATGAACTAGACCGTTGGATTGAAAGTCAATTTTTCTTCATTGATATAGAGCTGTTAAACTTGTGAGCCATGGATGAAGGGGTTAAAGGTATTAGATTGACTTCAAATTTGATACGTAAGTTGACCCCACTTGGATCTTTCAATTCCCCTCTGTCCCATGACCAGTGGGGTCTCACAGTGGGCCCCAATATATATAAAACATTTATATGTGTTGTATAAAGGAGCCTTCACCCACTACATTAGGAAAAAGAGAAAAATATCAATAAATACCAAAGTTTCCATTGCTCAAAGAAATGTATTATGAATATATATAATTTCAAATGCAAAGTGTCAAAGTGAAAGTGACAAAATTCACATCTCTTCAGACCAAGGCAACACAAGTTTCCAAGGTGGTGTATTGAGTGTATTGGTATTGGTAGAACGGTCACAAATAAACCACATCATTAAACTTCTTTTGGTATACACAGGAGGAACCCCATTAATGATATAATTTTAGCCCCAGGCCAAATTTTATTAGTATTCGTCTTCCAAAGTAGTAACGGCTCTCCCTATCAACTCCTGGATGTTTCTTCTTTCAGAAATTCTGACCCTCTTCCAGTCCTCCTAAATTCTAGTTCTTCTCCAACGGCAAAAACCTTCTCAACAACTCTTACGTGAGTGATTTAATTACATATCCACAACAGTTATACAACTCTTACATCAGTTATTTAATTACGTATCCACAATGGTATGCATAAGTGTATATGGTGATTCAGATGATGCCGCACATATACCGTAAATAAATTAGAATATTCTCCATTATACTATATTAAGGTGAAGGGTTTTTGAGGTGATTACGATCGTGACTTATTATTTTGAGTGGGAGTTATAACAACTCTCCACTTCCAACAACTCTCCACTTTATGTAACCACCTCTTCTTTCCACTTTTCACTTTTAATTACGTATTGCCGACGTCGGGTGACGTCAGCCCTGGCTTCAACTCTTTGGCTTCTGAACTAGGTCGGGTCCAGACTGACCCGAGACTGAACTAGAGCCTGGGAACCGACCCAAAGGGTTTCTTCTTCCTTTCTATTCTGATTGGATTCTACAATAAATTTCAAAAAACATAAATAAATTTCAAAAACTCAAATATTTTTTGAAAAAAACTCTGATAAATTTGACAAAAGCGTTGATAAATTTGACAAAAATTTGTCCGTATTGCTGGCATCAATTGACATCAGCTGTGGCTTCTACTATTGGGCTTCTGAACTGGGTTGGGTTAAGATTGACCCGAGACTGAACTGGAGCCTGGGAACCGACTCAACAGGGTTTCTTCTACCGTCTCCCAAATGAGTTTTGTTTTTGTGAATGCACGGCACATATCTGGACCTTACTATTCTAGCTTTTTTCTTACTGAAGGTCTTATCTCTAGATGTAATCTATTCAGATGAAGTTGTAAAATCCAGAGGTGGTTCAAGAGATTGTTTTGTTCTATGGACTCCCTTTTTTTTTCCTCCCTGCTCTCAATTGTAATCCATTTCCTTTTCTTTTATGTCCTCTTTTAATTCCAACCCATGAGCCTCGTTAGGGGTGTCAGTTGGTGAGACTCCATACCCAGGCCATTTTCAGGAAGACCTATTCTTTAGACCTAGCGTGCACCTTTAGGCCATATTTAGTTGTTCTTGCACACGGTTAGGTAAATGGAGTTCAATATTAGAAATCTTTAAGCTAACACCTGAATCAATGTAGTTGCATAGTGGCCCATGGGACGAAACTCTCTGTCCAGTTGAGATATCTCAGAAGGCAAAGCCAGTGCTGAAGGCACACAGGCCCATTCAGGCCCATTGGCAGCCCGAGTTCCCCATGACAACAGGTCATTAGACTATAGACTATAGACTAACTATGAAAAAGGTCAACATCATGTAGAGTGTGAGTGCATCCACAGCCCAAAGGCCCATTGACAATGGATGTATGATTGTCTCCACATCCCCCATAACCAGTGTTAGAACAATAAGTGGTATTAAAAAAAAAGAAGAATATTAATGTGCATCCATCCCTCATCACAAGGTGAGGGACAGTCCCATAATTGAAAATTTTCATGTGCAAAACAGGAAAAGTCATATATGGTCTTATACATTAAAGGAATATTCATGTGCAAAAAGGGGGAGTTCCCTCATCCTATGGTGAGGGATGGATGCACATGAATGTTCCCCTTAAAAAAAATGTTAAAATTAAAAATGGCGATTCAGTACACAAAGCTGAGGCCCACCTGCATTAGCTAATTTTTTGGTCCCCGTTTGGGCTGTATAGTGCCTTAACTTTTGGCCCAATTGTTAAGGGTCTGGCAGCATTTAGCTCTGGGTTTTATATATTTCGCGAAGACTGGACCTGGGCATGGTTTTGGCCCATAGGCTGGAACTGGGCCTGCCATAATTACGTCGGCAAGGACGGGGCAAGCTTCAATAGGTCAATTAATTTTGGGATAACATTATTACATAGAATTATTGAAGTGAGAACTAAACTATTTTGTAGGCACTCTGCCTCTAATGTCAAAGTTACACCCTTCACAAACACACCCATCATATACACATACTTGCATGGTTTAAAATTGGGGTATTGGTGAGCCCTAAAAATGGATACGGTATCGGTATCGGTATCGGTCAAGGTTGTCGCAGTATAAATCTTCTTTAGGAAAAAGTATTTGAGAAAATATCCATAAAATTTAAAATATTATAAAATACTGTAAAATGATATTTTCTCCATTAGTAACAACTATAAATTAAATTATCGGTCCTCCTAAGTCATGACATCATGAATCGTTGTCTTATTTGAGATTGTATAAATTTTATTTACAATTAAATATATAAAGATATAAATATATATATATATACCAATCTAAGTTTTTTTTTATCAGTACCAAACTAAGTTAGAATATCACAAATTTTATAAAACATAACCATAAAAGATAACTCATTTTTAAACCCTCAATATATAGATATAGTATCAAATTGTGTAGATCTAAGAGAATGAAACATATCCACAACAAAAAAAAAAAAAAAAGGACATGCAATTAACATTTCTAAGCTATTTCTCAACAAATTTAAAAAAATACAAAATACTAATTGTATGTAATTTTTCCGTACTAAACTCATTAAACAATGTGTCTTTGATGGCTTGAGAGGTGTCGGAAGTGTTAAGAAGGAATATGAGCAACTGGTATTTGGAGGAAATGGGTTGAAAAGAGGAAGGAAATGATAAAAGTGGAAAAAAGGGTTTTAGGATTGTTGGCGAATAAATCCAAATTATCAGTCAATATATTAACCGAGAAAAATAATTTGAGATTATCAGTCATATCGGCCGATAATTTTCTCAAATTGCTCCAAGTCCAAATTTGACATCCGTCTTAGTATTAATGAAACTTAAATTAAAGTTTAAATAAATAATATCGTCTAAAACTATTAAACTTAAGGGTCATTGATCAAAATGTATTGATTTAATGGAATTAATATTTTGCTTACCCCTAAGTCGAATTAAGATTTTTAATCATCCACCACCTCCTCACGATAGGCATGGCTCAGCAGATGAGTTCACACAATGGTATGTACATTGTACAGACTGGCTTCATCACTATAAGACTTTTAAATAGAAAGGAATAAAAAGGGAAGTAGTAAACAATGAGACTGAAAAACCGCAAGAAAAATAAAGATATGAAAACATACCAATCAGAAGCTATTTTAAAGGTGGTGCAGCACAAAATAAATGAATTTTGTGTGGGAGTGTATTTAGACTTGGTAAAAGTACCAATTAGACACATCTTGATCTCGGTCAGAAGCCCCACCTCGGCCAACTCGGCCAGAAGCTCCACCTCGGCCAACTCGGCTAGAAGCTCCATCTCGGCAAGAGTACTTCACATCGGCCTGGGATCCCATCTCGGCCAGGTGTTCCACCTCGGCAGTAGCGCCAGGATGCTTACCGAGAAGAGATCACCTCGGCAGTAGTGCCTGACACTCCATCTCGGCAATAATGCCAGAATGCTCATTAAAACAAGTACAGCCAGCCATACCGCTATAGAGACTCAACCACGTTACAGAACATGTTGAGTAATGGTGACATGCATCGGGCAGAGAGCTATCAATAGGTAGCTGCGTCTATGTCAAGTGACCAGTGTCAGAACCGCCCATGCCACCGATAGGACTCCCCATCACCAAAGTCAGAGGACTCTAGCTATAAATACAAGGAGCAAACTCCATAACAGGTAAGCAAGGAAAAAACACCATACACTCTGAACACTGTTTATCTTCTTCTCAATCCTTCGTCTAGTGACAGCACTAACTTAGGCATCGGAGGACCTTGCGCTGACAGCAGTCAGGGTATTCTGACCTTCTCTTCTCTCCCCTTTGCAGGTTCTCCGGCATGTAATCTTCCCCAAAAGAAGTTCATTATCTATTTAAGTGGGTGTGAGATTTTTTGCACTTACAAATTTATAAAATGGAGTTCACCTATTTAAAATTTAAATATTAAGTATGTAAATATATAAATAAAATATTACAAATATATATGTGTAATGTAATTAATAATATGCTCAATCCTAAGGTTGGAACATACTCTTTTTGCGCATAACGTTCATTTTAGCAATTCATAGTTTTTAACAGGTGGGCCAATCTTAAGAGTTTTCACCAAAACCATGAGTGAGACCCCCAGAGGATCCGGGTGGCTTCCTTCTGCCAACCTTTTTAACTGAAGTGGAATAGGAAACGGCATCGAAACAGCACATTGGTGGGCCACATAACATGGTCCATCACGCCATCCAACTTTGAATTGTCGGCGGTGCACGCCTCCGTCTCCACCTCATTTCTAACGGGTGACCGGCAACATCAGGTTGTAATTAGATAAACATAAAAAGCAAGCAGGAGCTGCAGGACCACCACTCTCCATGACGAACTCACGATTCTGCGCACGGTTGTTAGAAACATCGCAATGATCGAACAATTAGCAATTTAACAGAAATCAATCTTTATACTAACCTTATCAACCATCCGTATGGTTTGAGCTATCACTAACTTTTCAAAATGAGTCCACATGTATTTCTATTCAAGCACATATGGTCCACCAAGAAAGAGCGTCCGGATCCCCTGTTTGGACCAGCAAGAGGGCGTGACTTATGGAGGAGATGCTTTTTTCTTATTTATTAAAGGAGATGAGTCCTTAGCTTTATTCGACATCCTCCTCCCATGTGTCACCCTTTCATTGGTTCAAACAGGGGATCCGGATTCCAAGAAAAAAGGATAGTCTCGAAAGGAGGATATAAAGAAGTTGATGAACATGAGTCTGATGTTTGGTTGTCCCATGCAAGATGAGAAAATATTATGCCCCCTATGCACCTATTACACGAAATCGTGCAACACATGCAATGAACTCCATCTTGGGGCTCAAATACACGTATTCTAGACTGCACAAGATGAACCCAAGCCCATTTGAGGATAGATTTTCACTTCAATAGGGGCCGGTCTTACTTGACTAGCACATGACAGGAATATAATTAATGCTATCTTTATAGCAATGCCAAAATGCCACGCCAATGCCTAATCATGTTTTTAATCAATTGCTAAATCAAGTAGTGGGCCGGACTTTTATTGAATCTAAAATTAGAGACATAGCCATCGGGGTATGAGATTCATTTTGAAGTGTCTAAACTATCTCTTGTTATATGTGGAGCTTGATTTTACTCAGGACTGTTAACTCAAATCCACTGTTGTGGATCCATGTAAGGGTATTTTCGTAATATTACCTTACGCTGTTATGTAATCCTAATATAGCCGCTAAAGAAGTTGTATCTTGTATTTTCATTTTCTGCTTTTGAGCATAGTGGAATGAAACGGTGTAATCCGTAGACATACCTCAAAATGGAGGGAACGATGTAAATCTGTGAGTGATTGTTTACAATTTTTTATTCCTTTCTTCCTAACATCCATGTGGTGCCCAAAATAGAGTTCTAACATGTGAAGGACCGATCTAGACTGCCCAATAGGATGCTTAAGAAATTTTCATATTAGTCTTAAGTATCCCCTCTTGAGAGATTGAAAAAACATAAAATAAAATTAGGCCACTAATTGCCACGTGTACAAACCTCGACGAGTCGTCACTTCGTCATCGAAGCTTGCTCATCATGCCAACCTATATGGCAAGCGACGTCACCTAATCCCAACGTTACATTTCAACGGCCATTTGCCTTTCTTCCATTCATATATATATAGAAGGAAACAATACCATGAAGAAGGAGGAGAAGAAAGAGAATTAGGGTTAGGGTTTGCCGGTTCCGTCCCCTGCAACCTCAAAAACCCCTCCTTCTCTCACCTCTATATCGATCGGATCTCAGCCGTCCGTTTCATTTCTTAATTCCAACATGACGACGCCAATGAAGACGACGACCAACAGCGAGAAAGCAAGGGAACCAATAGACGACGACGCGACGACCAATCTCATCTTCTCGAATCGGGTATGTTGCTTCTGCTTTCCTTGTTTTGGACGGTCGGATCGTTCCGCTCCAGGAGTCGGATCCAGATCCGAGTGGTGGGAGGGAGTACGTACGGCTGAGATCGAAGACAGGTGGTGGAGGAAGGGATGGACAACTGTGATGAAGGCGAGAGAGTGGTCGGAGATCGTGGCGGGGCCCAAATGGAAGACCTTCATACGTCGGTTTCGGAAGAGAGGAGGGGGAAGGGGGCAGGGGAAATTCCAATACGACCCCTTGAGTTACGCGATGAATTTCGATGAGGGCCAGTGGCAAAATAGTAATTCTGAGGACGAGCATGGAGGCAGAGATTTCTCGGCCCGATTCGTTTCGGCCAAATCGACGGTGGTGATCTCGGAGGCTTCGCCGCCTCTGCTAAAGGCGGCCGTTGACTCCTAATTTGCGCTGGATTTGATAAAGTGCGCGGGTGGCGTTGAAAGGACTTGTCTTCTGTTTTTTTTTTTTATATTTAATTTATTTTTTTATATTGAACTTTATCTTTTTTTTTTTTTTTTTTTTCAGTTGTTGTATTTTGTTGTTAGAATGTTAAAAAGCGGTTGCGAGAGTGTGTGGATTTGTGTAATGTTTATAGAAAGATGGTTCAAAATAATGTCTTGTGTGGGGCCAGCTTATATGGTAATTAGGGATTTTGTTGTTGTTTGAAATTTGAATACACCCAGTCTAAAAATATATATATATATATATTATATAGAGAAATATCATATATCGGTAATATTTCTATCTATTTAGGGCAAAAAAAACATAGGATGGAAAGATCACTCATGATGGAGTTAAATATAAAAAAAAATGAAGTCATGTAACGATCCTTCTATATATATATTTAGACTTATATATTTTGTTGCACCTTCTATATTTCGGTAGATTAGGACTAATTTATTTTCCTAGAATCCCTCCACTAGTTTTAGTATGATTAGGACTCTCTTTCTATATTTGTGGCAATTGGAACCCTATAAAAGGGTCATAAGAGATTGTAGTAGGCATTCAAAAAGCATCAATATAAATTCTATTTTGGAGGTTTTCGGTCTCTTGAACGATCCGAAGAGGTGTCGAGTTCCCTTGAATGATCCGAATTATCTTTTCAATTATTTTTCTCTTTTATTTACGATGGGACCGTTACAATTGGTATCAGAGATCCATCTACTCTATCTCATCGTTTTCCATAAAACCCTAGCCCTATTCCACCGTCCCTCATCCCAGTAGTAGGAAAAAAAAAAATGGCCACCTTCCATCAGCTCTCCTCAATTCCTGTGGAAGAAGAAAGGAAGGTGCAGAGATTCTGATACTCCATCTCAATTCCGAAAGAAGAAGGAAAGAAGGTACTCCTTACTCTTTCTTTTATCTCATCACAAAAAAATAAAAAAATAAAATAAAAATAAAATAAAAAATAAAAAAGATAGATAGATAGAAAAGAGTGGGGGCTAAAAGTTGGGGAAATTTACAAGTTTTTTGCCATCCCCATCAAAAGCACGTCCACAACTTGGTTTGTAAAGCACAAAAAGGGGCAGCAAGTTTAAGTTATTTACAAGTATTGCCATCCCTCTTCATTTAAAAGAAAAGCAGCAGGGCTGGACTTTCTTATGGTTCTGCCATTGTTCCAAAAGGTGTCAAAAAGAAAAAGAAAAAAAAAAAAACTTTCTTTTGTATGGTCCGGACACGTCAAAAATATAAATCAATCAACGAGATTATGGCAGATAATTCTGAAGTTTCATCTAATTTACAACCACCTATAACGGTTGAAGGATTGACCGAGATGATTGCAACAATGAGGACATCAACTGAGATGATGGCTACAATGCGCACATCACTCCTGGAATTGCAGACTGAGGTTGCAAACATAAAGCAACAACTATCTACAACCACAGTCCATCCACGGAATGGTACCAATGTAGTTGCAACGCCTTCTATGTCAACATTGTGCCTGCGATGTTCAACCTTTGATGGGACTGATCCGGAAATTTGGATCAATGAAGTTGTAAGCTTCATGAACTTTCATCATGTGCCAAGAGAACAGTGGGTCATAGTTGCAACATTCTATCTGGAAAAAGAAGCAAAAAGATGGTACAACTGGCTCCAAACTCAGATGAATCCCATCACGTGGTAATCTTTTACAGAGAGTCTGCTTGCTCGCTTTGGACCGACAGCATTTGAAGATCATTTTATGCAATTGATGCATCTTAGGCAGACAAATTCTCTTCGAGAATATCAAGCAGAATTTGAGCGTATTTCTAGCATGATAACTGATATTCCACAAGATAAAATGGTTAGTGCATTCGTTGGAGGACTCAAGGATGAGCTGCGCATTGATGTTCAAAGCCAACAGCCAATAAGCCTATTTGAAGCGATATCGTTAGCTCGTCTCTTTGATAACAGGTGTTATTTGAGAGAGCTTACAAAACAATTTTCATTTGAAAAATGCATCACTGCTTCCAATTATTCTCCATCCAGTTTAAGTGCAGCCATTGTTCCTGCTCCACCTATTAAGCCTAGCCCTCATCCTGTATTGAAGCGTCTGACCCAAGAATATATGAATGAAAGGCGTTTAAAGGGCTTATGTTTTCACTATGATGAAAAGTTCACCCCAGGTCACCAATGCAATACAAAACCTCAATTCTTCTATCTTGAGGGAGGGACAAATGAGGAAGTGGAGACTGCACCAGAAGAAGCTAAAACAATAGAGGATGCACCTACCGACAAAGCAACCAACATTGAGGTGCCAATCGCACTCAATGCCTTGCTAGGAACTACTTCGCCACAAGTTATGTTAGTTCAAGGCATGCTTAAACAACATCCGGTGATCATATTGATTGACTCAGGCAGCACCCACAATTTTTTGAGAGCTCAACTTGCAACACGATTTGATATTCCAATCCAAACTGCCGATGAATTGTATGTCACAATGGCCAATGGTGAAACATTGCTAAGCCATGGTGTGTGCCCTGATATTTCCTTTTACATCCAGCAAACTCGGTTGGCCGCAAATTTCTATCTCATAGAATTTGGAGGATGTGACATTATTCTTGGATGCAATTCAAGATCAATGGTCAGGATATTGCTATTAAAGGAATGATTTCATCTAAAGCGTCTAAGACAACAAGCACCAAAGCATCAAGTGCACTTTTATATATGTCTGCTCAAAAGGACGCTCTAAAGTTTAAGGACAAGGTGACTCTCTTGCCACAACTGGACCGCTTTCATTCCGGCTTTGACCCTAGCGGCCTCAGTTCTTCAACCTTGAGGACAGGGTTGTTTTCAAGCTGGGTGGATTGTAACGATCCTTCTATATATAGTTAGACTTATATATTTTATTGCACCTTCTATATTTCAGTAGATTAGGACTAATTTATTTTCCTAGAATCCCTCCACTAGTTTTAGTATGATTAGGACTCTATTTCTATATTTGTGGCAATTGTAACCCTATAAAAGGGTCATAAGAGATTGTAGTAGGCATTCGGAAAGCACCAATATAAATTCTATTTTGGAGGTTTTTGGTCTCTCGAACGATCTGAAGAGGTGTCGGGCTCCTTTGAATGATCCGAATTATCTTTTCAATTATTTTTCTCTTTTATTTACGATGAGACCGTTACAAGTCATCGCATACCTCTTGCTCTTTAATCAAGGCCACAATTGTTTAACGACTTTATATAAAGTAAATTGGTGTTTGATCCAATGGTTTAGTCGATTCAATGGGTATAAACTCCAAAGTCTAGTGACTATTAGGGGGTCTTGTGTGTGTGAAAGTTCTCATTGTGATAATTTCCCATTATACTATATTAAAGCGGAGGGGCATGGAAAAGATTTTGAATGTCAGTTGTAAAATTTGACTAGAAGTTGCCCCTTTTTTCATATAGTTCACATTCTCTCCCCACTATCTATCTTATGCATCCACATGTTTGTGGGGCCCAGCTTTAGTCCATCCAAATGGACCAAACACATGACCTCTTTAAATTATACATGTCCACCAACTTTCAGTCAAATCCGAATTTACTGGACCGTTGAGTCAACTCTATATCGATTCTAATGGACTACTGACCATTAAACTTTTTGGCCCATAAGTAGATGATAGAAATCATAGTTGAGGTTGATTTTTTGCGGTAAGGAAGATCCACCAACTTTCGGTCGAATCCGAATTTACTTGACCATTGGATCGATTATGTATCGATTCTAATGGACTATTGACCAATAAACTTTTGGGCCCATATGAAGATTATAGAAATCACGGTTGGGGCTCAGTTTTTGCGGCGTTGAATATCCCAGGGAGTCCTTGAAATCCCCCACCCCATCCCAGGAGGGCCCCACCACACACTTGATCTTACTTTATCATTAGCTTGAGCTTAGGAGAGCTAGACCTATATATAAATAGGTAAATATTAAAATAGCCCTTACCTAAAAATAGAGATAGGTATAATTTGGCTATCCACCTTTTGTATTTTGTATCTCATTTCCCTTTGAAAAAAATGTTAGCAACAAAAGCCCGGGCTTAAAATGAAAATATGTTAAAATTTAAAAATTCTTTTGAAATATTGTTAAGATAAAATAAGTTTTCTTTATTATCTTTGAATATTATAAAATTTTCTATGTATGAAAATAAATATAAAATATAGTAAATTTACATAACACGACAACCCCTTAAATTTAAAGGCATTGACCGTTACGACCATCTCATTTACAGATATATTATACCATTGATGATTGACAATATAAGAAAAAGAAAACAAAACGGATGGATCTACATCTACTAAAAAGAACAAAAAGAAAGGGATAAAAAAATTAACGTGTTTGATCCATCAGTGGGGGGTCACTCTTGAAATGTTTTAAACGTGTGGGACCCACTGATGGCTCTGCATCCAAAGAATAAAAAAGGGAAGATAACAAAAAAGGAAATGGAAATCAAATGATTTCATCCTCAATGGGTCACACACCACATCTGAATTTATAGTAATGGAATAGTTGACCCAAAGATGATTGATAGTATAAGAAAAAAAAAAGATTGAAAGAGAGGGGGCCGAAAAAGTGTAAGAGAAGAAAAAAAACATAAAAGATGTACATTGCATGGGATGAGTGCACATGAATATAGATATGAGTCATCATAGTATATTTCTAATAGTTCTAACTCATATGCACACAAATCACATCGTAACAATTATCAAAGAAATTAAGCTTGTGTACAATACCAACTCAATTTGATTTCCCACTATAGATACATATTGACCTAGAAAACTAATATCTATGCATAATCCGTGAGTGGGTCCCATTACATAAATTAATTTAAATGTGCGGGGGCCACTAATTGATTTGCATCTATTAAGAAACCAGACAACGGTCAATAGGCTTGCCTCCTTCCATTAGTGGGGCCCACTCTTAGAAAAAAGGGATTAAGAGAAGGCCATTGGGATTTCATCCAATACTAGAGTCCAATCTTGAAATATATTTAATACGAACTGATGCTCACTACTGGATCCATCCATTTAGGGAAAAAAATTGAAAGGATAGTAAATGAGCAATAGTTTGGATTTCAATCATCGGTAGGGCCCACAAAATATATTTAACATGAGACTCATTGATGATTGAAGATATAAGAAAAAGAAAAAAAACCGTTGATGATTGGAGATCTAAGGAAAAGAAAACAAACCGACTGTAAAGATTTACTTATAATTTAGATAATGGCAAAAAATATGACTCAAATTCAAATGTTCATAAAAATCTTTTATGAGAGAGGTTTTAGGATAGAAAGAGACTTTTTAGGGATGAGGTGGCACCCCTCACCGCCCGCCTCCCCCTTTGCTGTGAAAGACCTATCATTTACAGTAGGAGAAATAAAAAAAAAAGGAACAAAAAAACCCGAACACATGATATAACAAAATAAAAAGACCCGAATGCTTATTGTAGTGCTATTTCATGTGATCTACAGTATAATATAACAAATCTAATTCTGCCTTATTTCCATCCTGTAGAGTCGAATCTCTTCTCTATGAAAAACTTGCTTTTTACATAGGTACTAACTCTAAAAAATAAAAAAATATATATACAAAGTTAATATAGATTAGTTTAATGATTGAAATATACAAGATCATTCCTCAAGATTAAACCAATAAAATCATCAATACAGAATTAACTGAAAACAATTCATAAAAGAGTATTAAACATTAAATCATAGCAAACTTGAAGAAATAAATAATTAAAAAATCATAAAAACATAAAGAAAATAACCTTGAAGAGAACTTCAATGTGTGGCCTACTTATTTAAATCCGAGCTGCTGGATCAATTTTTACCATACATGAGCACTTATTATATTCCAGCACATGCTCTTAGTGAGATTCACTAAGAATGTAACAACATAGAAAATGAGCATAACACAGGCTTGTCTAACTCAAACGGCATTGATTTGATCTTATATTGGATCTGGATTCAAAGTATATATTGTCAAACATATTTGATAAAATACACAAATATAGAGACTTTTAAAGGTGATCTGACCATTTAATACCCCTCCTTGTAAAATGATGAGCAACTCACTAAAATCATAAAATAAGTTTAAAAAAAAAGCACCCCAAAAATAAGTTTTTATAAAAAAGAAGGCTATCAATGCATGACGAGATCCTCTAAAGAAGGCAAATACATAAAAGCCTATTCAACCACATGGGTGTGAGTAAAAGTCTCCGAAAATGAGGGAAAAAATAAAAAATCATTGAAAACGAGAAAAGAATAAAAATATAGATTCACATATCTGTAAAACAATGGTTTGGCCCGAGAGAGGGAAGGGAGTGAGAATGGAAGAAAGGGAAAGAGAGAAAATCGTGGAGAAGATACAATGAATAAAAAAATAGGACGTTGATGATTTGAATTAATGAGAGTAAAACATGGGAGGGACATTTATCTTTCCTAATTTATAGGAATTTATAATTTAAATTAATGAGACAAAACGTGTGAAGGGAGGGGCATTTATCACGTATTTTATCCTTCTCTGATTTATTGGAGATTAAGAATATAATAGTAACCGTATATGTAGAGCTTGACTTAAAGAGGAAACGTTTTATATATTTATTATTTGAGGCCCAAGTGATGTGCAACTCTAAAGTTCTCCAAGAAATGAATAGGCATCAAGGGAGGGAGGTGACATGAAGGTGTAAACCAAAAGGACATTAGAGAAGAAAAGTCGAAATCAATTGAAGTTGATCACAATTGAAGCTTAAAATTAAATGGGCCTGCAGACATCAATGGGCTAGCAGTAAAAATGATTGTAAAATGGGCCATCATTTTCGGAATTCATTAAAGAAATTGTCAAAATCACTTAGCAGTCAAAATTGAGAGGCTCATTTTTCAATTGAACTCAATTGAAAATAGTCCCTTCCACGTGTATAAATTCTTCCAATCCAACCAACTCCATTGTTTAGTCTTTCTATATATTATTCGATATTTTTAGTCAATGCATGTCTTATACAATTTTAGCAGTAGATCGCCTAAGGAAGGAACCAATGATCATTGGGGGAATGAAAGAATATTCCTAAAGTGGGAGCCAATAAAAAATGTGTTGGAGCCGTGAATGGAGACTTAGAAATGTATCGTTGTAGTCAATAAATTTATTCATTAAGTAACTCTGACGAGGGCCAATTTGGCTGCTTACGAAACCCATCGAACTTTGTGTTGTCAACATATTTCTAACAAAATATCTCTCTCTCCTCATGTAAATTGGAAAGGGTTGTGTAGTTTTTTTTTTCTTTTTTCTTTCTTTCTTTCTTTCTTTCTTTTTTTCATATTTTTTTGGTAAAAAAAAGGGTTGTTAGCAAAAACGGGGATCTATAGAATTTGCAAAGCATTATAAGTGACATTCGCCTTAATTAATTTATGCACCCAGCCCCACTACTGTTCGTAGAAGTTTAACACCCATCCGACTTTAGTTTGAGGTTAAAATTTTGTGAACTTTGAGGTGTTCAAAAAAGAACTTCATATGTTGTAGTTGTTGGTTTTTTGTGCATTAAAAAGCACAAGGTTTTTCCTCTTCTTTATCTTTATAGTCTCATATAATAGTTGAGAATTCTTAAAAAAGCATTTATTAGTGTTTTCACTTTTTCTTATAGTGTTTATCTTCGCACATGCATGTGTATTTTTGCATCCTCAGTGGGTCTGGTTTGGGTTGGATCCACTATCCGTTGGGCCCATTGGTCTTTACCGTTGATGTAACGGTTCCATTTTTGAAGTTTTCGTTTTCCCTTTTTTGATTTTCTGGAATTGCTGCTGGGAGCTTTTGTTATTTAGAAATTCGAGTTTCTTCATCAATTAGAGTTCATGGGTGATGAAAATCATTCGATCAGGAAGCCGTCTTATCTTAAGGGTAACATCTGTAAGCCCAATATTACACTTGTGAAGGGGCAAAATCAGCCTAAAGAAAAGAGTCTCCAAAGACGTGATTCGATTGCCAATTGTTCGGTTATTTCTTTTCTTAAACATTTAATTTTAAATTTTAGTTTATTCATAATTTCCGTAAAACTTTTTTTTTCCAACAGTAGTTCCCAATTTTTGCATGTTAGTGGGCTCCTCATAATTGAATGCATGTTAGTGGGCCCCATAGCCTAGGCCATTCCAACTTCTTAAACGAGGGGTTTGTTCCAATAATAAGTCTATTTGCTATATAAATAATAAACAAGCCACAATGAAAAATATAAATTGTGGCCTGTTTGTTGATTAAAGTATATTTTGCACATGCACAGCTTGTAAGTTCGACGCCCAAATGTTTATATTTAATATTATAAAAATTGTAAATTGAGAATATCGACAATTAGGATTGCAAATGGGTATGTGATTGTTCAAAGTATCTATTTTTTAAGTTGATGCCTGATCTAAATACAGCTAATGGGTTTCATGGCAGAAATGGATCCAAATTTATGAAGATGAATCTAGGTTCGGATCCACCATGACTCTGCCATAGATCCAACCCGTTCGCATTCCTATGACTAGAGATGTCAAACGGGCACGGCACGGCACGACAAACCCATAACCTCGGCACAGCACTGCACGGGCCGTGCCTGGTTCGTGCTGGGACGTGCCGAGCCTCCGTGCTCACCGTGCCTCCTATTTCAATTGTGCCACTAACGTTTTTTTGTTTTCATTTCAGTTTCGGTCTTATACTTACAATTAAAATTTTAAACATACACATCAAGAGTAGAATGACACACATATTTAAGTGGTTCGGTCAAACTCGACCTACTCCATCGAGAAGAGAACCATTTAGGTCTTTTCTACTTCAAGGATTACTTTCAAAACCTTTACAATCTTTTCATAGAATAAAAAATGAAAAACAAAAAATAAAAAACTTCTATATTTACAAATTACAATGAAGAAAAAGTAAAAAATTAGATTTGTAGTCGGCTAATGTATTCGGTTGGATCATAATCTTCAAGTTCTTTCAACTCTTGCTTTCTCTTGTCAGCCAAATACTAATCCCGTAGGCAAACACAATACTTTACCACTTTTTCAAATAGATTCGTTCTTTTGTCATCTATCACACGTCCACCTGCACTGAAAGCCTATTTTGATGCTACAGAAGATATTGAAATGGTTAGTAGATCACGAGCCATGGCAGCTCGCACTGGAAACATGGTTTCGTTTTGTTTCTACCAGGCTAAAACATCAAAATTAGATGCATCCGCCATCTGTATTACACTAGAGTCAAGATATAAGGATAACTTTGTCACCGTATTACTTGAGTTGGACGCTCTGGCTATTTTGCAACAATAAAGATCCCACCCAGCTCCACCTGAATGCTTGACTTGTTGAGGGGTGATAGTAACCCCTGTTGTACCCATTTGTTCACAATAAAATTGAAAAAGTATTTCTAATTTTGTGGGTATACGTGAATAAGTATTTAAATTTTGGTGTTGCATACTAGTATTTATTTCTTCAATAAAAAAATTTATGCCATTTAATTTTAATCTAGGATCTAACGCAGCAGCTAAACAAAATGTCATTTGAGCTTTTTTTCCAATAGGGCGTGCCCAAGCATGCCTATTATGCCAGGTCCCTTGGCCTAGCACGGCCCGTGCCTTGGTCCGTGCCATCGGCAATTGACTCGCGTGTACAGCCCGGCCCATTTGACATCTCTACCTAGGACCAATACCATTGATATCTACCATGTAAGTATTGGCAATACATATCTCTGTAATTTCCAATTCTACATATTGGTTATATGATCGTTTCACATCATACAAAATCAGCTGGTAGTATTAGTTAACATCTAATAAAAGCAAAAGGGAAGAAAAAGTACAAAAGAGCGACCCCACCAAATGACTTACAGAATAGCACCCACACAATCAGCTACCCACAAAATCAACAGCGCCCTTTCCCACAGGTTCTGCATCTATTAGAGGTGGGTCAGGTAGAGGGTTTGAATTTTTGCTCCCCGTGCTCGCTTTGCCTAGTTCATAACATAAACATAATTATTAAATGAAATTACGTGCATTTATCGTTATACTGAATTTGAAAGTTTTAAGTCAAACCCCACGTACTGATGGATTTAGATGCAGACACTCCGATGAATTCTAGTGATTGAGAAGCCAAGCGGATCTCTTCACCTCTTATCTCTCCTATGGGATGAAATCAATACGAACCTTAAGGCTCCTTTATCTTATATAGACAAGTCTCAAAGAGTCGCATTTATTAGAGATTTCTCTGCCAAGAAACCCACATCCATTAATCATATTGGGAGTTTTATTGGTGGACCATATCAAGTCTTATATTAAGTGAGATTGTATTCTCTGTTGTTAATATAATGGTGAACATTAATAGGTCGAGATTTGCAATGCTGACTAATGAATTGTAGATGTGAAATTGTATTGATCAAAAGTGGACCACATATTAGGAAAATGGTCTTCATAAAAATACTTATGCATTTCATGCGATTAGTTCTCTTTTAGATTTAGATCAGCTTTGATTGGAAATTTCTCTATCAGATTCTGTCAATTATCTTTTAATCCATAAAGGTTTTATATCCTACACACTTTTGGTTATTGACAGGAGCCAAAATTATATATATATATTATAAATTTCTTATCCCAGTATAAATCAAAATGTCTAATCTTGTTAAATAACAATGATTTTTTTCTTTTTTTTTTTTTTTGCATGTGCATGCTTTTCTAGTCTCATATCCTAAGCCCATCATTGGCTGAATGTGTCTGAGTGAGACAATTTGAGTCCAATCCTATGCTTTATCCCTGTGATCTTGTTAGCTGGTTAATACTTATTTAAAAGAAGATCCCATTGATATAAGATACAACTAAGTTTGATTTGCCAGACTAAACACCTTAGTCGGCTCTTCTTTTCATGATCCTCTGAATAATACATTATAGTATAATAACACAAACACAAATATAAATATAAAAAATATGAAAATTAGGCAATTATTGTTTATTTAAAGTTTTACTTTAAGTGAAACACCTAATGAGCAATGAAAAAGTGTAAAACATTAATTTAAGAAAATTCTATTTATTCCAAAGCCTAACAACTTGTTGGCATGCAGAGTGGTATCACACATCACCAAAACAAGAAAACAAAGAAGCTGATGCCATCTAGGTCTTGAATAGTTCTGTCTTTTTTAAATAAATATCCAATAAGTGATCATTCTGTAAGAGATCTCTCTCTGTGGCCAAAGCTCTTCTGTAGAAAGTCATTATTCTAATCAATTCTTCTTTTTAATATGAAGTTAGATTGCATTATTTGTTGCCTTTGTATCTTACAGGTGTGAGAATCTTAATTTCTTAATTGTTTCTTTCAATTACACTGATTAAAATTCAAAAGTAAAGACAAGCATTTTGAGAGAATCAATTCCAAATTAAAAATGCTCTTAACAATGGTAAAGGCATAGCTTTTCAATGGAGGGGTCATCATAGTAAACAATAATAATTAGTTAACTTTGCTCTTAACAGGTTTGTTCTGAGTCAAGCATACATGGAGCCATATAATTGACCGGCCATTATGGTCCGTCAATATAAATTTATTTTTAGTTACATAAATTGAGGGGTGGCAAAATATGACTCAACTAATTAACTTGATTTGTCAAACCTAGCCTATAAAAATATATGGGTCAATCACCAGTCTGATTTTTTTTACCCCCATAGAAAGGGCCGGGTTAGGGTTATCCCGCTTGACCCATATAACTTCTCCTTATAAGTCATTTTCAAAAGGTTCCAATAAAATTAATTTAGAGTGTTACCTTAAAACATAAAGAAATAATCATATTAATGGGGCTAGCTCTCCTAAGCTCAAGCTTAGGATAAGGTAAGTTCAAGTGTGTGGTGGAGCCCACTTGGGTACCCTTCATGGGGATGGAGATGAAGGGAATTTCAAGGACTCTATAGGATCCTCTTGTCTGCAAAAAATTAGCCACAACCGTGATTTTTATCATCTCCATATGGGCCCAAAAGTTTAATGGTCAATAGTCCATTTAGATCGAAACATAGTCAATCCAACGGTCCAATAAATTCGGATCTGACCAAAACTTGATGGACATGTGCAATTTAGGGGGGTCATGTGTTTAGTCCATTTGGATGGACCAAAGGTGAGCCCCACAAGCATGAGCTTACAAAATTTTCTCCTAAGCTCAAGCCTTGCTCCATATCAATATCTTATTTAGATTCCAAAAAGAAAAGGTGTAATACAATATTATCAATTCCAAAATAATTTTTAAAATATTTTTAGACGAATCTGAGAAAAAAATTAACACGGTGTCTTGTCGGATAGATTGTTAGATGTAAGTAGTCCCCATGACCACATCTCTAATAATCACAGGGCCCACTTTGAGTCAGATGATAAGCTTTCCCCTTTTTAGTTTTGATTTTGATTTCTTTTTTGGGAAGAAATGTCTCTTGGGTGGTTTATAAAAAGGGTTTTTCGGTCCTCTCTCTTGACTCACCGGTTTTGTAAAAGTACCCATTAACTCTGATGCATCTTGGAGTGAGGGACAAGGGAGATAGGAGAAAACTCAAAGGCTATTGATCTCTCAACAGGACGAGCTTTATATCAATCCATAACACTCATCATCAAGATCATGGCTCAAGGTATGCTTTTAGTCTTTTGGATTATCTATTGTTTAATGCATAGATCAAGATCCTTATGTTTGATTTGAGTTGCAAACCATATTAGATCTTACAATTGGTATCAGAGACAAGTTCTTGATTTATGCATCAGCAACCTTTTTTCGTCATCACCCTTTTCTTTTGAAGATTTGGGATGAGATTTTGGTGATATGTGATTATCTTCTTCACATCTAAGTTCTCATATATCATGCTTGATTATCTAGCACAAATTTTCGCATTTTTTGTATTCACTGGGTGTGAATGATCTATTGGCTTTGATTCACCCAACTTTATTGGCTCGAGATCACTTAGATTTGTCATGATCAGAGTTAGATGAGGCATATGATCAGTTATGGTCCATCATGATCCGACCTTATCTCTAATAGGCATATCTTATCCCACTTTATTTAAGTGATCATATCAGATCGATTGAATTTGTTTGGGTCACATGTTCGTCGTCAACAGCGTTCGCCTGTTACTTGGTCTTAGATTCCCATTTTCTATTCTTTTTTAAGGTTTCTGGCATTTGTTGCTCAGTTTCCTAAGCTTGTAAATCTCAAAATTCATATGAAGAATTCCTCAAACTCAAGTGATAATTCACGACACCACTGGGAAATGAGATTGATTGCATTCAGTTGTAATTATTCAGGTGTTTTTTTGTTTTTTTTTGGCTATAAGGATAATTTCATTGAAAGAAAAAAAAAAAAAAAAAAAAAAGCAGAAACAGTGGAGGAAAAAAAAACGTGGGTCTAAAAGGGACCCCCAAAAAGCAAAGACTAAAGAGCAAAGGAGAGAAATTCAGGAGTTGAATTAGGGTAATTCTGGGGTTATACATCATGCAATTGGAGTGAAGTTGAATTGTTCTTTGTGGGGCGACCCACACTCTTATTATTATTATTATTATTATTTTTAAAGGAGTTAAATTTATGCTTTCTCCTATTTCTGATGTGGTAATTGGTAATCATGCTTTGCTGCAGTCCACTTTGGAATAGTGATAGTTTGAGTGAATATGTTCTCATTTTCCATGAAAGGTGAAATGCCAATGCTGGCTATAGATGCCGTGGTAGTGTCACTTCAACTTTTTTATATGGATAACATGCACAAGTTGTTATAGTATTATACGCCACAGAGAATAGATGATGAATCATGCTACAAAATCCCCCCTTTTTTTGGGCTCATTGAAGGGAACTTCCCTTTTTTTTTTTTTTTTGGCAATTAGATCTGTTTAGTCAATTGAAAGTGTAATAGATCATAATTGTGACAACTGATTGATAGATTATCAAGATTTCTGTTGAATCATCTTGTAGCTCCTCTTGTGAAATACTTCTTATTGTTTGTACTTTGTACTGCTATTTTAGTTCTGGCCATTTGGTTAAATGGTTTTGTTTTCCGTAAAATGTCTTAACATAGGCGGAGATGAACCATAATAGATTTTAGGCCCACCCTGGGTTTCATTCTGAGACTTTTATAAACTCAAATTAATCAGCGTCTTTTTTTTTTTTTTTTTTTAAACGAAGACTTGTAATATTATCTTTTAAACGTCTAACTTTAGCCTTTATGTGCACTACATCATTTATATGCATAGCTATTTTCACAATTTTAAGAGGAAGATGCCCAAGTACAATTTTCAGAGGATGATGCCCAAGTAGAGCGTGACACTAATGTCGAGGAAGAACATGGAGAAAACGCTTATACATTTGATATTATAGATAGGATAGAGATGAATGCAAAGAGGAATTCAATTGCTGATGCCATTAGGCGAGATGATTCTTCCTATGCTTGATTTTTATCTTCTTATGTCATGGTTCTTGTTTTTTTTTTTTTCCTGATTAATTGAATGGGCTGTGATGATGAATGCATTGGACTTTGCACATGAGGATTGTCAACTTTTTAGTTGAGACTTGATTTGTTGGCTTGATGGATTATTATTTGATGACAGTATAAATCTCAACCTATTTGGAGTGATGGTGTGTGATGGTGCGATTTTCAATTTGTTTGAGAGATGGTGTCTGGTGGTATGTAATGGTGTGTGATGATGAAATGATGGAGATATTGTGTAATTGTGTTTGATGTTGTGATTTTTAAATTATTTAAAGGTTATAGGCCACGCTTTGATGGAAATTGTTGCGACCCTGGACTGGGTTACCGACCTAATCCGGGATCGGCAATCTAAATGATGCCGTGCCAAGTGCATTAGTTTTTTGGCTAATATGTACACGGATTTAATAATGACATCATACCATCCATGCACATGATTTCCCACAGGTGTCCGCAGTGATGATACCGCACGTACAAGGCATTTTTATTCAAGGTGCGGAAGCGTGTAACAAATCAAATTCGTACTTCATTTCATAATCAAAGAGATACAACATGATGTCAGAGTGAGCAATGATCTTTATAGTATTTCCCAAAAAGGTAAAGTTAAATATTTATACAAAAGATCAGTTAAATTATCACTCCCAAAAAAAATAAAGGCCAACAAAGGCCACTACAACCAAAAGAATTCCCAAAAATATATTAGTTACAATCCCCAAAATGTTTCGTATCTCAAGGCTTGACCGAGTGTCTAAACGACGTCGTCATCCTGTCATTTTCCTACTCGTTGAGGCTTTCCAGCCGCCTCCTCTGGCTCCTCCTCGGGATAACCGGCATTTGGACCTGAGTACCAAAAGAATAGGTCAGACACGATGGTCTAGCAAGTAGGTGAAAAGATATAACAATACAACAGTATTTAAAAATTACCTTGGAAAAACATTGAAACCTACCTTAACAATAATTTTCATTTAAGAGAGTGCATCATTTATTAAAAATCACAAGTGCAATATGAAAACATATAAAGATACCAAAGAACAAGGAACTAGCAAGATGACAACCACACAAAGCTAAATCATCTATTACTAAAGTAATGAGAGCACATCGGGACGTTGATCTCAAATACACGAAGTGATGAGAGTCAATGAAATATATAAATATATATAACTATATGGGACCATGGCCGCAGATCGGGTATCGAGACGAGATGGGATCCAGGCTGCAGCTGGCGGGAACGGGAGGGGGACATCCAAGTTGGTAGATCAAGCCGACAAGGTCATCTAAGTTTAGTGGTGCCGACTCATAGGTCATATGAAGGAAATCGGGACATGTACAAATATCTATATGCTGTAACACATAAACGGGGTGCCCATAGGCACAAATATCACTTTATTATCGGGCAATACATAACAGGGCTAGCCAAAATGCTAAAAATGAAATCTCTGTATTTTCGGGGTATGACTATTCATGTAGTGTGAATTTCGGGAGAAGTGTATATGAAATTTCGAGTAAAATAAAACATAAATGGATTTCCTATAAATTGCCGAACCAATCATTGAGGGTTCAAGATTTAAATCAATGTGAACAAGGATCCCGTATGTCAGTTTCGATATAGACTTGGTACTCCATGAGATTTGGAGACATTCTGAGCTCCCTATACACATTGGTAAGCCCAAAATCCCTCAATGAATCTCCGTGATGGGGTTTCTTCCTCAAACGGAGCACTATACATCAACTCCTAGGTCTCCCCATCGCATTTGGTCTCCAAACCGGCTTCTCCCAAGCATATAAATATCATTCCCATTCTCCCAACACAGACCCAGGTCGACAGTGCACATGGCTCGAGCAGACCTAAAGTTGGCTCGAGCCAGGAGATCTTTGGGTGGGGTTTACTCGAGCGAACTGTTACAAAATCTGTTTCTGATATTCAGTTCAGCTCCTTCCTTTCTTCTCTTGCAAATCTCTATGAAGCTCCCTTTCTACACATATATGAGGGGCTCATGACCTCCTCTAAACCACACATAATCCACCATCAAAATCTCCCACAAATTTCATCAAAACCCCTCCTTTCCATCCACATTCAATACCAATAGAAGACCCATCATTCATGAAATCCATTTACAACCTAAAGCAAGCTTTCATCAAAATAAATACGTACATTTCCATGAGATGAAACAAGAGAAGGGACTCATCAATATCCCTTTTCAAGCAATAAAACCATAGCAAGATAGATGGATGAAAACACATATACAATCACTAAAAATGATTGCTGCGAATCAAAAATCTTTTTCTAAAACATGTAACATTAAAAACTCATCATTTCATCCACTTGCCTTGGGTCCCAAAGTGGCTAAGCAACTCCTAATCACCCTCTCCATGCCACAATCTCCAAGCTACACAAAAAACCCCAAAACAAAAACCCATTTAGAAACCTAAATGGTCAAAACAAGGAATGGGGAAGAAAAGGCTTGCAATAATGGAGGTGGAGCTTCTCTAAAGTTAGGAAAACCCAAATCTAAAGGATGAAAAGCGGATCTTAGTTGGAAGGTCTTCAAATGGACAGTATGAGCTCAAAGGAGACTCTAGTGGGGCTGGATTCCTCCACAAATGGTATCAATAAGGAGTTTTCAAGGTGAGGAAGAGGGTAGTGAAGCCTCATTCTCCATTGGTGCAAGATTGGAGTGGAAGAGAGATGAAGAAGCAAGAAGAAGAGAGGAAAGAAAACCTTAAGCAGCGCAGCCACTCCTCCCATGTTTTTGAGCCAAGAAGAAGGGGAAAGTGGAATGGGTTCTCTTTTATAGCAAATAAAGACGGGTCTAACTACTAGCAACGTTTGTTGGGCTAAGAACATGGTTTTTCGGGCCTCGAATGAGTTCGACTAAGAAGGGAAAAGTAGTTGTAAAAAAATCTAGTTTTTAAAAAGTATATATATCAAGGGTTTTGGAGACATCGAATTTTGAGTCCAAATTTGGTGTAAAAAGACTATTTTGCCCTCGAAGTTGTAAAAGTCGTGTCTCTGGGTCTCGAACGGGGACCACAGCTTAAAATCTCGGTCTCGGTTGCGGTATCGGCTGGGCCAAAAAATCGATATCACATCAGTATCGGTCGCGGATATCGGTCCGTCACGGTCGTCACGATGTGGATTTTCTTTTTAATAAAAAAAAAATCGCAAAAATATTCAAAAAAATCCAGAATATTAGAACATGCTGGAAAACAATATTTTTTTCCATTAGTAAAAACAATAAATTAAAATCTCGGTCACCTTAAGTTAGGAGTCCTATATGTGTCGCAGTTCGCTGCCTTCTCCAGTATTTCATATAATGCAACCATTATTGATGCTCATGATCAATTTATTAGTGTAAAATATAAGAAAATAAAGATAACATAATAATTATTTATACATTATTAATAAGCTATTAGTATTTACTATTTAGTATCATAAATACTCCAACAATTTTTTTTCTTTTAAAGTAGAAGATTTAAAAAAAAAAAAACATCACCCAAAATCATGTTTATAAGTAGATCTAGCATGAAAGTGTGTAGATCTAAGTGCATAACACAACATAAACCCAAAAATACATGCCAATGATCGTTTCATTCATTTTTATGCTTTATCGAAAAATAAAAAATAAAAATACATAATAGTAAAAATAAGGGAGTTAATTTGATTTTCTCTTACTAAATAAAATGATTTCTTCAAGAAATAGAGTTGGAAGTTGGAAATATATAAGAGAAAGAGCTATGGAGACATGGTTGCTCTAAGAAGATGAGGGAAGAGGAGAAGAAAATAGAAAAATAGGGAAAAAGTCACAAAAAAATCAAGGTTTTTAAACATTATTCATCTCAACCGATATTTTCAAAATATCGGTTGAGATATCGGTAATATCGGCCTAGATATCGGTTAAACCGATATTTTGCCTGACTCGGTATCGCAGCAAAATATCGTCGCGGTATGGGCCGATACCGATTTATATCGGCCGAGATTTTAAACCATGACGAGAACGGATTCAACATAAAAGTTGAAAAGGTTAACGAGATAAGTTAAACGGAGTTAAAACATGTATTTTTCGGAAATCCAGAATAAACCCCATGTACACGCAAAGTCACTAAGAGAACCCCCAACCCCCCCACCACCTCCCCCAACTAACACACAAATTAATTAGTGCTAATTGTAGTCACTCGAGTCAAGGTCTTACATAAATGGTTGTAGTTTTAAAATAACAGGAGATTATGATGTTATGGTATGTGTGTAGATAATGGATGTGATCTTCAATGGGTCTATGTTGAATGGGAACTTGAGGGCCCATGTTGCATGTGTTCTTGAATAATATATGAAGGTGGGAAATATGCATAAGTTCATTTTTTACATAATGACAGAAACTACCCATCTAAAAAGAGGCAAATCCCTCTAAAAAGAGAAAAATAGAGGGCATACCAAATGATTTATTTAAAGTAGATCCATTCATTACCAAATACATTTTGTTATTCTGGCCTCTTTTTTTTAATGGCTCTATTTTGAATGGTCTGTCAGGAAAATAGTAGAGATGTCAAACAAGGGCTTAGTTATCCACTAATTCCAAGCTTCCTTTTTTTTTTTTTTTTTTAATTTAAATACATTTATTTGAGAATTGAATGTGATTGGACCTTAAATGGATGGAATGGGTTGTTTTAGAAATGGAGTGTGGATGTTTGGAGGTGCCAAAAGGGTGAATTCTAAAGCTATGCGATGAGATCTTACGGTGGGACCCCCACTCATATTTAAGTGAAATTTAGAGAGCCTCAAAGCATATAAGATGGAGTCTGGATCCTCTATCATAGGTGTTATATGCTTCCCATGAGTGGACTATTTGCGTCATGCCACGGTCCACAAGGAAACTACGTCAACCGCCCACTAATCAGTCTCTAACAAGTTCAATGAGTTTTCAAATTATATATATAAAGACTGCAGCCCTTTTCATGACAGAGCGACACGTGGCGCATCCTCAAACTTTTTGCAATGTTGTATTCCGGAATTACCCTTCTAATCTAATATCACGAAACTAACTAAAATTCTCCAATACTCTATCATCTAAAAGGTCTCAATGCAAATCTAAGATATTATTGAATTAAGATACTTATCCCTTCCCTAAAACATAGCATACAATAATAACCACTCTTTAGTTACCTTCAATGAGCCCCACGTATTATTAAACTCACAAATAAAAAACTAAAGGCTTTTTTGTTATGATTTTAGTGATAGGTGGACATGTATATATTAAATGTTGTTGCAGATCAATTTGTGGAACCCTCATCATGTTAGATCCAAGTTGCATAAATATGGGGCACTTTCATTGACGGTATTTTGCTACTTTTTTTTTGTTATTTTTCTTTCAGTATTTGGTGTGGTTAATCCATGGGGACCATCATGGAAGCCAGTCAATTTCAAAATCCACACTTAATATATAATCATTTATATTTACTAATTTAAGAAAATAAGTCTAAGAGTCCATTATGAAAGCCAAATCATTTTTCTTTCCAAACTCACAATTTACAGGGGCACTTTCATAGGCTGTATTTTGCTATTTTTTCTCCTTATTTTCCTTTCAATATTCAGTAAGATTAATCTGTGGGGCCCATTGTGGACATTTTTTTTCCTTATTTTTCTTTAGATATTTGGTAGGATTAATTAATCTGTGGGGCCCATTTTGGAAGCCAATTAATTTTAAAATTCATATTTAATTAAAAAATAATGCTCAATTTATGTCTAAGCACAAATATAATCAAATCAAGGTCCTAAAATCTTTACTATTTACTTAATCTTTTCCTAAAATTTTCCAACTACCTAAAATTTCTCCAATGAGTTTCCATCTTTATTATGAGTTATATATTAATATTCATTTATAATTTATTTAAATATTTAAAAATATTTCTAATTAAAAACTTAAATGATTTTTAATTATGGCATGCTTTGGGCGCAGGCCTATTGCACTATTTTTATATATAATGACAGCAACCTCTTCATGAGAGAGAGGCACGTGGCGTGCTTTCTGCCTCTCCCACAGATACTCTTAAAATAATAAAGACATAACCATTTTCAAATTTAAACGGCTTATCCACTCCCTCACCATTCTTCCCTAAAACGTAGTACATAATAGTAGTTTCTCTGTGAACCTTACCAAAATCAATTTTCTATATATAACATTCACCATTTACATTAAATGGGCCCCACATATTACCAAACAGAGAAAAAAAAGGTAGAAATGTTATTTGAAGGCTTATACATTTCCTCACCATTCTTCCCTAAAACATAGCATATAATAGTAGTTTCTCTTTGGACCCTACCAAAATCTATGAGTCCCATTATGAAATCCAAATCTTTTCTTTTTCCAAACTCACAATTTACGGAGGCCACTTTTTTTTGCTATACCAACACTAAGAGCTTTTTTTATACCGGAATGGGGGCCACTTTCATCGGCCATATTTTACTACTTTTTTCTACTTATTTTCCTTTCAATATTAAGTAAGATTAATCTGTGGGGCCCATTATGGACTTTTTTCTCCTTATTTTTCTTTGGATCATTGGTATGATTAATTAATCTATGAGGCCTATTGTGGAAGTCATGATTGATTCCAGAATCCACATTTATTTCTAAAATGACAATCAGTTTATGACTATGCACAAATATAATTAAATCAAGGTCCTAAAATCTTTACTATTTACTTGATCTTTCTCTAAAATTTTCCAGCTACTTAAAATTTCTCTAATGAGTCTTTATATTTATTATGAATTATATGTTAATATTCATTTACAATTTATTTAAATATTTATAAATATTTCTAATTAAAAATTTTAATGATTTTTTTTATTAATTACATGCAGGCCTACTGCACTAGTAATAAAGAAAAGGTGCAAGAGGTTCTCATAGAAAAGTGAAACTAAAATACAAGATCAAGTGTCACCTGAGAAATCTCATTCGCGTCCAATACTTCCTTAGGTCATCTCCTCTTAATTGGAATGACTTCTCCATCGCCAGAGAAGACAGTACATGCAACAACACGAAGTTCAATCATGCAGTTGGACGAACTGATATTAGAGTGCATTCTACTAGATCCCATATAAAAGAAAGGAGTTTATTTCCGAAGATTTAGATTTTTAATTAGTACGTTACAGGCACATGGGAGCGGTCTCACCCATCGAATCATGGTGCGCTTACCAAACCTTTATGAAAATTTTGGAGCCGCTTTAAAATATTCAATAAAAATAATGGGTCAACCCTCAAAATCCACATAAAAATTGAAGGTTGTAGATGCAATGAAAGCACGGATCTATAAGAGCATGAGTTTTCATCTTTATTATGAATTATATGTTAATATTTATTTACAATTTATTTAAATATTTATAAATATTTCTAATTAAAAATTTTAATAATTTTTTTTATTACACGCAAGCCTATTGCAGTAGTAATAAATAAAAGGTGCAAGAGGTTCTCATAGAAAAGTGAAACTAAAATTCAAGATCAAGTCTCGCCTGAGAAATCTCATTCGCGTCCAATGCTTTCCCAGGTCATCTCCTCTTAATTGGAATGACTTCTCCATCGTCAGATAAGACAGTGCATGCAACACGAAGTTCAATCATGCAGTTGGACAAACTTGTATTAGAGTGAGATTTTGCTAGATCCCATATAAAAGAAATGAGTTTATTTCCAAAGATCTAGATTTTTAATAAGTACGTTACAAGCACAGGGGAGCGGTCTCACCCATTGAACCATGGTGCGCTTACCAAACCTTTATGAAAATTTTGGAGCCGCTTCAAAATATTCAATAAAAATGATGGGTCAACTCTCAAAATCCACATGAAAATTGAAGGTTGTAGATGCAACAGAAGCAAGGATTTATAAGAGCTGTCTGCTACAAACGCGATAAGGACAGCGTCGGCTTGTATCAGGCATTGGTATGGAGATTTGTGACTATCTATGAGAGATCAGTCACGTATGATTCACTTTTCAAGATCCAAGGGCAAGGATGGACACCCTGGATGTAAAAGATGATGAAGGAAAATTGTACACCTAGTGGAAGGAAGATGATTTGTTGAAAGTAATGCCAATTATATCTCTCATGTCTATATATAGCCATTTGGCTAATGAGATTTCTTGTGAGGGGTGTCTCTTTGTGAGTGGGGTCCACCAACATGTAAACACAAGTGAGCCCCATCACAAATGCCAACATCTCCCACTCGCACTGAACAAGTTTCATTCCATTATATCACTAATTTCCATCATCAAATTCCACAAAGTAAAAATGGACCTGAAGAGTGGGACCTCCACGATGCCTATTCACGGGGAGAATGTAAATTAAGTCACCATCTGACTAGAATACACCAACTCACCGACATGTCAGTCTGCCTTAGATACTCTCATGACCACACCAGATTGGATATTGACTCATATCCTTGAGTCGTGTTCAACACACATACGTGTTTATTCAACTTATCAAGTAAAAGACTCTTTACAAACATTTCTTTTTATAAAATAACATATTTATACATATATATATATATATATATATATAATTTAAAAAATTATCTGTCTTAAAACTTTTAAAATACTCGATATAGCCCGGGCTGATAAGTATCGTAAGCACGTATAAACTAAAGTGTGATGTCAAGGGGTCTTCCCATGGACTTGCGAGGGTCAGAATCAACCAAGCAGCTTTCCTAGCACGGTGGCTCGTAGGCTCCTATGTCGCCTTGGTACAACCGCAGCTAAAGTAGTATCACCGATCTCATCTTTTCAAAACTATCAATTTCCAAACTATCAATTAGAGTCCCCACCCCTCAAACCAGATACAATCAATTAGAGTCCGCACACCTCAAACTAAATTCCTGCGTCTGTCAATGGCACAGGGAACTGATCAACCGATGCTTTTTTTTCCATAGGCACTTTAGATTACTGTTAGGGCACGTTTGGGAACGGTCAGAGGGTAGGATTCCTCGCCCAAAATCCATGATCGCGCGGATTTTTATGTTTGGTTCAGCACGGACTTCACTAAGATGGACTGAAGACTTCTGCTCTTCTAAATATTTCAAGAGTCTCACCTCCCCCCTTAGGATCCGTGGAATCATCCCCATCAAGGATTTGCGGAGCTACAGTGTTCCTGGACGGTAATATAGGGCAGACCGGTTTTTGCGTTTTTTTGGTTTTTATGGGCCCCATAATCAAGATCTGAACCGATGATTGTGTTAAGAAGGTCCATAACGGCTATGTCCCAAAATTTCAACCGTTGATTCATCTTAGATCTTGTGATATTTGCAAAACCGTGAGGGACAGTGACGATAAGTTAAGGACAGTTACAGTAAGTGTAATGTAGCCCTAATAAGTTTTTGCTTTGGGAATGTACCTTTTAGATTCCCTAATCAAGATCCAAACCGTTAGTCATCTTTAAAAACTCCAAAACGGCCACCTCACCAAATATCAGCCGTTAATTCATCTTATATCTCCAGATATGTGCCAAAACGCCTTACTGTGCATACTATTATTGAAAACAGTCCTTTTTTTCTCATTTCTAGGTTTATGTGGGGTCCACGATCAAGATCCAAACCGGTCATTAGTTCTAGAAGGTCGAACACGGCAAGGTGACCAAATATCATCCGTTGATTCCTCTTATATCTCGAGATATGTGCCAAAACGTCTTACTGTGCATACTATTATTGAAAAACAGTCCGTGTTTTCTCATTTCTGGGTTTATGTGGGGTCCACGATCAAGATCCAAACCGGTCATTAGTTCTAGAAGGTCGAACACGGCTATGTGACCAAATATCATCCGTTGATTCCTCTTATATCTCGAGATATGTGCCAAAAACAGTCCGTGTTTACAAATGCAGGAAGGTATGTCTGTTTCAACTCACCTTGATTCTTTCACAAAAGTTATCATGGATCTGGAAAATATCAATATTGAAATTGATGATGAGAATCAAGTTATCATGTTTTTTTGCTCGTTACCACCCTCATATGAGCATTTTGTTGATACCATGATGTATGGTAGAGATACTTTGTCCAAAGAGGATGTAGAGGCAGCCTTGAACTCTAAGGAGTTGAAGAAAAAGGTTGCGGTTGACAATGATGGGATTGACGAGTTGCTAGAAAAGGCGTACGGTCAGATTCTGTTATGTTTTAGCGATGGTGTACTGCGAAAGGTTGCTCAGGAGAAAACTGCTACTAGCATATGATAGAAGTTGGAGAACTTGTACATCACGAAGTCTCTCACGAATCGCTTGTACCTGAAGAAGCGATTATTCACATTACAAATGCAGGAAGGTATGTCTGTTTCAACTCACCTTGATTCTTTCACAAAAGTTATCATGGATCTGGAAAATATCAATATTGAAATTGATGATGAGGATCAAGTTATCATGTTGTTTTGCTCGTTACCACCCTCATATGAGCATTTTGTTGATACCATGATGTATGGTAGAGATACTCTGTCCAAAGAGGATGTAGAGGCAGCCTTGAACTCTAAGGAGTTGAAGAAAAAGGTTGCGGTTGACAATGATGGTTCGAGTGAAGATTTGGTAGTACAAGGAAGAACAAAAGACTCCAGTAGTAAGGGCAAGCATAGATCCAACAGGAAAAATATTGAATGTTATTATTGCCATAATAAAGGGCACATTAGAAAAAACTGTCCCGAAAGGGAAAGGAAAGGAAAAGAAATAATAGAAGATTCGTCATCTGATGATTCAATCAGTATTGCAGATGGAAGATCAGATTATGTTTCAAACAATGCACTTTCTGTGATTGAAAATGAAATTCGTCGTCAGAATGAATGGATTCTTGATTCAAGTTGTTCCTACCACATATGTCCCAATAAGGACTGGTTTACCACTTATAGAGAAATCGACGGTGGTAATGTCTTGATGGGCAACAATGTTGCATCTAAGACGGTTGGAATTGGAACAGTGAAAATCAAGATACATGATGGAATTGTTAGAGCGTTGGCAGAGGTTCGGCATGTTCCTGATCTGAAAAAGAATCTTGTTTCTCTTGGTGCCTTGGACTTTGACGTTTATAAGTTCTCGGCTGAAGGTGGAGTTATGAAGGTTGTGAATAGTGCTCTGGTTCTTATGAGAGGCAATAAAGTTGGAAACTTGTATGTTTTGTCCAAAAATACTGTTACAGGTGGAGCTGCAATGTCTTCCTCAGATGACCATGAATCTGTCTCAACACGCTGATGTCACTTACGCCTGGGTCACATGAGTGAGAAGGGATTGACAATACTGAATAATCGGAATTTGCTATGTGGCACAAAGACATGTAAGTTGGATTTCTGTAAGAGATGCATTTTCGGAAAGAATTGAAAAGTCAGTTTCAAAACATGTATTCATCGCACGAAAGGTATCCTTGATTATATTCATTCAGATATATCGGGGCCTTCTAAGGTTTACTCTAAGGGCAGGTTCCGGTTTATGCTGACTTTTATTAATGATTATTCAAGAAAAGTCTGATTTATGCTCTGAAGACGAAAGATCAGACCTTTATTACATTTAAGCAATGGAAGGAAATGGTTGAGAAACAAACTGGCAGGAAGGTAAAGAAGTTGAGGACATGTAATGGCAAGGAGTACAGAACGACAGAGCTTGATAACTATTGCAAAGATCATAGCATAGTTCAGCATTACACCACTACAGAAACTTCGCAGCAGAATGGAGTTGCAAACAGGATGAACATAAAAATCTTGAAAAGAACTCGTTGTATGTTGTTTACTGCAAGATTGTCCAAGGACTTTTGGACTGAGGCAATAAATGCTGTGAGCTACTTGATAAATAGGTCTCAACACACAAAGATTGGTTGCGAAACACCGGAAGAAATGTGGTTAGGTAATCCGGCTGATTATTCTAACTTGAGGATCTTCGGTTGTCCGGCTTATGCTAGCGTGAAAACCAATAAGTTAGAACCAAGGACTGTAAAGTGCATCTTGGTGGGATATGCTTCTAGGGTAAAAGGATACAGGTTGTGGTGTATCGATCAGGATTCCCTCGTCCCAGAATACAGGAGATAGTCAGACTGTGCAGCAGATGCAGCGAACAGAGCCGCAGATGCCACAGACAGGTAGACCGCAGAGAGAAAGGGAAACCGCCGGTTAGATACGGTTTTGAGAATATGACGACGCATGCGCCGACATCAGACAGTAGCCGTGATGATATGGTTGCATATGCATTGACGACTAAATCTCTTAAATTAATGGAAGGGTTGGAAAGTAGTCAACAGGCAGCAACTATGACAGAAGAGATAGAATCTCTTGATGAGGAAAATCAGGCCATCGGATCCAAGCTGTTCTACGAGGAAGAGGAATGAGCTTTCAGTGCAGGCAGAGTGCAATTTAAGGTTCTTGATCATGTATGTAGTTTGAAGAAATCATTGTATAAGTCGAAGCAAGCTTCTAAACAATGGAACAAGCGATTTGGTACTTTCATGAAGGAATGGGTTAAATTCAAGTTCAAGCATTGCTTGAACTTGATTGATGTGCTCAGTATCTGAATGCCCTAAGGGGTAGGTGGAGACGGTGAGACATGTTTTGTGCATGAGGATCAGCTTCAATGTTTGCCAAGGTGGAGATTTATTAGTTTGTATGGCTCAATAGAAATTAATAAATCTTGGTTAACCAAGCCCCTGGATTGCCCAACTTGTACTGTAATTAGAAGTAAGCCTGTTATAGATCTACTGCGATTAAGTAGTATTTGGGTGTAGCAGGGTTTTGGGGCTGATATTATAAATAGAGACTAAGAGTATCTAAGATGTATACCTTTTCTAATTGCATAGTGAATTCTCTCGTCTTTCCCCGTGAGCATAGGCCAAAAGCCGAACCACGTAAATATATGTATTATCTTGTACGTGATTGATCTCTTCTCATAGGCCCTAGATCACAACACAAGTTTTGCATAGTTCTAAATATAATTTAATCGGCCATGATGTTGTGTTTCGAAAGATGAATCAATTTGTGGTGTCTGGTTTTGAGATTGTATAGTTGCCTCCTCTGTGGGTTTTTTTGGGGGCTTTTCAAGCCCACGTATCCGCTTCTCTTAATAATATGCATTTGCCTTTCAGCACCCAAAAATACATGACATGACTTATGATTTATGCTATGTTATCAGCGGCAATCTAAAAAAAAAATTCACTGATCGGATAGGTTTTCGCTGAGAACATTTTACATGCAACAAGCCAAAGAAAGAGGAATGCAAGGGTTTCTCAATGCACTTCGGAATCTCTCACAAGTCTCCATTATTAAAAAAAATCTCAAGTCTCAACTTAGTATGAATTAATAATAAAAAAAATCAATGCCTTTTCCTCCTGCATTGTGGTTCGTCAGCTACAGAAATCCAAGAACTCAATTCTGAGGGTGAAAACTAGATTCATTAGGACTCAATCCCTTGATAGCCAAACAGAATGGATCCCCAATATCATTCTTATCAATTCAAAGAAATCACAACTGGATACTAACATGTAGGCTTCATGCTGAGTGAGTACGATTCTACTTCAAACAAAAGAAATCAAGAAACCAATGAAGTCGCAGGAAATTAAACATTTAGAAGCATTCAGGAATCAGTAATGTACCCAAATAATGGCAAGATAAGACTTTGCAGATCAACAATAATATAATGGTGCAATTGAACTATATTTGCGTTCTACCCAAACAGGTATTCCTGTTTAATTTCTCCAGCTTTCTTGATGATTTTATGTTCAGCAAAACATCACTCAAGACCCAGGGAAAGCTCAAGAAATGAGTACCTGAAGAGTAATCTGGGTGGTATGTCACATGATACCCAAGCAGATGCCATTTTTGAACGCTCGTGATTTTCACACCCACTCTTGAACCACGCTTTGCGGCCTCCTGCAAACTCCTGGCTGCAGCCAAAATCCTGTCCTTCATTTCACCATATTTCCTATTATCTCTCCGCAAATATGTTGACCGCTTCCTTAAATTACCAGTCAATATCTCATCTTCGCACTCTGCTCCATAAAAGTTCATCAATGCACCCAACTTCTCTGCATATAGATTCTTGTAATTTTCTGCAGCAACTATAAATGCCTCAAAACCGGAGACTACAAGATCTTCATCATATGCGGCTCGTGTAACTGTTTCCAACCAGATCAACTCAGTCTTTTGCTCCTTGCGATGGTTGATGGTCGCACGGTAGAGCTTACCTAATATTCCAGGTGATGTGTACATCGGCCGGTCTGTCCTCTCCAAGAAATCCGGATATTCTCTTGGTTTCAGTATCCCTGGCATTTCTGCTGGTGCCCAGTCTTTGCAAAGTCAACAGCCATTGAGTGAAGGTTTGCCAATTGTAGGCACCTGAAGCTTCGGCCTTTGGTTGGCTCCCGGTCTGCAAGTACCAAATGAGCAGTTGAGACAGCACCAAGGGTGTCACTGATCATATAATCGACAAAGAATCTTTGAATTTCCTGCAGTCTTATGCACATCAATAAGCAAACACAGACATTATCAAACATGGTGGCCAAATACGAATATGGATGCGAACACTGATTCGGGGATCAGAGATGTGACTCCTCACTTTTGAAAATCTATGGCACAGATACGGATGTGGGTGTCCTAATTTTTTTCTTTAAATCACTTTTGAATCAATGAAATTATCATTGTTTACGTCCCTTTCTAGCATTTTTTAAGAAAACTAAAAGAACTATGTGAAATAGAGGAGTTGGTAAGTAGGATAAGTTAAATTTGTTCTCAAAAATATCAGTGCAGTATCAGGTGCCAATCCAAGTGTAGTATCGATCCGATACGGATACATTGGGCTTGTACAAGTATCCGGGTATCATAAATCATCACTACCCTTTGATATTGTCTGTTGGGCTTGTACAAGTATCCGGGTATTATAGATTATCACTGCCCTTTGCTGTTGTCTAATAGAAAAGTTACCAAATTGTTTCAGCTGAGATATCTAGCTATGTCTAGGTCCAACCACATTTGGGAGAACAGAAAATTATTTCAAAAATTTTTATGCTTTTCTACTCACACTGTCCTGGAACCAGGATGTTTTTCACGCTAATATTTCTAGGAAAATGAATGAGGAGAAAACTTCCTTGGCTCCAAATTTGCAAGGAGCCAATCAAACCTACAGCTGGGGCTGGGGAGATGAAAAAGGGTGTAACTTAGACAGGCAAATTCTCTATTTTATAGGAAAAAAAACATTTTTTTGATAGGTAATACAACCCAAACACACATCATCATGGCTGCTATGATGAGCAACTTCCAAGTATGCTCTGGGCTCTTGTCAGACAGCAGCAGATTTTAAGGAAAAAGACATGTTAGGAAATACAATACTTCTATCTCAAATTGTAAGACACTTTACGTCCACTATGTTGGGCCACTGTGCTAACAGAAACCATTCATCTGGTGGGCCCTAGGCCACTGAGAAGCATTGCTCCAACTGGATTATTCCACCAACAAATCACGGTCACTCAGAAGGGCAGATAAAACACATGGCTCCAGTGAACCCGACATCCATTCACAGGTCAATATCATACAGTTAGGATACTTTGATCAGTATATGATAATCAGGACAGTGGCTGCCCAAGTTGGGAATCCATCTAATGAATGGTTTGAATATAACATGCAGGCCATATGGTCAAAACAAAAAAAAAAATATCACAAATAACTTGGTATGCAGCCTACCTATGCCCTTACAGAAACTAGTTAAAAAAAAAGAAAAGAAAAAAAGAGGATCAAAAGAACCACAATTTCAGTTTCCTTGATAGAAACCAAAGGATTCACATCCTCGTGTAACATAAATCAAAAGTCAAATGAAGAAGCGAGAAAACAAGCAGCTTTTGCTCAGCCTAAGGGATTGAAGTTCAATTACACACAGTCAGATGTGGGGGAAACCATTTTTCCCCAAGGAATTTTTCTTTGCCTGTACTTGCTTTTACTTTTGTTGGGAAAAGGCTTGCTTTTACTTTTGTTGGGAAAAGGAAGAGATCTCTTGGAGTTGTCTCAACTTAATGGGGGAAAAAAACCTATCACACAATAGCCCATAACTTTCTTCAAGGAACACACAAGAAAAAGTACCCCCTAGCCCTCTTACTGCGACCCATAGGTTTGTGCACCCTGGCATTTCCTAACTGCTTTATCTAAATTCTCATTCCCTACATCCAAGCACTTCATTAGTGAAACTTATTTTTCACGACTTATACAGATCCCATTCCAATTTTCAATATTAGAAAAAGTCGACTTTAACAACTGATCAAATAAAAAAAGTACCGATTTTAACATACCTCCAGTGTAACTTCATGATCCATAAGACGCGGTTTGCGTGCAATATAGTCCATTGGTGTATCAGTCTTTGATGGGATGAGATTTTCGTCCCGACAAACAAAATAAAGATCACCATCTAAAGTCACCACCAGAGCATTCACTTGGATGAGGCCTGTATAAACATGCATTGAAATCAAGGCGGTCAAAATGTCTGAAATAGTATGGAAGCAATTTAAACAAGAAAAAAGGCCAGTCCCTACTGTAAGAATCCTAAATAATCTACGTAATTCATACAAAGCAGTGAAAACTAAATTTCACTGATTGTTATTTCACCAGAAATAACATAAAACAAGACTATTATATTCACATAACTTGGAAGCAAAGTCTAGGAATTTAAAATAGAATACAACCATTGAGTCATGAATCATTCACAGTCAAATTCTTAAATTCTCATACAAATCTAACCATTCAACAATTAAATAAGCCAAGGGTTTGTATGGTCTTATTTCCTTGGTTAAAACAACTAACGAGGAAAAAAGTTAATCAAGAAAGAATATTTGGGCAATTGGGTTTACAATTTTACATGCCTAGAAAGACAGAAGGAGACAGCACATAAAGAGAAGAGACGAGTAAAACTCAGCGTCATCTCTCAAACTATCACTCGTAAAGAAAGATAAGAAAACAATTCCCCAGGCAAATCCCAAAACAACAGTAAGAATCCAAATTTTACTCTAGTGGATTATGCAACAAGAGGATTCCGTGCTTCCTGAATTTCCATTTCTGCAAGAGAGGAATCCTTCATTCCGACCTCTGCCACAGAATATAGAAATCCATTGTATTGAGCAAAATCAATTTATCTCTTTTCCATTTCCGCAAGGAGAAAGTGTCGCACCAAATGACGGAAGCGTGGGCTGCACAAAAATGAGAATAATGTCCCTCTCTATTGTGGAATCTTCTTGTTTCACAAAAGCACTATTATGAAGCAGAGTAGGGGACTCATCTATATAAGCAAGACTCAAGGACTTATATGCAATTTGGGAAACTGCAAGGTTTTTTTTTTTTGTAATTATGAAAATATAATACAATTATATATATTATTGTAGTTGTCCAACCCTAGCAACCACAACCATATGCTTCTTTCTCCCCCAATTCCTTCTCTTCCCTGTTTCCTCCTTTCTTTCTCTTTAGGGCTTCTCATACATTTTTGAGGACGAACCTAGATCTCATTAAAGTTATTCATCCAACTTAGTATCACAACATACCTGGGGATAGAAAAATGCCAGCCGGCAATCCTGAATGGTTTGGGTTGAGGAAAAGATGGAAGAATGCTAAGCCCTAACATCAACCAAACCTAGTCAAGGTCATCCGCTATGATACCTAGATACTTGTACAAGTCCAATCTATCTGTGTCAACCTGATATGACACTCGTAATGATACCCGATACTGCACCAATACTTCTAGGATACAAGTTAGCATATCCTACTTGTCAAGTCCATTATTTCATATAGTTTTAATTTTCTAACTTTGTCGCCATAAAAACGTTAGAGAGAAACATAAACAATGATAATTTTATTAATTCAAAAGTCATCTAAAGAAAACATTAGGAAACCCATATTCGTATCCATTTCCTAGATTTTAAAAAGCGCAAAGTGATATCCTCAACCACCTTATCTTTGTCCGTTCCTATATCCATATCTGGGCATCATAGGACATCCGGCTCCTATGTTTCGTTAGGCACATAGCAAATCTCATTCGATTTGAAGGAGTTGCTGCATCAAAGACTAAAGATATTTCCAAGTAATCTGTAAACCGTGACTTAATTTTGGTTGAATCTTGGGGTTAGGGCTGATGTCAACATTACAAATGCTGAAGTCAGCACCTGCATGGTCATAAGTTTGACCTTGAAGTTGGGTTCTTTCATGGAGTTAATCAGTGATATCCCTTTTAGGGCCATTAGTGGATGCATAAAACCAAGTTTTGTGTGTTTTAGGACACCCCACTTTCTCATTTGGGTTATGTTATGCAAATCCCTAGTTGTGTCGAATCTGAATTGAGAATAAGAACTTACTCAGATCAAACCATAGAATCATTATTTTAATTGTTTGGTAGTGATTTAGAGGGATGTTCTACAATAAGAAACATAATTCATGTAGTTCACCCCACAGTTTTGATGATGACCATGGTCCAAGGAAAATAAAAATTCATACTCGAGACTTGACTTGTCAGGGCCAGTCCGAGTCGCCTCGGTTGAGTCGCATAGGACTCAGCCAAGTCAGGCCGAGTCCGAATTCACTACATAGAAAATGTAAAAAAATAAAAAATCGGCCAAGTCACATAGAACTTGGCTGAGTCCCATAATTCGAGTTCAAGTCACTCGGCCCCGATTTTTGTACAATAAGAAGTATTTAAAATTAGGGTTTTTTTATAGAGTCCAAACGAGGGGGAGAAATTTCTGTCTTCTTCGCAACAGTTACCTAGTGTCATGAATCCAAACGCAAGGATTACACAAAATCTGTTGGATGCCAGTAAGGCAACAACTATAAAGATTGGGCCTATTCAGCAAGCATGGCTATGGATGGAGCCAAAAGACTTGGATATATTGATGGGAGCATTGAAGATCCATTGAAAAAGGATCCAAAATATCTAGATTTTTGGTTTCTGAAAATATGTTGGTTATGAACTGGATTTGAAATTCAGTGGAAGAAAGCATTGCTGCAAACTTACTTCGACACAGCCAAACAACCTTGGGACACCAGTGCTCAAAAGAGAAACAATGCTAGGTCATTCGAGTTGGAAAAAAATTGTGGGGTTTAAACAGGGGCAGTAATCTATTGGCAATTACTGCACAAAGGGAACTTTCTTGTGTAACCTGTCAATTTGCAAAGAAACACAGGAATACTTATACAGTCAGCATTAATAAGAAGAGCAGTACGGTACTTCCTCTGAGTTAATTTCATAATGATGTCTAGCATACTCCTCTTATTTCCATATATGGCCATCATTATTTTGCATCCTTCAATGATAATACCACTAGATGTACGTAGTGCTAAGTTTACGAAACAAATCCATTGCATAAAATCACTGTAATGTTAGTAAGAGGATACCCCAATTTATATAAGAAGATAATGAATCCAAATTCTAATTTTCTCATCTCTCTCCTCACTTGTATCAACCATCTCTCGTATCTCACAACCTCTCAACAACTCACTATCTTTATCCTAATAACTTAACAATCACAAGGTCCTTTCATAAAAGGATGGTGCAATTGGTAACAAAAATGAATAAAACCCCTTAATCTCTAAAAATAAACGGTAGATATTTCGCAGAAAAGACCATCATGCTTTGCTAGTGATCACCGTTTGTGTGTTTAAGTCCATCACTATTGCATCTCGCTCTTTGAGTTTGTTGGTACTGGTGGCCCACTAGATCAGATATGGCGTTATCTATTCCAAAAGCTCTTCAAATTGTACAACTTAATGGAAATGATGAAAACAAACGGCTTGGATAAATGCATGAATTAGGGAGAATGTTTGGTTTTCATTGAATAGAGAGAAAATGACGGAGATATTATGGAAATGTTAAGAGCTAGGACCCTGGCTGACCTGAACGCAATATCGCTATTGGGCCATGGCTCTAATACCATGATAAGTTTAAAGAAAAAGAGTCCACTGGATAAAATCACAGCAACTGTCACCCGAGAGGTTCGGACGACTGCAGCTGACAGACAACAGACGTTCTCCGGCTTGTCGCCAGTCGCTATGCTTTGGATTCTAATCTCCCTGACACTCCTCACTCTGTGCGGGATACCCCTCTGTCTGCCCTTAGGGATTCTGTCACCCTCCCCCTTTCTCAACAGACATCCAATGAGGGCTGGATTACTATTTCCAGCAAGGCAAATCGCAAGTCACCCAACTCAGCTCCGAGACCACACAAGTTCTCGACTAGCGAAGGCAGATCCTCCATGCCAACCCCAGAGGCAGGATCCATTTCAAATCCCTGCCATACTCACCTTGCATCTCCAAACTCTTGGCTGTCTCAAAAAATCAGATTATGCGGTGAGGCTATAGGCATCTCAGTAGACAATAAAAATGGAGGTTGGGAAAGCTTAATTACCTTCGCCAAAGACACAGACAATGCCAACAGATCCGCCATCTACAAAAAGATGCCCAAAAGGAAGGGAAATAAGGAACTTCAGAACCTATCGTGCTCCATCAATTACGACAACCGCCCTCTCGAGGGTTCATCATCTCTTAAAGTTGTCAATCGAGTCAGAGATACTAAAAAGAAGTCAATGAAAGCTCTGTCTTGGAACATTTGCGGTTTAGGAAGAGTTCAGTGAAGCGCGCAATCATAAAGGAGGTTATTCGCTCTCTTAAAGTTGAGTTACTGCTCCTTTAAGAAGCGAAGCTCAGTTTAATGCCTCAAATGGCTGTCAGAGAATTATGGGGCAATAGTCATTGTAGTTGGGCTTCTCTAGATGCTCATGGATCTTCTAGAGGCATTCTTCTCTGTTGGAACAGTAGAAAATACACCCTGACAGACCAATACATTGGTGCTTCTTCAGTATCGGCAGTGCTCGAAGATAAGGCTAGTGGTTCAACTTGGATCATCTCCTCTGCCTATGGCCCTACGGATCGAAGACTCCGTGGCAGTTTCTGGTGCGAGCTAGACTTAATCTGTAATAAATGGGCTGGCCCTTGGTGTCTAGGTGGCGACTGAAAGATCACCAGATTCCCTTCAGAAAAATCCGGAGGTGGTAACACTACATCAGACATGGAGGCCTTCTCAGACTGGATCAACTCACACTATCTTGTTGACCTTCAATTAGGGGGGGCTAAATGCACATGGCCCAACCACCAGAATCCTCCAACGCAGTCGAAACTAGATAGATTCTTGGTCACCGGCGATTGGATCGACATATATATCCTGAAGTCTACCAAATAGCTCTCCCTAAGCCCACTTCCGATCACTGCCCATCGTTCTCGACTCCAACTGTGCCAGGTGGGGGGCCCCTCTGATGCAGGACAGAATAAAAGCTAATCTAAATGATGCAAGATAAGATCAATAACAATATAAACAATTATAATGAATCAATTGAAACATGTCTGACACATCATTCCATGCTGAAATCCACTAAGTTAATTAAGAGGAAAGCCAATTCTTGTTACAGTCCTGCAATATTGGCCCCAAAGTTGTGAGGAAAGGACCAAGTGGAGAGTAAGAACCTACACCTTGCCTAGGGATCTGCCGAGTCAAGTAAAGGATCAAGATCCTTGAGGATTTGAATGACAGCCAAGCTCAATTTGGGGTAACAATTGAATAGTATTGGACTGATTATAGTTTTAAATGAAATTCAGATTTAATTCAATACACCCACAACTTTATAATGTTAAACTTGAAATTTAGCAGGGAAAACATGAATTAAATGGGTTGTAATGGGTTTGAAACCAGATCTGGTGCTGGCCATTCTAAATCTATTGCTGGTTTGATCAGATTTAAAGGTTTGGGAGATGAGCAGTTGTAATTGATTGATGGATAGGGGGCTGGTTGGAGGCTAAAAAGGTTTAATGGTGTGTGGTTTGGGTTTTGTGTTGGATCTAGGATTCCACCATGAGAGTGGATCTAGATCTGAATGGGCAAGAAGGTGTGAGATGGGTATCAAAGGGAAGGGAAAAACGGTGGAGATAAATACCTTGATGATGAAGATAACTTATTATCTTGGCTTCGCACCAAACTCCCCTTCGCGGGCGAGAAGAAGGTCCTGCAAGAGAAATCTCAAGAAGGCCTTTGGAAGAAAATCAATATTCATTCATTTATTGCCCCTGTTCTCCAAGCGATACAACCTTAATAATGGGTAATAAGAGAACCTAGAAACCAATGATTCAGATTAAGCATCTAGATCTTGTCTCATAAAATAAAACCAAGCAAATAAAACCAAAACTAATAAAAATAAATAAAACAAAAGGTGGTTGTCGACAAGGTGGAGAGGGCTGCCTTGCACATGGGGTTTTGTGCGCAAGTCTTGTGCACTAAACCCTATACAAGAGACTTTAAGTTGTGGGCCCCCGGGACCCATCTTCTTATGTCTTTAGTTTTAAACCCCTACTTCCCATGGGTCCCTTGCCAGTCTTTAAATCTTCCTGATGACTCCTCAATTGCTCATCTCCTGTGGACCCATCCCAATGTGGGGTCTTCCGTGGGTCCACCACTGGAGGCCTTTAGCACGCCCATATCAAGACCCAACGGTGTATCTTTGCCTAGGGGCTGATCCAACGGTAGATCTTCACGATTGTGATGTATCGAGCCCCTGAAGAGTTGATTCATCCATAAGGAAGCCTCACCAACCATTTTCTTCTTACGCCTTTGGTATTTCTTTCCATATCTTGAGTCGATGTCCCATCACCCTCCCTTCCGGTTTGAGTTAATGTGGCTGGAGGACAAACAATTTAGCGCCCTTTATCAAGGACTGGTGGAACAGCTACAATGTTAATGGTTGGGTTGGCTTTTATACTCTCTTCGAAGCTTAAACAGCTGAAGGTTAGCATTAAAGATTGGATCAAGGGAAATCTTGGGCCGGTGGAATCCCTAAAGGCAAATCTTCTCAAAGAAATGCAAGCACTTGATATTAAGGAAGAATCTCAAATGCTATCTGATATGAAAATTTGCAAAGCGATTCAAACGCAAAGATCAATCGAGCAAAAAATCTGGGAAGAAGAAATCAAATGGAAACAGAGGCCGAGGTGTCGGTGGCTCAAAGAAGGTGACAATAACACAAAGTTCTTCCATAGCATGGCTACCACAAGAATGAGGGGGAAACATAATCAATTACTTGATGGTAAATGGTAATAGAACAGAGGATCAGGAAGGGATAACTACACACATTATCGATTTCTTCCTTAAATTGAACAGGAAAGATGGCAAGATCAAACCATCCCTAGATAACCTTCAATTCTCAACCATCAGCGAGGAGAACACAACAGGCTCAAAGGGGAGTTCCAGGAGGAAGAAGTCAAGTAGCAGTATTCCATCTAGCCAGCAATAAAGCTCCAGGCCCAGACGGATTCCCAATGTTTCTTTTTCCAGAAATTCTAGGATCTTCTTAGAGACGATATAATGGCCTGCATGAAGGAGTTACACTCAAGAGGAAGGCTCTCAAAATCTATCAGCGCTTCCTTCATTGCCCTCATTGATAAGTACAATTGTTTTGCAATCTAAGCCCTAATATTTGATTCATCTTGTGCTAGTTTAGAGTTATTTTACTTTGATTTTACATAGTTTTTGTTAATGTTTTATGTTAAGGTCAAAAGGAGCAAAAAGAGAAGAATTAATGAAGAGATGGGCGGTGAATTATCAAGTAGGCCCATGGTGGGTCCACATCCATTGCAAATGAAGAATTCCAGAATTAGGAAGTCCTATTCAAGTTAAAAAGAGGAGTTCAAGAATGGAGAAAAACAAGGAGAAAAAAGAAGGAAAATTTAGAGCAAGAGTTCAAGTCAAGATATAAAGTCCTAAAAGAGGGGTCCCACACTCATGTTACACGCACAAAATAGGGCCCACTTTTATGATAAAAACTTCAGATTTAATTCCTTGCAACTAAATTCAGATTTGTGGGGTCCATGTGAGGAATTGTCAAGAAGATACAAGTAAATCAGAATTAGAAAGTGTTGCTTAAACAAGAAAGAAGACTCCTAATTCAATCTAATTAGGAAGCAGAATTTTAAAA
>QPKB01000005.1:35088361-35188621 GCA_003546025.1 Camphora micrantha | reverse complement strand
GAATCTAAATATCCACAGAATCTACCTATAGCAAGTATCAGCAACAGCAAATAGATGAGGACTAAGATCTCCAAAGGAGCTCCTTTGTATTTATTTCATCATGTGAATGTCATGCAAATGGGGCAGCCCTTCTAAAAGGATTTACCGCCATTAGAATGTTCCAGTATATGTTCTAATAAAAGTGAGAAACTTTAATTCAATCCTAGTTCTCTTCCCATAAACAATATGAATATATATTGTTATCAGGTAAGAGGCATACATAATATCTCATTCAGAGCAAAGTGGGAAGATCTAAAAGGGAGAATATACAGATTTTGCAAAACTCATTTACAATTTCATTCTCAATGACATAATCTCATGCTCATAGATTCATTTGAACTTGGATTCAATAAAACAAAGAATTGAGTTGAAACTAAGGGAAACATCAATGCAAGATTTCAAAAAGGCAGAATTTTGAATAAGTAATAACATTAAAGGGGGAAAACTACCTATAGAAAGGGCTTGAAAATGAGTTCTTTCATGTTCAGATACAAGTCTAGGAGAGAAGAAGAATTATGCATATAAACTAATTGGATTAATTGATTTTTCATGCAAAGGAACTGGTGAGCTATATGAAACAGATATTGGTGACCTATAGGTAGTGAAAGAAAAGTTTCACATTGAAAGTATTGCATCACTAAATATGTACGCAACAATTCTATACAAAATATGAAGTAAGAGTTAAACATACAAGCCTTGTAGAAACCGTATCTTTACAAAATATGAAGTTACAGTTATACATACAAGCCTTGTAGAAATCCTACCATCCAAGATGTTACAAAATGATGATCAAAAGAAATTAGAAAGTGCCAAACATCGGCCCTTCAAATTTGCAGTTTTGTGGTAATCATTTTCTCCATATGACATTGGCTTTCATCCTACAAAGCATACAGTCAGTGAAAAAAAACATATTGCATTTCAAAAAACAATCAATCCATAAAAAAAATCAAACTTACTAATAAACAATCTTGTTAGAAAGTTAATTCATTCGCTTAAATCTTATATAAACAATCCAATTTTTTGGAAGTAAGAATAGCAAAAAAAACCTTGTTAGAAAGTTAATTCATTCGCCCACAAGAATAGGAGATATTTGAATAGAAAAAATAGAGATATAAAATGTTTAGTACTGGGTTTTAACTCATAGGTGTTAAAGCTACAGTGTTTATAAATGCAGGTAGCATAAGATAGTCATATTAGTCAACTAATATAAGGCTTGACTTCAATTTCATTGTGTTTAACATAATCCTACCGAGCAAAAAGAACAGAATCCTAAACTATGTTTTTGTCCGTGAGTTCTCTTGAATTCAACGATCATCTGTTGGATATTGTTGCAAAGTTGTATCATTCATAAATTCCATCTTGGTCAAGTTTGATAGATATTTTGGAGCCTTTGGTTAGTCTTCAGTGTTGTTGCCTTTTTTTTTTTTTTTCTCTCTAAGTTATATGGTGTGTTTGACTCAAATAGGGATCTATCACAATATCAACTTACTCGTGAGATATCTCAATTACTATGCTGGAATTAACTATTGCAATGCCTTTGAGTGCTACTGGGTGCTTTCATCATTTATGTTTAATGTTCTATGTCATTATAAGGAGTAGTGGAAGGTAAATGAAGGTTTATGAATAGAGCTACCCAAAATTTTCTTCGAGTGCCGTTAGGTCTCCTAACTTATTTCACCACTAACTATTCATCGAAATGAACTATGCATTAACCTGACATAATGTCATTCCATAATCATTCCATATTGATCGTGAAGAGAAATAAAAAGATAGAAATTAGGTGTAACTAATTAAACAATATCATCCAATGAAAACGGAGTTAGTGCTTGGTTCTACTTTTCAGCCATACAAATACTAATAAGCTCCTGTTTTCCCTAAAGCCAACTGTTTACATATCCCATGCTGTCAACATGGCTTTTCAAAAGTTTTCATGCAAAGAAACCCTTGAGGCTTGACTTCAATTTCCTTGTGTTCAACATAGCCCTAAACTTGACTGAGCAAAAAGAACGTAGTCTTAAACTTCTTTTTGTTGCTGGGTTGTTGTCATCAATGTGCTTGCCCGTTGTGATTCTTTGGTTGTTTGTACTGTAGAACCACTTCAATATTATAATTAAAAAATAGTAGCAGCTCTATTGCCATGTGTACCATAGAGAGTTCCAAAGCAAACTTTAGTTAAATAGCTTTTTTAGAAGCCAACTGGGAGCAATAGAAGTTACCCTGCTTCCATTGTGAAATCTAGAATGCACTTTTGCTTCACACACCATCACCAACTGACCACGATATAATGCATAGAGAAAATGCAAATAATCATAGATATATCTTTTTCTTCCATAGATATTATATTTTGTTATTCCTTTATGAGTAGTCTTTTGGTTATAGAAGAGAATGTTATTGCATCCACATTCCACCCTCAAATACCAAGCAACTATTGTATACTAAACAGTTGATCTACAAAAAATAACTTATTATTAAGCCATCTTTGTTTCTATTTGATATGTTCATCTCTTGCCCATCCAAAACGGTTTATTGAGCTGCATTTAATCTGTGTTTTTCTTTTATGATGGGGAACACCTTCCTCAAGCACCTACACTACTAAATGTGGAGGCAATGACTAAGAAACAATACTCTGTACTTAAGCCTCAAATCTAATTACTTTGGACCTCTATATCTGATTATATTGTTGTTTGGCTATTTCTTGAGGGCTTCTTGGCTTAACTGGAGCTATACTCATCTAAGTACATAAGACTACATACAAGGGCAGCCCAAGTTATTTTTTGCTGATGCTTGACTAACAAAGAACACACTTAATTTATGTCTCAAATCTAAGTACTTTGGACCTCTATATCTAATGGACTTGTTGTTTTCCTATTTCTTCAAGGCTTTCTTGGCTTATGTGGAGCTATACTGATCCAAGTATATAAGACTATAAGCAAGGGTAACCCAAGTTCTTTTTTGCCGATGCTTGCAGTCCTTCGAAAACATTCTTGAAAACAAATTAACCCAAGGCAGAAAGTTCCATACTTGTTTTTCTTGTATGACATAGTTGTTACATATAATAGAACATATTATTATACAGACGTATTCCTAACTTTTGCAAGAATAATAACTAAAAGTAACAATGGCTAATGTAATTTCATCATCATTGTCATTAATAACAACACTACCTCTTCATCCAAAACAACAAAGCCTCGTTGCATCAATTATTGAGGAGAAACTCCATTTTTACAATATGGATATAGATTATTGAGATGAATTTGTATGTATCATGCAATTATATACATGTCAGGGCCTAATTCAGGCCTAGGTTTAATTCTCTTTATTCATCTCTCCTAATAAAGAATACAATCACCCACATCTCTAATCATGCCCATATGGCTCTATATCAAGTAGATTCAAACTGTCCATTCACTTGATTGTACAAATCCATAAAGAAGACTATTACAGACCTCTAAATAGCCAATCAATAGAATACAAATTGACAAGAAAATTTAGTGGTGTCATCTAACCATGGTGAGCTTTGGACAATGTCTAAGCAAAGGAAGAGCCCATGGGATACTCAATTCACATCTCATTGATATTTGCCGCATACAAGATAATCTTATGGAAGGAAAAGCATAGATAAGCAAGCTATTCTCCTCTTTAGATGTCATTTCTTTTAGCAGATATTTTTGCACCCTATCATACAATTCTAGAGAATTTATGTTCTAACAAATTTCATGAAAATGGAGTTTACAGATCTTCTTTTAGCAGATATTTCTACTGCACTCTACAATACAATTCCAGATAATTTATGTTCTAACAAATTTCATGAAAATGGAGTTTACAGATCTTCTTTTAGCAGATATTTCTACTGCACTCTATAATACAATTCCAGATAATTTATGTTCTAACAAATTTCATGAAAATGGAGTTTACAAATCAATAATCTGCAATCAAAATATTTTAAAATATCTAACTACTTTATTTCTTGGATTTTAGAAAAATGATCCCCAATTCTTATTTTCTTGCAATCAATTTTTAGGGACTCATCCCTCTACCATCATTTCAAAGTTATAATTCCGTAAAATAAAATAAAAAAAAAAACACATGCATATCCATAAAAATAAATACATATTCACTTGCCTTTGGGTGAGGAAATCCAAAATGCCCAAATCCACAAATTAGCTCAAAACCGATGAATTAGAAACAAACCCACATAAATAACTCTACAAATCACAATCTAACATGCTAAGCGCTAAAAAACTCATCTAACACTGATTAGTAGAAAAACCCAATTAACCCAACTTAATCAAAACAAAGAAGCTTACCTAAGAGAGCAATTGAAATGAGTTTGTGGGGTCCACTTGATCGATGATGGAGTTCTCGGTGGTCCATTGGCAAGGATAAAGAAAGAAAGGAAAATAGAAAGAAACAGACAGGGACAGTGAACTGGTGATAGGAGATGAAATGGGTTGGGGAATACCTCACGTTGGCAGTGAGTGGAGTGTGAAAGAGAATGAGAGAAAGAAAGTAAGAGAGAGTGTGTGAAATAAAGAAAACAAAGGGAGAGAGAAATGGTGAGATGGATGGGGCAGATTCACGTTGGCAGCAAGGAGGGCGAAAATAGGCTGACAGAATGGGGATGAAGGTCAAGGTCTTGTGATCATGATGAAGGAAATGGATGATGAAATTGATGGATGGATTCTCCATATAGGCAACAGGTAAAACGGAAAAGGGAAAAGAAAGAGAGAGAGACGTTGCAGAGAGATGAGAATGAAAAGGAAATGAGAATCCTCTTCAAAGCCATGGCCAAATTCTAATTCTCCAAACCCTAGATTGTAAGATAAATGAAATGAGAGACAGGCAGAGAGAAGAGAAATTGGAAAAAAGAAGAAATACCTTGAGAGAGATTGGAAGAGTAATAAGAGGAAGCGGTGATTTTTGCCTTTTTTTCATTGGGCACTTCACTAAGAGCCAAAATGGAAGAGGAGAAGAGGTGACCGGGTTCTCCATTTCTTGCTTGGCGGGTGTTGTGGATGAGAGGCCAAGAAAGCTTGATGAAGGAAATGGATGATGAAATTGATGGATGGATTCTCCATATAGGTAAGAGGTAAAATGGAAAATGGAAAAGAAAGAAAAAAAGAGAGAGAGACGTTGCAGAGAGATGAGAAGGGGTAAGTGGGTGATACCGTGATAGTCATCTGGGTATAAAAAAGGGCATAAAAAAAAGGGCAGAAAAAGACAAACAAGTGAGTCGACCAAAATATGGGCAAACTGTGGCTTTTATAATATGGGTATGGGTAGATATATGTGAGATCCTTCCATTGGAATTTAAGTCAGCCTTCCATTTATATATACGAAGCCAACTAATTCGAGTTTCCAATTTTAAATTTGATTTCGACTCCTTGATTTCTCTTTGGCCCCATGTTCTTGTTTTCATTTTTTTCTTTCCCTTCCTTCCATTGGTTTTGATAATTATTCCTTTATAACTCTTCCATTAAATGACTCTTCGATGCCAGAATTCCTTAAGCTCTCATTTGAACATATTGCATTTCCTTAGTTAGATTTTACAATATAATTTTTTTCCTCTGAGTTTGCTTAAAACCTAGGTTTCATCTAGAATTCCCCTGGAACTTAGAAAAATATATAGGCTTCCCTTTCAAAACTTATGAAACAAAGTTAAGATCCCTTTTGAACTAGAATATAGAAAATCAAAATAGAAGTGAACATAAAAAAGGAGAAGCAAAAGTTATAGCATTTCTGACTTGAATACATAATTTTTATGTGTTAGGAAAATAAATTAAAAGATACCATATGTGCAATATCCATACATGTCACTGCTATATAAACTTAACGAAAATTCCATCAATTCATGAATAAGGAGCATAAAACAAACTATAATCCTCAAAAGACTTCAGGACTCATAAGTATCATAACAAACTTGGTTGCACTTATTCACACATATTTTTACATGCAAGTTTTTTGGATGTTCTTTCTCTTTGTATGTTTTTATATTTGTTTTTAGAGGATTTAACCGAAAAAATTACTTTATTCGCACGTGTTACGCAGTCAAAGACTTTAGCAAGTGGTGCACCAATTAGAGCAATTGGGCCCAATTTTTTTTTTTTTTTTTTTTACCTATTTGGCACATCATCGGCGCCAACCTTATTTACACTAAAAGCTGTAATTTTTCCAAAAAAAAATTCTAAGTCAGGGTTGGTTATGACCTTAGCAGTGTAAAATAAGGTCATTACCGACGCAGGTTTTATATTTTTTTGACCAAAAGTTGTAACATTTTTTAGACATTTTCGTAAAAAAATTCTAAGTCAGGGTCGGTGATGACCTTAGCAGTGTAATATAAGGTCATCACCTACGCAGGTTTCCTATTTTTTTTTTACCAAAAGTTGTAACTTTTTGTAGGCATTTTCGAAAAAAAATTCTAAGTCAAGGTCGGTGATAACCTTAGCAGTGTAAAATAAGGTAATCACAGACGCATATTTCTTATTTTTTTTACCAAAAGTTGTAACTTTTTTCAGGCGTTCTCTGGAAAAGATTCTAAGTTAGGGTCGGTGATGACCATAGCAGTCTAAAATAAGTGATACAGCATCGGTGATGACGCTATATAAATTTGGAAAGAAAAAATCCTAAGGAAGGGGACCAATACAATTACATCAAAAGGCCCCTATGTGCTTCAAATATAGCATTTTAAATACAAACAAAAACATTTTATGCATTCAGTTGACATTTAATCAATCCATCGACATCCCATATACATTTACTTAAATTGCCTGCACATCTCCTAAGTTTAAAGTTACAAATTGACAACATCCGCAACATAACCATACTTTAATTATAAGTTACATTAGGATCAATATCCAAGAACACATATAGCACAATAAATGTAGGGGGAGGTTCACTGTAAGCCAAGAGGCAAGACCGAGAATAGAGGGAAGTTAAGATAAAGTACTCAAACATATGCACTCATGCGAAAAATAGCAGCTTGAATAATGTTAGCCATAGAACGAAAGTAAATTCATTGATTAGTGGTTGTGTGGAAGAGAGTATATCAAACCACGTTCAATAGCGATGGAAATGTGATGCTCTTACTCGCACAAAAGTTGGGCTGGTTGTGCATTTGAGGTACTAGCCTCGTTGCGGGATAATTCGTTCTTGCTTGTATTCTCTTTAGACATCTGTGTACATCCAAATTATACATAATACCCTAACATTTTTATTTTATAACCTTTATCTTTGTATATGAACCATTCCTTTAATAAATGGTCTGATTAAAAAGAGTTTCATTATTGATCCCATGGTGCTTCTATGATAACAGTTTAAGACATGATTCAACTAAAATGTGGTTTCATAAATAAACTAGTGACCATTTTTGGAACATGAAATGACCTAGTTTTTTATCACTTGACTAAGAAATGTTTTCCATATAGATCTTATGTATTTAGGCTGCATCAATGAGGCAGGTTTTGGCAACAGACAAAAGACCAATTAAATAAAAGGAAACTAATCAAACCATAATCTTAATTTAATTACAGATCCAACTGAACACCAAAAAATAAAATGAATCTATTATTTTAAAGCTTTGGGACCAAAATCAACTCAATCCATTTCACAAAACAAGAAAAATGAGCAAATAGAACAAATTCATTCTAACTGCCAAAGACGGTAATTGCTCCGGAACCATCGTTCTTCTCAACTCAGAAAACCCCAAATTCGGAATCCTACAAACCCTAGTCCATTCAAACGAATAATTTATAAATCCCACAACGACGTTGAAGCCCAAATACCATGCACTTCGATATCGTATGCTGAATGGCATGAGAACCAAAAAGAAGGAAAATACAAAAACATAGAGAAAGACTAAAAAAATGGAAAGAGATAGATACATCTGCAGTCAAGATAGAAAAAATAGATAATGGAAAAACCAATCGGAAGTAAAGAGATGCAGTTGAGGAGGAAGTTTGAAGCCTAGTATAAGTGGAAATGGCAGCAACTACGTAGGAGCACTCGTCCAAGGTCGGTCTTGGCGGTAGTCTGGGAGAGAGAAGAAAAGAATGAGAAGAAATAGTGTTTCGAGCCCTAATAGGATTCGCGGACAGGGTCGGCACCGACCTTATGCAGTGTAAATAAGGCCGGCGCCGATGATGTGCCAAATAAGTAAAAAAAAAAATATGAAAATTGGGCCCAATTGCTCTAATTGGTGCACCACTTGTTAAAGTGTTTGATTGTATAACATGTGCGGATAAAGTGATTTTTCCGGTTAAATCCTCTTATTTTTATTTATATTCCATTATACGAAGCACTCATGTAGAGCAAAAGGAAAGGCATGCTGGGTTTACCATAGCATTACACGGATAAGGCTCAATGGGATGAACATGGATAAGTTCTCTATTTAATCCGTTTTTTTTTAGCCAGTGAATACAACACTTCTTTAGCATAAAAAAAAAGTGATGAAAGACCATGTTATTATAGACCACTTTAAAAGCTATATTTCTAAGTCCAAAGAATTAAAAAAATCAACAAAATAAATAAATATTGTGATGAGGGTAAACTGCACAAAAGAAAATGCTTGCTCACTCGTGAGAAGGTGATAGACAATTAATAACAACCACTACAAACATACATGCATACGGTAGATCATCATTAAAAGTGGGGAATAAGTTTATTTACATTTAGGTGAAAATTTCAAAAACAGGAACATGATAATCGAATAGAAAATGTGCTATTATTGTTTTTTAGTACATTTGGTAATAGATTATGGATTAAGGTTGTAAGATATATAGCACCTAAAATGTTAAAGTATCATAAAGCTAAACATAAATATATATATATATATATATATTAAACATGAAACCACATAGTAGTTACCCTTGAAAGAAACATTTGTGATCATGCAATATTCAACATCATTTTTTCTTAATGTTCGAGAATTTATTGTTTTCTTTGGAATCTTTTTTGAAAAAAAAAAATTAAATTTAAGATAAAAAAATATACTATTTATAAAAAAAAGGCCCATGCAAGTGTAATGCATGCATTTATCATGCGAGGACTGAATGGTGAATGCAAGACTTAAATAATATTTTTATTGGTAATGCAAGACTTAAATCAATCGATACCTGTAAATGTTATACGAATGAAAAGATACATACAAGCCATTGCAATGAGTAAATCCTTCTAGTAATATAGATACAAAGTAAAGTCAGAAAAAAGAGCAGAGATAATTAGTTACCTTCTTCTCTATGGATATGCAAAAAGAACTAAGAGTAAGAGAAGGGTGTCAAATTCGAGAGGAGAGAGAAGTATGGTTGTTAAAAAAACAGAGAGCATGAGTAAAATCCTTATTTCATTACCCCCTTCTTCTCTTTGTAAAATTTATCCAAAAAGAGATACCAGTAATGTATAAGTTAAATGTGGAAGGCCTTCATGTTGGTATCTTTGTGCATTAAAGCATATGTTTTTCTCTTTGCTTTATTTAAGAGAGTCCCACATAACTCTATTGGCGTCATTTATTATTGTTTACACTCATCACTATAGTGTAAGTCTCGGGAAAAAGCTTAGATAGTGGCGACCACATACTTCACTGCGTGCGCGCCTTCCGACAAGCCGGTTGCGTGGCGAGTGGACCTGGTCCTGCTTATTTTAGGATTCAGTTGGGTTGAGTTTGGGTCGACCTGGAATTGACCCGGATCTGCTAAGCCCATTTCTTTGTGATCGTTAGAGATAGCTTTTCCATTGGGAATTAACTCCCCAACAGATCTCTTCCCCTGAAAGCCCTATATAAGGACATTCGGGTGTAGGCTTTCTTAATAAAAAAAAAAATATCCTCTCTCTTTCTTCAAGTTTTTGAGAATTTTAATTTCAAGTTTCTATAAGACTACGATTTTTGGGATTCGTATTTCTCATCAATTCGAGTGCACGAGTGGTGGAAATCATCCGATCAAGAGGCCGTCTTATCCTAAAGCAGACGTCCAGAAATCCATCTGAACCTGTGTGGGGGCGAAATCTGCCTAAAGAAAGTGTCTTCAAAGACGTGATTCAGCTACCAATTTGTTCAGTCATTTCTTTCCTTTTCTCATTTTATTTTAATATTTTAATTTATTTAAAATTTCCACGAAACATTTTTCCAATAGTTTAGGCGGATTTCAACGTTAAAATTTTTATAAATTAAAATGACTGCTCGAGATTATTACCGTAAGGTTTTCAATTTTTTGGGTAAGGACTTCAAAATGTGGAGGATGAAAATGGAATATCTCCTCAAGGTTATGAAAATTTTACATGTGCTACTAATTGATTGTCCCGAACCATATGGAGATGGGCCCACTCGTACTTATGAAAATAAAAATGGAAATCTGATGATTTCGAATGCAAAACTGAGATTTTAAACCATTTAGATAATTCCTTATATGACGTATTTTCAAAATTCAAAACCGCCAAGGAATTATGGGATGCATTGATAAAAGAATATGCTATCGATGATGCGGGTACCAAAAACTATGCCATTGAGCAATTTCTAGACTTTCAAATTGAAGAAGGAAAATCAGTAATAACACAATTTAGAGATTTTCAGAAAATAATTGATGAAGTCCAAAATGAAGGAATGGAATTACCCGAACAATTTGTAGTTGGCAGTATCATTCACAAACTCCCACCATCGTGGAAAGACTTTGGGATCACATTGAAACACAAGAAAAGGAGATGAAATTTGAAGATCTCATAATCTGTCTCATGATCCAAGAACATCATCAGGACTGTGATTCTAAGTGTAAGGATTATGAACATATGGGAAAGGCCAATCTTACTGAGGCAAAAAATGATCAAAGAAAGCCCAAGCCCAATTCTTTCCAGGGCAACAAATTTCAGAAGAAAAACCAGAACCAAGCCCTTAAGCCCTGCAAGGATATTTCCAAAAGAAAAGATATAGAATGTTTTGTCTGCGGAAAAAAGGACATTATGCAAAGGAATGCCACCACAGGAAAACCATTAAAGGAAAAAAATCAAGCCAATCTTATGGAAGAAAATTTTGTGGCGATAATGACAGAGGTGAACTTGGTAAGCAATTGTAGAGATTGGTGGGTTGACATAGGTGCAACCCGGAACATCTGTAGTGACAGAAGTGCATTCGTCTCCTACGAGTAGGTTGGAGATGGACAAGAGCTCTCAATGGTAACTCCTCAACGGCCAAAGTAATTGGTTAGGGGAAAGTCATTCTTCACCTCTCATCCGGCAAGTCTCTGACTATGATCGAAGTGCTCCATGTGCCTGGAGTGAGAAAGAACTTGGTTTCTGGTTCAGTGTTGAGCAAAAATGGGTTCAAATTAGTATTTGAGGTAAATAAATTTATTGTTACCAAAAATGGAGTTTTTGTAGGAAAAGGCTGCATATATGAAGTTCTTTTCAAGCTGAATGTAAATACTATTGGTAATAAAACTGCCTCTTCTTCTAGTTATATTATTGTGTCTCCTGATTTATGGCATGCTAGATTAGAACATGTAAATTATTCATATATGAAAAATATGATGGACTTAGGGTTGATTTCCAAAATTGGTTTCAAACCAAGTCCTTGTAAAATTTGTGTTCAATCAAAGCTTTCAAGAAAACCTTTCAAAAGTGTTCAAAGATGTTCTGAACTTCTTGGTTTGATCCACAATGATATTTGTGAATTAAACAATATTATCACTAGAGGTGGTAAGAAATATTTTATAACTTTTATTGATGATTGATCCAGATTTTCTTATGTATATTTACTTAAAAATAAATTTGAGGCTCTTGAAAAATTCAACATTTTTCGAATTGAAGTTCAAAACCAATTAGGGAAAAAGGTAAAGACTTTGAGGTCTGATCAAGGAGGTGAGTACCTCTCCAATGAATTTGTAGAGACTTGTAAGACCGTAGGTATAATACATGAAGTGACGGCCCCCTACTCCCCACAATAGAATGGCGTGGCTGAAAGGAAAAATAGAACCTTAGTAGAAGTGGTAAATTCCATATTAAATAGTTCGGGTATACCAAAGAACTTGTGGGGGGAAGCTCTCCTTATAGCCTGTCACATTCTAAACAGGATACCTTTTAAAAGGACCAATGAAATTCCATATGAGTTATGGAAAGGTAGAACCCCTAACTTAGAATACCTAAAAGTGTGGGGGTGCTTAGCTAATGTGGTTGTACCTGGCCCTAAAAGGACCAAACTTGGACCCAAAACCCAAGAGAGTGTTTTCTTAGCATATGCTCTCCACAATAAAACCTATAGATTCCTTGTTATCTCTGGACAAGATAAAGACTCCCTCATTGAGTCCAGAGATGCAGTTTTCTTTAAAGACTACTTTCGTTTCAAATAATTTGTATCTGGTACTAGTGGTACTAATAGAAAACCTGCCAAGTTATTGAGTCAGGATCTGAGGACTCAGTAGATGTTAACCCCGTAGGAGTAAGAGACCTAGAAAAGAAACCTCTTTTGATCCTGATTTTCTAACTTATATTTTGGAAAGTGACCCCACAACCTATCAAGAGGCCATGCAGTCTCATGATGTTGCCTTTTGGAAAGAAGCCTTTAATAGTGAGATAGAATATACCTTATCCAACCATACTTGGGAACTTGTAGATCTTCCTTTGGGTACTATACCTTTGGGTTGCAAATGGATTTTTAAAAAGAAATTAAGGACTGATGGGCCTATAGAAAAACTCAAAGCTAGACTGGTTGCAAAAGGATTCAAACAAAAGGAATGATTAGATTATTTTGATACCTGTGCACCAGTAACTAGGATCAAAACCATCAGAGTCTTGATAACGATAGCATCCATCCACAATATGGTTATCCATCAAATGGATGTCAAAACCGCATTTTTAAATGGGGAATCAGAAGAAGAAATTATATGGAGCAACCCGAAGGATTTACTTCACCGGGGAGAGAAAACAAAGTTTGTAGATTAATTAAATCCATGTATGGTCTAAAACAAGCCCCTAAGCAATGGCATGAGAAATTTGACCAACTTTTATTAATAGTGGTTTTAAAATAAACGAGTCAGGTAAGTGTGTCTATTTTAAACACATTGGTAGTTCATGCATCATTATATGTTTATATGCTGATGATATACTTATTTTCAGTACTGATTTAAATTCAGTAGAGAACACTAAGAAATTCCTATATTCTAAATTTGACGTGAAGGATATGGGTGAGGCTGATGTGATACTTGGGATAAATATTCATAAACATTATGAAGTAATTATTCTATCCCAGTCTCACTATATTGAGAAAGTACTTAAGAGATTTAATATGTTTGGAGGGAATGGTGTTTCCACTCCTTTTGATCCAAATGTCAAATTAACTAAGAACAAAGGAGATAATGTATCTCAATTAGATTATTCCAGAGCTATTGATGTTTAATGTACATAATGAACTGTACCAGACTTGACATAGCTTATGTAGTAAGTAAGTTGAGCAGGTATACAAGCAATCCCAGCAGTGAGCACTGGACGACTGTTATCCGGGTATTTATATACCTGATGAGAACCATTGACTACAATTTGCATTATGAGAGATACCCCGCAGTACTAGAAGGGTATTGCGATGCTAACTTGATATCAGATTCAGAAGAATCCAAGTCCACGAGCAGCTATGTGTTTACCTTAGGAAATGCAGTCGTCTCTTGGAAATCTAAAAAGCAAACATGTATATCATGATCCACTACGGACTCAGAGATTATTGGTATGGCTTTAGCTAGAGAAGAAGCAGAATAGCTGAAGAACCTATTGACCGACATTCCCTTGTGGAATAAGCTGATACCAGCCATATCTCTCCATAGCGACTCAAGGTCTGTAATAGACAAGATAAGTAACAAGACCTATAATAGTAAATCCAGACATATTCGTCTGAGACACAATTTGTTGAGACAATTACTCAAGCAATGAGTAATTGCAATTGATTTTGTGAGATCGATGGATAATTTGGCGGATCCAGTAAGGGACTCGATAAAGAACGAGTAACTTCTACATTGAGGGGAATGGGACTTGAGCCTAAAAAGGACAAGTCACTAATAACGGACACCCAACCCGTTTGATTGAAGTTGTGTGGGGGGCGAAATCTGCCTAAAGAAAGTGTCTTTAAAGAGGTGATTCGGCTACCAATTTGTTCGGTCATTTCTTTCCTTTCCTCATTTTATTTTAATATTTTAATTTATTTACAATTTCTACGAAACATTTTTCCAACACTTCACATATCTTAAAAGAACTTATTGGCAAAAGAAATTTAGAAGATAAAAAGAAACATAGTATTGATATCTTACAAAAGACTTCAGATTCCAATACAATATTATGTAATAAATTTAAAAAGAAGAACATAAACATCAATTTGAAATTAGAAAGAACATTGAAATACATCAAATCCATATCGAGAAAAGACAATATTTCTTACGGGCATTTAATCAACTGCAATTGACGGATCTCAAGACTAATGATTGGGTTATTAGCATCTCCCATCCACCTAAGGCCTACAAATCAATATTTGGATTGCCAAAAAACATAAAACTTGGTTGGGCTAGGTAAATGCTCCCTTCAATATTGTAGATTTCTTCTATCTTAATACATTGCAAGCAAATTAATTTCTATTACAATATATATATATATATATAATGCATTAGAACAAATTGAGAACCAACTTCAAAACCAAATGATGTATTATATATACTTCTTGAACAATTGAACTAAGATTAAAAAAAAAAAAGGTCTCACCATGTGGAGCTATCTATTCTAACCTCATCAACAGCTGTAGCAAAAGAAAAAAATAAAATGAGCAGTAAAACAGATGATGAGAATAGATCCAAAACATGTGGCTAAAAATGATCGTTTTCGGAGTTTGGACTAAAGAAAGTAAAAGATAAGAATTATGATCTTACTTTGTACGCAATTATTTGATGGAGCTCAACTCATCAATTTCAGATACCGGGAGTATTGGAGTGAAAGCCTTTGCAGAGTATTGGAGTCGTCAGTTACTAAAAGGGCTTGTGGAGGAACTTTAAAACCATTAGTTACCGGGAGCACTTTGGAGGACAATTTAAACGATTATAGTAATTAAATCAAGGGTCATTAGATCAAGTCTACTATAATGGAGGGTCCACATGTCCAAAATGCAGGGAAGGTCAAAATCAATTAGGATAAATTGGAGACGATTTCGATTTGAACTCGGTTTGCTTCATATATATATATATATATATATATAATAGGAAAAAACAAATTATCATCATCATTATGTAGGTCTAATCTCTCATGCTTTATGGAAAATCATCACGATGCATTCTGTAGGTCATGTAGTTATGCTATTGGATCCTTAAAGGGCTGATGACTTCATGGTTGACCTCCGGGCCTTCATTGTATCTTGGAGGCGGCCCACCCAATAACCCATTGCCGATTTGGTCCCACAAAAGGGATGGCGGAAAATGTCTTAAGAAAAGTGATTACGCGCCTTGAAGCATTCATTATTCTCTCTTTTTCGAGATCCAGTTCTACCAACAGAAACATGTTAAGGATATGACTTAAACAATCAGAGTTTCCAAAATGGATCGGACCCAGTCCTGTCTGACCCCATTTGGTCTACTATGAGTTGGTCGAATCTAAAACCTTCCAATGGTCGAAATTATCTGAGTCATGCAAAGATTGTCAGCTGACATGTAAAGTCAATTTTAACCATTGTAACAAATTATAAAAAAAAAAAAAAAAAAAAAGGAAGACCATTGCAACTGATTTTAGTTTATTCCCCATATCATTTGTTCATCAAAATATGATGCCAGGGACCATTTTATGCTCGTTTATTGTAAGTGGCCCGAGGCCGCATTTAACATCATCGAACCTTTACTCACTGTTGATTAAATTTTAAAAGAATCTATTGTTAAAAATCTATTAAGCGTTAAGGGTGTTAAATCAAGGACTAAGATATTCTGGAGGGACTAACTACTAACATTTTCCTTATTTGTAAATAGACCTATAATTTTCATTTATCCTGCCCCAATTATAAGAATGCATCCAAGCCGGTAGGCTAGACCACGACCAACTCAGTTTTTTTTAACAAGCTCATATCATGTTTCTACCATGACCTAAAGTCACACGACTATATTCAAATGTAGTGATTAATATAGCAGAGTCATGTAAAAAAAAAAAAAAATTGTTTCTATAAACAAAATCTTCAATACAAATATCTTTTTTTGGAAACACTTGCGAACATAAATATGTATGAACCAAACCCATTGCAAACAAATACACAGACAGATAAAAATGAAGCTTTTCATCTTCTTCATGCTTTCTCTCCTCTTCCTTGAAACCCCCTCTTGCGAGGCAGAAAGTCTCATCCAAGAAACATGCAAGAAAGCCTCACGAGTAAACTACACCTTGTGCATTACAGCCCTCGAATCCGACCCCAGAAGCCCCACAACAGATCTTGCAGGACTTGGGTCCATCTCAATCCAACTGGCGCTTGCCAATGCCACACAAACATGGTCCCACATACAGGAGATGCTGAAATCAGGACGGTTCGATTCTTACGACAAAGCGCGATTGGAGGATTGTTTGGAGCTGTACTCAGAAGCAATATCTAATCTCACAGAGTCCCTAAAAGCAATGAAGGGTAAGAGTTACTTGGACGTCAATGTACGGGTAAGTGCTGCAATGACTGACTCGGTCACATGTGAAGATGGGTTCAAGGAGAAGGCCGGCCGGGTCTCTCCTTTAACTGAAGAGAATTACTATCTATCCCAGTTGGGATCGATTGCTCTGGCAATCGTAGTTCGTCTTCGATGATGTTATTGCGTACAAGTACCATGCCTGCAATCTGTTATACGTCGCTTGTCTGTTTCCTACTTTATTAAATAAGTGAAGTGGCGAGTATGGTAATAACCACGTTTGTAATCGTTTGGTTTACAATGAAGATTATGGTTTCTTACATAAGTTGGAGAAAGATTCCAATTTCTCTTTGATGATGTTTGTCCTATATATCTCTTTTCTTCAATTTTCTAGATAATAACAACCCCAAGGGGTTGGCCGAAAAAAAAAAAAATTCTTGTAGATATTAACATTTATTATTCGGCCTGCATACTAACTCAAAAACAGAAAATCCAGGCCACAGGCCTTAAATTTGGGCTCAGGATTATACAGACACAACCAATTATTCCTGGTTTTGTGCTTTTTGAATTGCAATACATATGGATGTAAACGGGTCCAAAATACCAGTATTACCTGAAGGACCTGAAATAAATAGATTGGACACATTTTGCAATTTTCCTTGGAGCTGCATTACATAGACGTAGCAAAGCAAGCACATGCATCTCAATTGCAACCGGTCAGCTTTTGAGTTGTGTTGAGCTAAACCTAATCCAGTAGTTAAAAGGGTAAATTGAAACTTTAGACAAAGTCAGTTTCGGAATTGAAATTGGTTAAAGAGTTAAGGTGAAATAAAGCAGGATGACTATGAATTAGGATGGGTTAGCAGGTCAAATAGCAAATATGGGAGCTAAATGTAACCAACCCATTTATTATTCAGATAAGAAACGTCAACCCAAAACAAGCCTGAAAATGAAAGCACTTAATAAAACCATGAATTACCCAGATAAATGCTGCCCCCAATTTTATAGTAACAGGTCTTAATGGTGCATCACTTTCCAATATATCAAATTCACAACCAAACAGATTTAATGTAGGGATGTAAATGGATCCCTAATTCTCCGATTTCCAGGAGGTTCCGACCCGTTAAAAACTTGGTCTGGGTCCTTATTTAGGCCCCAATAAGTAAATGAGTCCGGGTCCGGGTCTGGTCCCACCTTAGTTTGGACCCGTGGACCTGAGACCCGACATATTACCTCAATTTTTGAAAATCTCTCCTAAAAATTACATGTTTTTAAATATTATTCTCTACCTAGACTCGGACCTAGATCCAGACCCGTCCCATATGTGGTTCTGGTTCCGATTTCAAACAAGTTCTGAAATGATTCTGGATCCGGATCCGGTTCCACCTTCTCCTTAATGGCTCTGGTGGTGGACCTGGGCCGGAACCGACTCGTTTACAACCCTAATTTAACATGGAAAATGCTGGGGAGACAAATGCTCTCATAAAACCAAGAAACGAGTATTATAATGTTCGACAACTGTTATATACACATTGTGTTTCTCTTTCAAATTTATACGACACTTTTGCCCTTAGCTCTTTCATAATTTTGTAAGACGCTTTACCCTTATGCCCTTTAAGTCGTAAAGGCTGGTGGGCACATTGAAAAGAGTAGTGCTACCTGGACAAACTTTTTGGCCAGAATTTTGGACAACTCCTATGATATCCCTTGAATATCAAATGATATTCAAGGGATATCATAGGAGTTGTCCAAAATTCTGGCCACAAAGTTTGTCCAGGTAGCGTTTTGCATTGAAAATGTAGACTGGAATGTTTGGTGGCGACATAGAAACAATTTACAGTAGTAAGTATATTTGAACTTTTTTTTAATTATTTGATATCAGCATATTACTTTTAGAGCCCTTTCTTCTATCTAATTAGAATTTCAAGTAAAAGCGATTTACTTCAGATTTTTTTTTAAAAATGATTTAGTTAGTTTTGCATGGATTGCAAATCGACTTATTTCCTTTTGGCTTAAGGCCAATTGGGTCCACCAATATATCATTTTATCATTCATTGTTCATTTTCTTACAAGTTGAGCATTTGATACAAGGTTAATTAAGAAAGCTCCTATTATTTGATAGGGTTAAGAATAGTTCCATCAATACTATACTAGCTGATAAGTCTACAAGACTGTAGTTTTCATTCATCATTTTATGTTATTTTGTGGACTTAATTATGGTAGTTTGCATTTAATTTCATAGAATTTTATAATTTCATGCATTTGAGCATCAAAGTTGGAATTTTAGTCAAAATCATTCAAAATCATCAATCATACATGAATTTTATGAAATCATTGGTTTACATCATCTTAGTGTCACACAAATTAGCTTTTTCATTTTGGCATCATTAATTAGTTCATGGAAAATCATCCAGTTTGATGCATTCATATGCATGATCTCATTCGGGTCCCATGCATGACATTTATGAATTTTATACATATTATGGCTGAATTATTCTTTTTATTGTTGTTGGGAATCTTCAATTAATTGGGACCCGCCTTGAAAAGAAATTAAGAGAAGAAATTCATAGAGAATGTCCAAGCCATGCCACTTCAAGATGTTTGCATTTCCCATGTGGTCCCACACTATGCCAATATTAATTTGCTACAAATTCAATTTTAGATTTGTTTGAAGAACTTGTCAAAGAAAGTGGGTCATGGCGTAGAAAGTTTTCAAGCAAGAGAAGAAATGGCCAAGATTTGCTACAAATTCAATTTTAGATTTGTTTGAAGAACTTATCAAAGAAAGGGGGTCATGGCATAAGAAGTTTTCAAGCAAGAGAAGAAAGGAAAGAGTCACACGTTCAATGACTGCCATCATCTTACCAAGAAGCTAAAATCTCTCCAAAAGTTGTTAAGAAATCCACCTTAGCTTGGCATCTAAGAGAAGAATTTGCAAAAGGATAGCAAGTCAAGAGAGATTCAAGGAGGACACGTTGGAGTATCACTTAGGCTTGAAAAGCGTGAAGAGAAACAAAGTTCCAGCGAAGTGATTTTTGGGAAAGTCTTTCTAAAAGTGGGCCATGGTAAAAGGAGAGATGGTTAGATGAGTTTCTTGGTGGCCACTCAAAAAGCTTGATTTAGAAAGACTAGTAGCCAAACAAGGAAGTGAATCACGCTTGCAATTACTATGGCATAGAAATGGCATCATGATGATGGAAAATTTTGTGGGCTTAAGGGAATCAAATTCTAGATATATTGGACGTGCATAGCCTCAAGGGGGCATCTCACTTGGAACACTCTCTCTCTCTCTCTCTCTCTCTCTCTCTCAACCATTCCTCTCTCTAGAAAGAAAAAAGAGAAAATATGTGGGTATTCTGGAGCCCTATTCCAGAAATAGATTAGAAGAGTGTGAAAGAAAATTGTAATTTCCATGAAGTTTTCAATGAAAATCACATCTTTTGCAATGGAGGAGTAGAATTTTTTGGATCGGAGCACAAAGCGAAGTTAGGTGATTTTATTCTCGTTCTATGTCTTTAATTTAATTTTTATGTCCCTATGATGCATGGTTAATAGAATAATAGATCTACCTTTGCGCCGCAGGCAAACCTCCGCTTTATATTTTAAATAAATTTCTTTTTGATCAGGTAATCTTTTTTTGATAAAATATACTTAGGTTTATACGCCTTTGATACTTTATACTTAATTTGTTAACTGGCATTCAAAGTAATTTTTATGAGGTGATGGAGATTTTGAGTTCTTCTGCTTAAGATTTGAATTTAAAAAAAATATATTCCGGATTAGAAACATTTTTTAGTTTTTTATGAGTTATTTGCAAGACAAAAGACTAAATTAAAGTATGTGAATTGAGAATTGAAATTATTTAATGGACTCTTTGTTGCTCTGATCTACCTTTATCATTATTGTTATCCATTCATCTTGCATAGTAGCTTTATCTCTCATTCAAATCTTGATTTATTTGTATTTTCATTATAAAAAAATCAGATTTTAATAAAAAAAAAAGATATTTCAGTAGTGCTTCTTGTGGGAGTCGACATGTACTTGCCATTATCTCAAAAAGACAGCTGTGCACTTGCAGTATTAAAAGATTGAATTTAAATTCACATCAAGTTTTTGGCGCCGTTGCTAGGGAGCCAAATTTGAAATTTTTTTTAATTGAACTTGAATTTTTTTTGGCGCATTCGCATTCGTCATTAGGTTGCATCGTTAAGAGTTTAATCATTTAGTTCAATTTCATAACTTTGTTTGAAATTAATTGTAGTTTTCATTTTACTTTTTTGAGAAAAAAACTCAGATTTTTTGGATTTTTCTAGTATTTTCGGAATCATAAAAAAAATTTAGGATTATTTTTTCGAATTACAGGAAATTAATTGAAGAAAAACTGATGTTTAGATTTGATTAGATTAGTTTGTTTTTTTCTTGGCTTGATTAGATTAGCTAGAGTTGAATTTTAATTTGATTAGTTTAAATTACTTTGCAATCTTTAACATTTTTTTTTTTAAATTATAGTGTACATATTCTATTTCTTTATTTTAGAAATTACTAACAAGATTGTTTATTTTGGAAAGTTTGCAGTGTGTGGAGATTTGACAAAAAAGAAAGCTGTGAGGATTTGCTCTAAGCAAACAAGTTGCTCTCAGAATTGTAAAATTTGTCAAAAGAGGTTAAGCTTACACAGTTTAAGGATTAGCGTCGGCCCACTGTAAGAGTTTCTAAACTGTATCCCACGAACCTTTTACTTGCAAGTGGGGCTTCAGTGATTTAAATTTTTGCAAAGTGTGAATGCTTGATTGACACACCATCTAATTGGACACACTTAATTAAGGCAATCCACCCCAAAAAGATGAGGTCTGGATTTCATCACCAGTTCCTTGCCCAATTAGCGGCTTAACCACCTCTCACAAAGTAACCTAAATATTAATTAAAATCAAGTAAAAACGAGACAATAGGACTCGAGCTCAGAATGACGAAGACCACAAAAGGTTGCACCATGTGCGCTCTTTGGTCGAGTTGATGTCTTGGTAAGTCTTGTCCCTACCAAAAAGGGTGGTAGTCTCTATTCTAGGAGTTTGGTTCTTAAGCGGGACCCTTGCCAAGTGTATTGTGACCCCACCACTCATCCTAGGGACTTACCTGGTCTATTTGGATTCATAAGACCGGATTGGAGGCCTTAGTGCACTCTTCAAACCGGTTAAGAGTTGTTTAGTGAGTTAGGCTAACCCTAGGATAATTTCTTGTGCTAAATCTTTGTGCTTAACTGCTTGTGCATCATCTAGTAAGACCATGAGGGCCCCGCATATAGATTAGGCTTGCATTTCTTTAAGGTTGAACCCGATGCATGCGCTCTAGACATGAGAAAGAGAAACTGTGGGTACGCAAGAGTAAAAGGTTAGTCAGATAGAGCCTGAATTAGCTTTAACCGTTGTCGGAAAGTCTTCCATCTTTGAAGAAATTGTTAGAATGGCTGATCAAATGGACCTAACTATGACTTTGAAGGACTATATGTACCCCACCAGGACAACTCAACCGTCCTGCATCACCCTACCTCAGACCAATGCTACATTTGAGCTGAAATCTGGCATGATCCAGATGCTCCCAGTATTCCATGGGCTAGATCAGGAAAATCCATATCAACATGTTAGGGAATTTAAGGACATTTGTGGGACCATGAGGATCAATCACATGACTGAGGAGGCCCTTAAACTTAGATTATTTCTTTTCTTCCTAAAAGAAAAGGGTAAAGTTGGCTTTATGCCTTACAGGCCGGGTCCATCACTGTCGCGACCTCGGACCGGGTCCCACGAGCCTAATCCAGGATCGAGACCAATGATAATTGTGATGGTAAATGAATGATACAATCCATGTCAACACTATGAATTAATTTAAATCAAAACGTATACGAGTCCATCAAGGATGCCACTCGTACACGCGATTTCCCACAGGTGTCCGCGGTGAGGATATCACATCAACATGAATATTTCTTTTAAGTGCGAAAGCGTGTAGCAAATCTAATTCATACATTCATGTCCAAGATATCAATATCAAACATATATATAAAACCAGTATCAAAATGAACAATGATCATTAGCTAATTCCCACAAGTAGGTTAAGGTTTATAACAAGATCATTTAAATTACAACTCCCCAAAAATAGAGGCCAACAAAGGCCAATATAACAAAATATCAAGTACCCAAAAGAATTGTTAATTTCTATCCCGGAATGTTATGTAGCTTGAACACCCGAATGTCTAAACGACATCATCGGTGTGCCACTCGACTACACGTTGCGGTTCTCCGACCTCCTCCTCGTGCTCCTCCTCGGGATAACCAACAACGGGATTTGAGTACCAAAACAAGGGTAAAACACGACAGTTTGGCAAATGGGTGAAAAGATATGACAATATAAAATTTACCTTGGAAAACATTTGAACCTGTTAGAATAATAATTTCATAAAACGAAAGAATCATTTATTCAAAATACACATGCAATATAAAACAAGTAAGGTATCCAAGGAAAACGGAAAACAACAAGATGACAGCCACACGAAGCTAAGTCCTCTATCGCCGAAGTAACACGAGCATATCAGGATGTTGACCTCAGTCACTGAAGTGAGGAGATACAACATAAGTAACATATACATATACATATAATAAATACGGGACATGACCACGGTAACGAACCGGGCATCGGGAACCACAGTAGCAATCTGCAGCATCGGGACAATGCCACGGTAATAACCAGGTAGCGGGATCCAAACTGCCGCTGGCGGCACTAGAGGGGGATCTCTAAGTCGGTGAATCAGATCGGCAAGGTTATCCAAACTTAGTGGTGCCAACTCATGAGTGAAATATCGTAAATCAAGACAAGTACGAAATACATATGATGCAATTATATAAACGGGCAGGACGGGGTACTCAAAGGCACAAATATCATTTTAGACGGGAAGTGCATATCGGGATTAGCAAAAATGCTACAGTTGCAAATTCGGTATTTTCGAGAATGGTAAATCATAATTCAAGAGATTTGGGACAATATCGGGATTCGAAATTCGATCAAAGTGAATAAAGGTCCCGTATGTCATATACGATAAAAATTGGCACTCCTTGAGTTTGGAGACATTCCGGGCTCTTTATACACCTTAGGATTTTCAAAACTTAAATAAAAGCTTGTGATTTGATTTCTCTTTCCAAGTGGGTGCTAAACAATGGTTATTAGTTTTCTTATCACAATAGGGTTCCCAACAGACACCTCTCAACTAAATAAACATTTCATTTTTGCTCGTAGATTAGTCCCAGGCGAACAGTGCTGGTCGCTCGAGCGGACAGGAAGTTTGCTCAAGCGATGAGCTCTCTAGAATGGTTTTCTAGGAGGTTCGCTCGAGCGGATAACGGGTTCGCTCGAGCGAACATGTTGGCTCAAGGGAACATCAAGTTCGCTCGAACTAACACGGTTCTGTGAAGCTCTGATAAAATTTCTAGGAGAGTTCGCTCGAGCGGATAACGAGATCGCTCGAGCGAACATGTTGGCTCGAGCGAACAAATGGTTCGCTCGAACTAACAAGGTTCTGTGAGGAGCCTGATATGATCCTGGGAATGTTCACTCGAGCGAATAAGGTGTTCGCTCGAGCGAACTGTCTACTGGAATGGTTCGAAGCCTATTCTAGGTACTTCGCTCGAGCGACCACCAAGTTCGCTAGAGCGAACTGCCCAGAAATGGGTTCCGAGACAGTTCTGCTCCCTTCTATTTCTCTCCTTCATACAACTGCTTTGAGTCCCATTCCCTCATCTAAATGAGGAGGCCAACTCTTACTTCTTACAACCTTCAAATCACCATGAACATTCACCCAATATCTCCTTCTCATTCACCACATTAAATCACCAAGAAAAGAGAAAGCCAACAAGTTATAAGGATTCATTTAAAGCAAAGAAAACAACAAAAGAAGGATCATAAAGACAAAGCTTTCAAGACTTAATACATCAACTAACTCATTCATGAGCATTTATTTCAAAAGCATGTAACTTAATGAAGGCACAAAAAGAAATAGAGAATCCATCAATGCATTTCATGAAAACTATTCAAAGGTTATAATACCAAATCAACCACTTGCATCAAGGTCTCTAAACAACAAATCAAGCTTCTAATCAGCTCTCCAAGCTCAAAACCACAATCTCTACAAAAACCCCCAAAACACACCCTAAAATGGTCAAACAATGAAATAGAAAGAAAGAGCTTCCAAAAAAGAAAATGGAGCTCCTTTAGGACAAGAAAAATAAATATCTAAGAGATTAGGAAGAGAGCTTACTTGTAGAATCTCCAAATGGAAAGAGCTAGCTCAAAGGGGATCTTGGAATGGGAGGTTTCCTCCACAAATGCTATCAATGGTGAGCTCTAATGGAGAGGAATAAGAAGATCACTTCCATTTCTCAAATGATGCAAGGTGGGTGATGATTGGAGATGGAAAAAGCAAGAAGAAGAAGACCAAGGAGAAAACCCTAGGCGAGAGGGAGTGTTGTGCTGGAAAAAGAGAAAGAAAGAAGAGATGGGTGTTTATATAGCAATTGCAAGTGGGCTCCACCACTAGGAAACATTGTGGGGTCAAAATCATGGTTTTCGGGGCTTCAGATGAAATCGACGAAGAAGGAAGAAATGATCGTCGAAATTTCTAGTTTCTAAAAAGTATATGTATCGGCGGGTTTCGGGAATATCAAATATTTGGTTCAGATTTCGTGTAAAAAGACTGTTTTGCCCTCAATGCAATGGAAGTCGGGTTTCGGGATTCCGGACGGGAACGGGTTCAACATGAAAGTTGAAGAGATCAACGAGATTAGCAAAACGGGATAAAAACACTAATCTAAAGAATCTCGATTAATCCCCTAAGTACACGCAAAGTCATAAAAGGAACCCCTAAAGGGCCCCACTAGTCATAAAGGCACTCAAACTTCCCCAAAGCTATAACAAAGCTATTCTAAACCCAAACTAAACCAAGACACACTAAACACACTTAACACTAACACACGACTTAGTCAACACTAATCGAGGTCACTCGGGTCGGGGTCTTACAATCACTCCATAGGCCAAGCTAGTCGAAGAATTTTACAAAAAATTCTACTCCAAGTAGAAAACTGCTTCGATTAGGCAGGCCATCAATGGATTCCATCAAATGGAATGGGAGACACTTTACAATTATTTAGAATGGTTCAAGGACCTCTTAATCAGTGTCCCCACCATAGATTTGAAAAATCGGATTGGTCCAGATCGTGTATGAGGGTTTGGATTACCCTACTAAGCAAATGGTGGAATCTTTCTGCAGTGGGAAGTTTACACATAAGACAGCGGATGAAGCGTGGACATTTTTGGAAGAAACCACTAAAAACACATTGCAGTGGGCCCCTATCAAGAGGGAGCCCATCAAACCCACCATTCCTAAAAAAAGGGGGGATGTTCAAGATTGAACCCAAATTGAGGCAGAGGCCAAATTGGCCACACTGGTGAGGAGACTAGAGGCCTTAGAGCTGAACCAAAAGCCCACTCCAAACACTTTGGAGTCATTAAGATATAATCAAACCATGAATGGAGGGATTGACCCAACAATTTTGGGTCAGACCGAGTCTGTTGAGGAGGTGAACGCGCTATATCAAAACACTCGTTTTATAAAGCCCCACCCTACATGCATGCATGATATTGTCTGCTTTGGCCCACGGGCTTCACGGTTTTGCTTCTAATAGGCCTCAACCCATCAAAAGGCCTCATACAAGATAAGTGTGTAAGCTGTACATACAATCCCATTCACTTTCCTCTCTATAGTTGATGTGGGACTCCGAAAGTCACCATCCACCCCCCTTAAGGCTGCACGTCCCTGTGCAGTAGCCTGCCAGTCTCTGTAGCCTGCCAGTACTCTTGGCCCGCCCACATGGAAACCCGCCCCACGTGCACCAAACCACGGCATGGGCCCACACTCGAACTAGTCGAGAGTAGGCTCTGATACCATTTGTAACGCCTCACCCCTACACGCATGCATGATATTGTCGTGAGGCCCATTAGAAGCAAAACTGTGAGGCCGGTGGGCCAAAGCGGACAATATCATGCATGCGTGTAGGGGTGGGGCGTTACACGTTTTAATAATCGTCAGAGGTATGACCCATACTCCAACACATACCATCCAGGTTGGAGGGATAATCCAAACTTTTTTTTGACCAAAGGCCTAACTCAAGGTGGCCCATCTTAGTCCACTCAATTTCAGCCCAATCAATCTCAAGTCACTGCCCCACCCGATTTTCAAAAACTCAACTTCAACCCCAGTCCATTGACCCAAAGGATAGATTCTTTAGAAGAGGCTATGAAACTCATGTCTCAAACCACGGCCCAATTGTCTCAGAATGCTGCTCAATTCCAGTAGACCATTACTCAACTTTTGAATGGATACACTCAAACCCTTGCAAAATTGGAATATCAAATGGGCCAACTGGCCAACTCCATCAGTGCCAGAGACAAGGGAACCTTCCCTAGTCAACCTGAACTTAATCCTAAAGGCCAAGTATTTCATGATCCTAAAGGAAAAGGCCCGGAACAGGTCAAATCCATAATCACCCTTAGGTTGGCTACACAGGTTGATAACAAGGTCAAACTACCCAAGGAATCAAGTGTTAATGCTGAACCATCACCTAGTGAGCCCACTCCTAGGACCTATGTTCCCAAGGCACCATACTCATAGAGGTTAGGCCTAGCAAAATCAACTGTTCAGTTGGATAAACTGCTAGAAGTATTCAAACAAGTGATGATTAATAACCCACTACTTGATGCTATCCAACAGATTTCGGCCTATGCAAAATTTCTAAAGGACCTTTACACCTTCAAAAGGACTACTAATGTGCCCAAGAAGGCTTTTTTAGCCCAACAAGCTAGCTCAATCATTTCCTGTCCAACCCTGATCAATTATAAGGACCCAGGGTGTCCTACCATTTCTCGCCAGATAGGGGATCATCACATAGAGAAAGCTTTGCTAGACTTGGGTGCAATTGTGAACCTTCTTCCGTACTCTGTTTATGAAGAATTAGGTTTGGGGGAGTTGAAAAAGACACATGTGACCTTGCAATTGGCTGATGCATCGATTTGATATCCCAAGGGGGTAGTCGAAGACGTTCTTATCAAAGTCAGAGACTTTGTGTTCCCTGTCGATTTTGTTGTCTTGGATACCAAACACACATCTGGGGCTGAACCCAAAACTCCAACCATCTTGGGGAGATCATTCATTGCCACCTCAAATGCCTTGATCAATTGTAAGAATGGAGTAATACAAATTTCTTTTGGGACCATGACAGTCCAAGTGAACATTTTTAATGTCTTTAAGCAACCTCCTGATGAGGATGATGAGGTTTTTGAAGTTAGTTACATTCATGAATTGATGGAAAATCACTTACCCCATTTGAAAATTAAAGATCCACTAGAGGCTTGTTTTGCCCACTTTGGAAGTGATTTTGATGTAGATGGACATATTGACGAAGTCAATGCATAGTTGGACTCAACCCCATCTATGGATCGCTCTAGGTGGCAACCGAAGTATGAGATTCTGACTCCATCCGCTTCCCCACCTATCCCATCGATTGTAGAGCCTCCTAAGTTAGAACTCAAGCAATTGTTGGATACCTTGAAATATGTGTTTTTAGGCCCATCAGAAACCCCCCCGGTGATTATAGCTTCAGACTTGGATCCTGTCCAAAAGGAAAAACTCATGAAAATTTTGGATGAACACAAGGAAGCTATAGGGAGGTCCATTGCAGATATCAAAGGAATTAGCCCATCTGTGGTCCAACATAGAATTCATTTGGAAGAAAATGCAAAAACTTCTCGTGTACCATAGAGGCGGCTGAACCCTGCAATGAAGGAAGTGGTTAGGTCGAAAGTCTTAAAATTACTTGATGCAGGGGTGCTTTACCCCATATTTGATAGTGCATGGGTGAGTTCGGTTCAAGTGGTACCAAAGAAATCTGGGATAACAGTGGTTCAAAATGAGGGCAATGAATTGGTATCCACTCGGATACAGACTGGATGGAGGGTACGCATTGATTATATGAAGTTGAGCTCAGTCACTTAGAAAGATAATTCTCCCCTCCCATTCATGGATCAGATGCTTGAAAGGCTAGCTGATCATGCATATTATTGTTTTCTTGATGATTATTCCGGTTACAATCAAATTCTAATTGCACCGGAGGACCAAGAAAAGACCACCTTCACCAATCCATTTCGCACTTTTGCTTACAGACACATGCCCTATGCCCTTTGGGCTATGCAATGCACCGACCACTTTTCAAAGGTGCATGTTGAGCATATTTTCTGACATGGTAGAAAGATTCATTGAGGTTTTCATGGATGATTTTTTGGTCTTTGGCAATTCTTTTGAGGAGTGCTTGCATCATTTGTCCCTGGTACTTGAAAGATGCAAAGAAAAGAATCTAGTCTTAAATTGGGAGAAATGTCATTTTATGGTAAAAAGGAGCATAGTTCTGGGACACATTATTTTTGATAATGAAATTGAGGTGGACAAAGCAAAAATTAATTTGATATCCAAATTGCCACCACCAAAATCAATTAAGCAAATTCGATCATTCCTGGGCCATGCTGGTTTTTATCGTAGATTCATCAAGGATTTTAGTAAAATTGCTAAACATTTGTGCCAGGCCCCATTTGAATTTGATGAAAAGTATCTAAAGGCTTTTGAGAGACTGAAAAAGGAACTAACTTCAGCCCCTAAATTCAGCCACTTGACTGGACCATTCCATTTAAGCTAATGTGTGATGCATCTAATACTGTTATTGGAGTTGTTTTGGGTCAACAGGTTGGGAAGCTACCTCATGTGCTTTACTATGCTAGTAGGACCCTCAATGATGCACAACTAAGTTACACAACCATTGAAAAAGAATTGCTAGCTGTGGTTTTTGCCTTGGAGAAATTTTGGTCCTATTTAATAGGGTTCAAAGTTATCATCTACACGGACCATGCAGCTCTGAAATATCTTCTGTCCAAAAAGGATGCAAAAGCCCGATTATTCAAGTGGATCCTTCCGCTACAAGAGTTTGGTTTGGAAATAAGAGATAAAAAAGGATGTGAGAATTTTGTAGCAGATTATCTTTCAAGAATGCCCTTAGAGCCATCAGATGAGGTCCCATTGAATGAAAATTTTCCTGATGAACAATTGCTCAGTATTTTCAAAATCCCCTCGTTTGCAGATATAATCAATTACCTTGTTACAGGGGGTTATGCCCATCCATTGGTCAAAACAGGATCGATCAAAATTTCTAACTGTAGTCAAGTACTTTTTCTAGGATGACCCGTATCTTTTTAAGTACTGTCTGGACCAAATTATCAGAAGATGCATTCCTGATCATGACCATTACTCAGTCATTTCATTCTTCCATGATCATGCTTGTGGAGGCCACTTCAGTTCGAAAAAGGCAGCTGTAAAAGTTTTGCAGTGTGGATTTTACTGGCCCATAATCTTTAAAGATTGCTACACTTTCTGTTTGAACTGTGAGAGGTGTCAAAAGCTTGGCAAGCTCAATCGAAAGAACATGATGCCCTTGAATCCCATACTCATGGTGCAAATTTTTTATATGTGAGGAATTGACTTCATGGGGCCATTTCCAATTTCCTTTGGAAATCTTTACATTTTGCAGGCAGTAGAATATGTTTCCAAGTGGGTAGAAGCTATACCGACAAAGAAAAATGACCACCAGGTGGTGACTAAGTTCGTGAGAGATCACATCTTTTCTCGCTTTGGTACCCTTAGCGCGATCATTAGTGACGAAGGCACTCACTTTTGCAACCGTCCCTTTGAGCGTTTGTTGAAAAAATATTTTGTCACCCATAAGGTTGCTACACCTTATCACCCACAAACAAGTGGCCAAGTGGAAATTTCAAATAGGCAAATTAAACAAATTCTTGAAAAGACGGTCAATCATACTCAAAAAGACTAGTCTTTGCGATTGATCGACGCACTGTGGGCCTATCAAACCACTTACAAGACACCTATTAAGATGTCCCCATATAGGTTGGTCTATGGGAAGGCATGCCACTTGCCTGTTGAATTGGAGCATAGACCTTATTGGGCCACTAAGAAGTTTAATTTTGACTTACCCACTGCGGGTATTCTGCGCAAATTGCAACTCAATGAGTTGGAAGAACTTAGAAATGATGCCTATGAGGATGCCAAGATCTACAAGAAAAAGCTGACGTTGAACCATGATAAGTCAATTTTAAGAAAATCCTTTGCACCGAGTATTAAAGTCCTTTTGTATAACTCCCGGTTACACCTGTTTCTAGGGAAGTTACGAACTCGGTGGACTGGTCCATTCATTGTCAGAACTGTTTACTTTCATGGTGATGTGAAAATTGAAAATCCTAAGAATGGGGATGTTTTCAAGGTGAATGGTCCACGGTTGAAACCGTTTCTGGAACTGAAGGATAAAGACATTGAGGATATCCTTCTGGAAGACCCAATTTACCAGGACTAATCATTTTTGGCCACATCGGGCTGACGACATTAAACTTAGCATTGTTTCGGAGGCAACCCAATTTTGGAAGGTAATTGAACTGGTTGATCACATTCTTTTGCAATCACCCCACATGGTAAGATGTTCCAATTTTCCTTATTGTTTATTTTCACATTACACATGCATTCATAACATTGAGAACAACGTTGAATTTAGGTTTGGGGGTGTGCGTTAGAACTTGACATGTGATCATTTGTTCAATTTTCATTCTACATTTTCTTTTTTTGCTTTTATTTATTTTTTTATTTTAAAATTTGCTATTGTTAGGTTAGAGGGATACTTTCAAAAGAGTTTTTTTTTTTTGGACAAAAGAAAACAATGGTTCACTATTTTATTTATGGAAAGGGTTTTTGGAAAAGTACGTGCTGAATGTTGATCCCTCACTTTTACACAGGTTGCATACGTTTTCGAAGTTTTGAATGTAAAGCAATGATTTCCGTTTTTCTTTTAAAAAGAAAAAAGGAAAATCGACCCTTAGTATACAGAGCTTCCTGGTTCGGCGGGTGGATACATGGAAAGGGGTACCTATAGTTGAGGACGACAAAAAAAAAAAAAAAAAAAAAAAAAAAAAAAAGAAAAGAAAAAAGAAAAGAAAAGAAAAGAAAAAAGAAAAAAAAGGTGTTTAGTTAGAAGTCTTGAAAAGAATAAAAAGTTTTGTGACTAGTTTGAGTTCGTAGCCTTTTTAACCCAAGCCAGTAAGCCTGTAGGGGTCTTTACATACCTAGTGCCCTAAAGACATATGGTTTGGGAGTCATTGATCTAATGCTAGTTACATATGTTAATTAGAAAGCTTAAGGGACCTAGGCATTGTATAGTCACATGTGCGTGTTTGAAAAAAAAATTTGCGGCCTTTGAAAAAACAGTACTGTGAAAGCCGTCATTGGCACCTGGAGAGAAAGACCGTTTTTCTTAGATAAGGTTCCGTGGCCCAGAAAAAAAAATCATTTTCACGGAAATTCTTAGTGGATCATTTGCTGCATCCCTTCTATATGTATACGCACTTTTCACCGTGCTTGATTAATTAGCATGATTTTGAATATTACTGATCAAAATATGGGATTGGTGAACCGAATTTAGGATTTGTCTTTGAAAATTCCGAGAACCGAGAATAATCGGTGTCTATAAATTTTCTCTTGAAAGAAATTTCCCTGGAGTTTTTTTTAAAACAATTCTTTTTTGTGAAAAAAAGGAATTTTGTGGGTAAATTCACTACAAACCCTCACGAGACACAACTCGTCCACTAGGGGGAACCTAGGGGTTAAGGGCTTGCTGCATACGGTAAATGCAGTTGAGAGAGTCAGCGAAGGTGGCATTTTTCTTTTTATTTTTCTGCATTTGTTAGGATAGTAAACTTCTCATTTTTTTTCACTTATTTTGCTCGAGGACTAGCATAAAGCTGGTTTGGAGCTGTGATAAGTCCACAAAATTGTAGTTTTCATTCATCTTTTTTTTTTTTTACTTTGTGGACTTAATTAGGGTAATTTGCATTTAATTTCATAGAACTTCATGCATTTCAGCATCAAAGTTGTAATTTTAGTCAAAATCATTCAAAATCATCAATCCTGCATGAATTTTACGAAATCATTGGTTTACATCATCTTAGTGTCACACAAATTATCTTTCTGATTCTGGCATCATCAACTAATTCATGGAAAATCATCCAATTTGATGCATTCATATGCATGAACTCATTCGGGTCCCATGCATGACATTTATGAATTTTATACATATTATGGCTGAATTATTATTTTTATTGTTGTAGGGAATTTTCAATTAATTGGGACCCGCCTTGAAAAGAAATTAAGAGAAGAAATTCATAGAGAATATCCAAGCCATGCCACTTCAAGATGTTTGCATTTCCCATGTGGTCCCACACTATGCCACGATTTGCTACAAATTCAATTTTAGATTTGTTTGAAGAACTTATCAAAGAAAGTGGGTCATGGCATGGGAAGTTTCCAAGCAAGAGAAGAAAAGAAAGATTCACACGTCCAATGACTGCCACAATCTTACCAAGAAGCTAAAATCTCTCCAAAAGTTGTTAAGAAATCCACCTTAGCATGGCATCTAGGAGAAGAATTTGCAAAAGCATAGCAAGTCAAGAGATATTCAAGGAGGACATGTTGGAGTATCACTTAGGCTTGGAAAACATGAAGAGAAACAGCATTCCAGCAAAGTGATTTTCGGGAAAGTCTTTCTAAAAGTGGGCCATGGTAAAAGGAGAGATGGTTAGATGAGTTTCTTGGTGGCCACTCAAAAGGCTTGATTTAGAAAGACTTGTAGCCAAACAAGGAAGTGAATCACACTTGCAATAACTATGGCATGGAAATGGCAACATGACGATGGAAAATTTTGTGGGCTTAAGGGAATCAAATTTTATATATATATATATATATTGGACGTCCATAGCGTCAAGGGGGCATCTCACATAGAACACTCTCTCTCTCTCAACCTTTTCTCTCTCTAGAAAAAAAAGATAAAAATATGTGGGTATTCTGGAGCCCTGTTCCAGAACTAGATTATAAGAGTGTGAGAGAAAATTGTAATTGCCATGAAGTTTTCAATGAAAATCACATCTTTTGCAATGGAGGAGTAGATTCTTTTGGATTGGAGCACAAAGTGAAGTTAAGTGATTTTATTCTCGTTCTATGTCTTTAATTTAATTTTTATGTCCTTATGATGCATGGAATAGAATAATAGATCTACCTTCGTGCAGTAGGCAAACCTCCGCTTTATATTTTAAATAAATTTATGTTGGATCAGTTTTCTTTTTTTTTTTTTTGATAAAATATACTTAAGTTTATATGCCTTTGATATTTTATGTTTAATTTGTTAACTGACGTTCAAAGTAATTTTTATGAGGTGATGGAGTTCTTGGGTTATTCTGCTTAAGATTTGAATTTAAAAAAAAAATGTATCTTTCGGATCAGAAACATTGAGTTGTTTCTGATCTGAGTTATTTGCAAGACAAAAGACTAAATTAAAGTGTGTGGATTAAGAATTGAAATTAATTAATGGACTCTTTGTTGCTCTGATCTACCTTTCTCATTATTGTTATCCGTTCATCTTGCATAGTAGCTTTATTTCTCATTCAAATCTTGCTTTAATTGTATTTTCATTATATAAAAAATCAAATTTTAATAAAAAGAAAAAGATATTTCAGTAGAACTCCCAGTGAGATTCGACCTGTACTTGCCACTGTCTCAAAAGGATAGTTGTGCACTTGCAGTATTAAATGATTGAATTTAAATTCACATTACTAGCAAAATGTGCCCGTGCAAAAAGAGAGAAAAAACCGTCTTCAGTCTAATTGAAAAAAAAAGTGTACCTTAATCTCTTTGCAAATGACTTATTTTCAATAAAGAAAAAGATTAAAAAAATCTATATACGTCTCATCTAGGCATTATCTGAAATAGACTGTCTAGAGTAATTCATTTTCCTTTTGACTTTAGCTCATAACAAAGAGTTAAAACATCATGTTATGTAATTCCCAATAATTTAAAAAAATGGAAAAGAAAGCTTTGAATTTAATAGCCTAAAGCAACAAAAAAAGAAAATACAGAAAATATTATCTTCAGTACTCTAATCACAATTTAATCCAATGGAAGCATAATTTAAAAATAAATAAGAACACTTCAATAATATGAAATATATAAATATGTATCAAATTTTAAAAGAAGATTAATGAAAATTTAAATAGTTATAAATTTACCATAACAAAAATTCATGTTTCAACAGGTAATTACCCAAAGACTTAAATTCAAGTTCTTAATCCAATAGAAAAATAAACCACTTTCCCTTTTGTACATAAACCCAGCTAAAGAAAAAAACTCAAAACCACATAAGTTGAAAAAATATAGATATAAATAGTTTGATATGCAAAACCAGCATGTCCATGCTCGAAAAAAAAACACTCTTTATATAATTAATAAATATGCAAAAAATGATAAAAAAAAATCCAGAAATATTCGAACAAAATGACAATGAAACTAAAGGAAAACAGAGCAAACATGATTGATAAAAATCTGAAAAGCAAGTCCCAATAGCCAATAGGAGACATCTATACAAATTAAAGAAGGCATATTATAACCTAAAAAAATAATCATAAGAACAATTGGTAGTTATATAAAGATTTTGTTGCATTCAAATTAAGATAGGAAAGCATAACAGGGCTAAAACAACGGTTGTAAAGATTTATATGTATAATCCCCTTTTAATCAGTATTTTAAGACAAACTTTATTTTTCAAGAAAAAAACATAGATGTAAATAAATCTGACCTACAAACTCAACATGTCCATGCCTAAAAAAAATCTAATTACTTAATTTCAAAATGAAAGAACTTTAATTTTTTTAAAATTAATTAGCTTGAGTATTTTACTTCAAACATTCTTTTGAAATAAGAAGAATAAAGAAGAATAAATCCCTAATAAATAAAATAAAATTGATAAAAATACACCATATTGCCCTTTTCAACTAACAATTTCTTCTCAACACCTCTTGCTCTCCCTTAACCTTATTTCTTATCTTTCTCACCATTTACCTCCTCCATATCTTTCCCACGAAAATATATCAATGAGCCCATCTCTCTAAAGCGAACCATTTAAATTAAAGTTTTCCTTCTCTAGCTCTAGCATTTTGAATTGAAGTGAGATCCACCTTCAAATTAATCATTTATAAATATAATTAAATTTGAAAAAAGCTTTAACAAATAAGAAAGTGCATCACATACGGTTTTTAACAGATCCGAAACAAGATTGTTAACAAATCTCATCCGGATTTATTGATTTGAATAGATTTGGTGCGTGAGTGTCACCGCAGACGCAAGTGTGAGGCCCAAATATCTCCATGGTGGGACGCACTTAAAAAAAAAAAAAAACTTCACCGTTGAATTTACCTGGCAAGGTCTCTCTTTATCCTCTTCCCTCCCTCTTAATATATTACGAATTTGAGAGCCGAAAATTTCTAAATTCTTAGTATTTTTATTATCAACTTTTGGAAACAACTAACTTTTTAGCCGTCCAAACTGCAGAACAGATTGAGCTGCTGGCATAGAGGGCCCGAGATTATATGCTGCGGCAGAAGCGGGGGAGCATGAATAACGGATCAACACATACAGAAAACATGATAAGCCGTTAACGGTTGTTCATGAACAACAAATGCTTTAAGAACAATGCATGAACGGCATGAACACTGAAGGAATGAACATACAAGAGAAGAGTTCCGGAATAAGTGCTACACGAGCCGTAAGCCGTTAACGTTGTTCATGAACAACAAATGCTTTAAGAACAATGCATGAACGGCATGAACACTGAAGGAATGAACATACAACAGAAGAGTTCCGGAATTAGTACTACACGAGCCGCAAGCCAGGTAGAATCTCTCCTATGTGACTTTTGAAAAGAAACTTCTCTTTAGATGATACTCTTCAAATTGGTTCAATTAATTTAATTTATCAAATTAATTATTGCAAAACTGAAAGCCAATTTCTCAATCAATTGTGAAATTGTACTCCAATTTCAAAATTGAATTCTAGTCATATGATATATTATAACTAGCAAAACATACCGGCACTTAGCACAAGCAATATAATTTATAATATTAAAAATAATAAGTGTTTTAAATAATATTTAGTCTAAATTATATTGAGATGGTAAAAGTCACAGTCAAGATTCAAACCTATAATAATGACAAAAAAAATAATTGGTATTAAATCTGAGTGAACTTTCATTTATTTGAAATCAATTGAATATTTTTCTTCAAACATTCTTTTGAAGTCATAAGAGTAAACCCAAAATAAAAAAGTTAAATTGAGAAAAATACCACATTAAAAATAATTGATAGACAATCCAATGGTAAAAACAACATAGAAAAAAACAAATAAATCCATGGAAAACCAATGCCTAAAAACCAAAAAATAATATATAAAATATAAATCCATGAAAATCTATCACCAGGGAAACTAAAAGAGCTCATCAGAACCGAAAAAATAATAAAACAAAACTATGATAAAAATAAAAAAAATCATTAAAACACTGAAAAATACATTAAAAAAGAAAATAATTTAAGAAAGAGGAGATATGACATTCCAATTCAAGATTTTTTTTTCTTTTGAGAAAAAGGTTCATGAATGTTGAAATGAATGATTCCCGATAGAATCAAAATCATGAGAATTTGGTTTAGAAAAAAATAAGACCACAAATTTTTTATTTTTTGTTTTTTGTTTTGCTTCTTGTGCTTCGTGAAGGGCCGGAACTCAGACACTCTTGTACATGCACCCATGTCCCTAAACAAACATGTCACTAATCAGTTGAGCGTGTTATCACCACCCCAAAATGCCAACATTGAATTTCATGGATCCAATAAATAAAAATAAAGCTTTTAAGATTTGTTAGGACTTTCCAAAATTACACAGTTCAAAAGGTACCTAATTTATTATTATATATATAAAGACAACAGCCTTTTCACGCGGGAGCAACATGTGGTGGGAGGGGCTTCCTAGGAGGATGACACGTGTCAGCAGGAAATTAATTCCTTTGAATTACCCTAAAAAATCTCTCAATGAGATCCCTATTACCAACTCTCCATCTATTTTTCCAACACATTTGAGATAATTTGGATTTATATCCAATGCAAGCTTGCAAAAAAGTCTTGGGATTTATCCAACGCAAGCTGCTAAAAGGATTATTGGAATGTGAAACAAGTACAACTATATAAAAGAGGAAGTAACATTCTGCCATAGGCATCCCACCAGTGGGGCCCATTGATGGAATTGATCTATCTAAGTCCAACACAATGATGGGGAAAAAAGGACATGTAGAACTGACATAAATTATAAAAAAGTCCATCAGTGGCCCACCCATCTGTGAAATCCAAAACAATAGCGTCCAACACATGCATAAATTGAAGTCTTTCTAGACAAGGGAGTAATGCCCTAGAAAATGCATCCTAGGCCGTCCAATGGGTGGGTCACCAAGATGGAGAGATATTGATTTCCATTTTTAACAATTTGAATTATTTGAGTGATATACGATATGGCTGGTGAAACACCCAATGACTCTTATCTCCAAATTAGAGAGAAAGAAAGTCGACCTTCTTAGATCCTATTTTGTAGGATTTCTGAACCAAAAGATAAGCAGTGTGTGGTGTGACTGGTGTCTTTGCATCAAAGGGGTCTTGGCTTTTAGAAAGGATGGTTGGAATGAGTACAAGAAAGAATAGACGATCTTGATGGTTGCCCTCAATTTGATGTGAATTGTTGGTTTGAATTGAGAGGATCTCTAATCACTTATAAATTATATATATTAAAGTAGTAGGTCTGGATCCACCAATCAATAGTGGGCCCCACTAGGCATCACACACCACATGAACAAAATCATGGGCCTGCAATCAAACAGCTCAGAGTAAAACACTTTGGTCTATATTCGAAGCCGTCCATGCATTCTGTGATTAGTGGGCCCACTAATGTTATTCTCTATCAATTTTAAGTCTCAAGAAATTTCTTACTGGGTCCACAAGAGGATGGGGGGTTTAATATAATAATGAGTAACTAGAGGATGTCGGTGTGGGTTCCACATATCCTTAACATCAAATGGATTTAGAGATTTAAGTGTGGTCAAAGAACTCATAATTCCCACAATCTCCACCAATTACTCGGAACCTTCTTTTAACTCCGGTAGAGGAAGTGAAAGAGGTGGCTTTCAACATTCCTAAAATCCCTCGTTACGAATGGGTACCATAGTGGAATCTATCAATCGATGTGGGATATAGTTGGATCTGTCGTCTGTAGGATAGTCCCATTTTTTTTTTCAAAAAATACATCCCACTCACAAAATCAATAAGATCTGATCTAAAAGAATCCCATCCACAATCCACGAACGTCCTAAGGCCTATTAGTCTATGCAACACTAGACATAAAATTGTTTCTAAAGTTGTGGCTATTAGGCTGAAAACAGTTGAGAAAATAATAAGTCCCTTTCAAAGTGTCTTTGTCAAAGGTACAAGTATTTTCTGTGTACACATAATCATAAGCATAACAATGTGCCATTAAGATCCATTAGTTAATATTTTGATATTTGACGCTTGATGGAGACTTATAAACATTATTCATGTTTTATTTTAATACATTGGCTCTTCATATTGTAGTTCTTTTATTTGCTTTTTTATATACTCATTCTATTTACTAAATATTTCAGATACCTGCTTTTAAATAATTTTATTTCTTATTTCTGCTCAACATTTTGCTTTTTCTTTATCATTATTATAAGGTTCATATAACATTCATGCATGGTATATGGAAGTAGAAATTTTAGTTATTCCATTGCAGGATGGAGAGTCAACATCAGCCTCCTCTCCGACTGCATTCCATGATATGTTGCATAGAAGAGACAGCTCTAGCATCGTCGCCACTGATACCATAAAGAACACGGTAAGTTTGACCCGAACATGATTCGATTTTTTTCTTTTGACGATTGATTTAGATTTATATATAAGATTCTTTAAAAATATTTGCCTTTAAAAAAAAAAAAAAAAAAAAAAAAAAAAAAAAAAAAAAACTCATGCATCCCATATGCATTTGACAAGCAATTACTTTCTATTTATATTTTGATTTACTTTTAACTAATCTCTCTCTCTATCAAATATCCACGTCCCATGAATGGGAAGGCAAAAGGTATATGAGGTTCTCCAAAATATGGTGACCAATCTTGAATTTCCTATATAATTGTATTAAATGTAATTTTTTTAAAAAGGAATGAGATCCCTATTACATTATCCTAAAATTTCTCAACGGAAATTCCTTCCTTTGAATTTTCCTAAAATCTGTCAATGAGATTTGAAGAAGAAATTAACATAATGTGCACTTCACTACTCGCCCTCCCTTACCCTCATCTCGATTGAAGAAGAAATCATAGGAGAAGTTGGAAAGGGGCCTACTTGCCTCCCTCACCCTCATCTCGATTGAAGAAGAAATCATATAATTGTATTAAATGTAGTTTGTTTGTTTACTCGGTGTCTACCTTCAATTTAACCATGGCATGCAGTGGAGTTTGTCGACCTATTACAGTCATTTGAAAAATATATTCATCCCTTATGGATACAGTTCAGGAGAGAGAAAATGGTTGAAGGAATAGGTGTTAGGAAACATTTGCTAAACAAGGAACAGTTATTCTACGATCTCAAAAAAGAGGATTTGAACCACATATTGTAGATCTAGTACGTTCTGTTCCACCTCCTTGGCTGGTACAAGACATCCTTGCTAAGCTCAAGACTAATTTCGTAGACATGAGGGAATTAAGAGAAATTTTGGAAGAGATCGAGTCGATCTTACAACAATAAAGGCTTTAGAAAATTTAGAGGATGCATTGAACAACAGTAGTAGCATATGAAAGTCGATCTTCATATTTAGAGTCCAAGAGCAAATCCATGAGGGCTTAGGCCCATAGTGGACAATATTATGCATGGGTATGGGTGGAGCGTTACAAATGGTATCAGAGCCGACTCTCGACTAGTTCGAGTGTGGGTCCCCTGCCATGGTCTGGTGTAAGTGGGCGGGTCTCCATGTGGGCGGGCCAAGAGGGCTGGCAGGCTACCGAGACTGACAGGCTACTGCACAGGGACGTGTAGCCTTAAGGGGGGTGGATTGTGACGCCCCGGAGTCTCACATCGACTGTAGAGAAGAAAGTGAATGGGGTTATATGTAGAGCTTACACCCTTATCTTGCATGAGGCCTTTCGATGGATTGAGGCCCATTAGAAGCAAAACCGTGAGGCCAGTGGGCCAAAGCAGACAATATCATGCATGGGTATAGGTGGGGCGTTACAAATGTCCTCTTATGATGACTACTGGGATAGTTTCAATAGATTATTTACTATTGACATAATACTTTATTAATTATTAAAATAGTTTTTATATGCCTCCAGGTCCAACTAATTTGTACATATTTCGGATTTTTAGAGGTTAATGTAACCGTTTCGAAAGTTGAATTCAATGTCTTTTAATTTGTATAATTCATACGAATGTGTATATTGCGAACCCATGTTATTCAAATTAAATCTACTTGCTTTATTCTTTTGTTTTATTGTGAATATGTCTTTTATTTTATTTTTTTTTCTACACATGCCCAATCTTCATCAAACTCCATTTACACCTCACCTATAGAATATAACATCTGGAAAGAAAAATAGAAAAATCAAATTAGCAACAAAAAGAATGACTCACAAGTTTACTAATTAATAAATTTTTAAAAATAATTCGTATTAGTCTGTGCATTTGGTAATTCCATGGTACGGGGTTTTGCTAGTTATATATAATATGGTAGTGCAAAGATTAGAAACATATAGTACATTAGTCGTTAGAGGAAACAATGCATAATAGAAAGATTAGAAACGTTATGATTGATTTTTAATCGATTTTAACTCTTGAGAGAGATTTTAGGGGGAAATAGAGATAGAGAGAGAGACTTTGTAAGTAGGGTAATTAATGATTTAATGATGATAGGGGGGGGGGGGGGGTGTGGGGGGGCGGAGAATTGGTGAGAATATCATACCTTCACACGTGAATGCTAACAAAGGAGGTAAAAGGAATATTGAGATAAGGATGCATATTGTGAGGGATCTATGGAGAGAGAATTCAGGGGCATTTAATTTTAAAACCTAATATGATCTTATGGGGATTCATTTGAAAGGCATTGAGCACGTAAGTAAGATCCAATCTTTCTAATTTTGAAAGAAGCTGATCTAACCCTTATTAAGAAGGATGAGGGTTTTTTAGGGAAGACACCAAATTTACTATAGTGAGATCTCTATAATTGTTAGAACTGGGGCCATTATGGAGAGAAAAGAAAAAAATAACAACAGCATCGGATACACTTGCAACCAAATCAACATGAGGATCATCAATTGGCTTGAGCATAATCCTTGTGCTAAAATCCTGTGCTTGTTCAAAATAGCACGAGAAGAAAGAAACCCAAATGGAATCATTCTTCTTCCATTTGAAATTATTCTAAAAACTACCAACCAAACCAGAAAACCCAAAACGAGGATAGTAGGAAAGAGATGCAGAGAAAACGCAAAGCAGGCATGGAGGATATACATGGAAAATGAAACTTGCCGTTAGAATTGATAGAAAGATATTGTTAGACGTGATTTATGGAGAGATTTTAGGGGCTAATAATGATTAGAATAGTTTTTAACCTTATAAGATATAAGGAAAGGTTTATGACAGATTTGATGATAGTTTAAGAGTTCATTGCAACAAGAAGAGTTCGAATGTTTTTGGAGAAGATAAAGATGAAATCAAAGTTGAATGCGGAATTGAAGATTTCGAGAGTAGTCACGCACGTCAAAGCATAGGCTGGCCAATTTTTTTTTTTGACGTGGCACCCCTCGCATCACCTCTTCCCTATTGCTTTAATATATATACTAGCGCTTTAGGGCCCGCGCCCAACGCGAGCCTCTAATTCATTTGAGCTACTTGTATTTTGTGGGTATGTTCGAACTCATTTGTCCATTCCCTAACACGTAGAGAGTCTTTGCCACGGCAATATTAGAGATGAGAGGTGTGCTCATCTTCTCTGTGTTAGAGTTGAAAATTTTAATTATTAATTGTAATTTAAATGAAAGCAACAACAGATCAATCAAATTAGTAATGACATAGTAAGCATGTTAATAACTTGGCACAAATTATAAAATACTTGTAAAATAAACATACCACAATTAAAAGGCTTTATAACATCACCTATATCACTTTAAAAAAAAAGATCATGCAGAATTATCTACCTAAACTCTTAACTGCAGTTGAAATTTGTTTACTCTAGGCCTCGGTCCAAATGTCTAGATAGTTCTGTTATTTTTATTTTTTTTCCTAAGTCAAGCTTCTATTTGAAGATGGCTCAATAAAATGTGTCTTTCTTTCAAAGGAAAAATATATTAAATAAAGAATTTCAAAATATAAACTACTTGGCCTAATATCAGGCTTGGGTCTCTAATTCATCACAGGCTTGCAGTTAGACCTAGCACCCAATTGCTTAAGTTGTTTAATTTGGAAAGGCAATAAATCCTATGTCATTTTTCGTTTATGGACAATAATTATTTCATTTTGGTTGTTGCTTTTTTTTTACTCTATTTAGCCTGGTTATTCGTCTTTGGTGATGCTAACAAATAATTTAACATGAATACATACAAAGTATTAAATACCTCAGTGAAAATCCTTAGAGCTTCTTCAATATACTTTTTCTTTATCAAGTTAAGCGGTGCATCCTGCAACTCATTAAGGAAAGAAGAATCGTATAAAACCTCATAACATATAAAGATCTAGCAACCCAAACTTGGAATTGTGATGAGATTGAGAGCTCTTGATGTGGATTACTTTGCATGTGTGAAGGTGACCCAAATCATCAAATGATAGAAGAAATTCATCTAAACTACAGCGTTGTAGCAAATCATGAAACAAATTTGGGATAAGCGAAAGAAAAATGAAGTTGAGAGAAAGAGAGATACTAACATGACATCAAAACAGAATCACTAATTGGAAATGATGGGATCTCCTTATGTTTTCTTCTCCCTTCTATATCTCTCCTTCTCCTCCTTTGCTGTCAGTCGATTTCTTTCTTTTTTTTTTTTTTTAATATTCTCTGTATTTGGAGTAGATTCTCCTCCTTTGCTGTCAGTTGATTTTATTTTTTTTATATATATATTCTTTGTATTTGGAGTAGTAGATAGAAGAGTAGTTAAGAAGTGGGAAATTGGTTTTCTTTGGAGAAAGTTATGTGGGTTAGTTAGTTTAGAGAGAGGAGACTTGGCATGGATGGAGATTTTGACGTTTGTGTTGATGTATTTTGTAAATTAGAATTTGTAGTTTAGAGGATAGTGGTTAACCGAAGGCAAAGTACATTCCAATATAGATATAGATTTCTCTAATGATTGATTTAATTAACATTTCTCAATTGGGCCCATTTGAGGCATATATTTGAATTAAAAAGATGTTATGGGGTCCATGAAATTATTTTTTAAATCTTCTTCCCTAGAATTTCTCCATTTTTAAATCAGATTCTCTTTATGGGGTCCACATGACTCACGGCTCAATTTTCCAACAAAGCTACGAGTTCTAGGACTCTTTTCGATTTAATTACTTGCAAAGATATGGGTGCATCTTTAATTGAAAAGTTAAATTTAATGATATTTATTATCATTCCAATCCTTATGATTCACATCATGGTATGATTCCCATCCTTATAATTTAGGGGACTTTGGTCGTAGGTCCCTCAACTTGTGACTTTAATGCAAAAAATCCACAAAAAAAAGTCATGCAGCCAAAGGTCCCTCCCACACTTTCTCAAACCTAAAATGTCTAATTTACCCTTTCTTTGAATCATATCCCATGATTAGTGGGATATCCCATTAATAATGGTCAACTACCATTTAATTGACTACGATTAATGGAATCCCATTAATGAGATTTTCAAATAAATTCTAAAAACACACAAATAAATTTCAACATAACTGAAATAAATTTTAAAAAATGTAATAATTTCAAAAACTACAATAAATTAAAAAAAAGGCAATAAATTTTAAAAAAAATGCAAGTAAGTTTAAAAAGATCAAAATAAATTTAAAAAACTATAAATAAATTTCAAAAGACTCAAATAAATCTCAAAAGATCCAAAGAAAATTCAAAAAATGCAAATAAATTTCAAAAGACGCAAATGAATATCAAAGGACACAAATAAAATCCAAAATACGTAAATAAAATTAAAAAATGCAAATAAATTTCAAAAGACGGAAATGAATTTCAAAGGACGCAAATAAAATCCAAAATACGTAAATAAAATAAAAAAATGCAAATAAATTAAAAAAAATGAAAATACATTTTCCAAAACTAAGATAAACAAATTTACCAAATTTCAAAAAAAAATTTCAAAAACTCAAGTATTTTTGTCAAAACTCAGTTAAAATTATTTCAAAAAGTACAAATAAATCTTAAAAGACACAAATAAAATTCAAAAACACAAATAGATATAAGAAAATATAAATAAATTTGCCAAAAAATAAAGAAATATTCTTTCAAAAACTTAGTTAAAATTTTCAAAATGGAGATAAATTTGTCAGAAAGTCGGCTATATTTTTCAAAAAATCAAATAAATTTGCCAAAAACTCAGATAGATTTGTTCAGAACTCAGATAAATTTGTTTCAAAACTCAGATAAATAGTCAAAAACTTAGCTAGATTTGTTCATAACTCAGATAAATTTGACAGAAACTCAGATAAATTTGATAAAAACTCAGATAAATTTGACGGAAACTCAGATAAATTTGATAAAAACTAAGATAAATTTGACAGAAATTCAGCTAAATTTGACAGAAACTCAGCTCAATTTGACAAAATTAATCAGATAAATTCCCTTTTCTGTAAAACCTACAACTAAGCTCTTCTCTCTCATTTCCCTCACCTTTCCTTGCTCTCTATCCAAATCGACGGTCAACGATAAAAGGGCCTTCAATCGCCAATTTCTCTGCATTCCACAACAGAATACCTCCAGATCTGCTATCTCTCACCCCGGATCTTCCTTCCAGCTGAGTTTTTCCTTTGATTGCACTGGTTTTTCGACAACCGCTGCAACAGATAATAAAGTGGGTTTGGATTTCGGGGTTCTGTAAACCTGAGAGGAAGAAGTCACAGTAAGGCGGATTAGATCACACTGGGCCACTGCAGGAGGATCTGTTGTAGAAAGAAAGTTCTGCTACACCGTCATCACAAAAACAGACTTTTTCCAATCAAAGGATCAGGAAGACTGTTGCTTCCTGTACCAGATTCCAGCCATCATCCGAGCAGAGAAGGGTGCAGGTGCCGTGCGTTCAAAGAGCATAGCACAAACGGTCGGAGTGCAGGCAGACAAAACTCAAAGTGGGCCGCAGGTGAATCGAAGAATAGTAGGGGATCTGGGCACTCTGCAAGTCGAATAAAGGGGTGCAACCGCTGCCATTCACCGTCGCCATACGAAGTCGTCCCCTAGTCGCTATAGAAACCGGAAGCAGAGTAGAGGAACAGATCAAACTGCCGCATAGGAAGGATCGTTCGAAAAATGCAGTCGGAGAACTGGAATAGGAAGGAGACCGAAATATAAATTTGGTTCTTTGGGCTCGCCGGAATTGAAGAAGCACCAAGTTCTGCTGTTGCAAACGCTGTTAGAGAAGAGTGCGAAACCCAGTTGCACGTTATACCGGTAGATGTATTTCCTGCGAGAATGGAAGATTTGAAAGCGAGAAGAAGAAGAAGAAGAAGAAGAAGGAGAAGGGGTTCTTTTCGGTAATAGAGATCGAGAGAAGTTAAGAACAATGGAGAATACAAGGTTTGAAATTTTAAATTTCAAAATTTTATGCCTAAAACGGTTGAAAGGGCAAATTAGTCCTGAAAAATGAAACCGTGTGGATATATGGACCTCTGCCTGCAAACAGTCTAGCTGCTTGGACCAGAGCCTTTAAAAAGAATTTGCCTGGACTGGAGGCTAAATAGATTCAATTATAGGGACCTTTTGCTAATTATCTTTATAATTTATGTAAGTAGGGTGACTTTGTTTTATTGGGCTTTGAAATTATGAAGAGGTAACAAGAATTCGAACGCAGCTCTTATGACTAACGTTATCTATATTAACAAAAGTCACTTTCTATATCGTCTTTTGTTATTGTTGTTGTTATTATTATTTTTACGTTGTTGTTGATGGATTTCTTAGCTTTAAGACTCCTTTTTTCCACAATTCAAGTGCTCTAATGAGTCTAATCAGAGATTTAAACCACTCTGAGGGAGGGCTTTAGTTCCACAGGCAACTGCACTTGTGTAGATGGACGGTCTGTTACAACCCTACCCGAACTAATCGTAATTAATGCTAATTAATTGAGATTAATGTTAATTAAGCATGGATAATTGGATTAACTAAGGTTAATGACCCAAGAGAGATAAATCGGTCTCAAATGACACATTAAGCCTAATGAAATGGATTTGAATGAAATTGAATGGATTAAATTGAGTTTAGATTCAAACAAGGTAAGCTAAGGACTTTTTCGTAAATAATACGGATTTTCACGTATTTCGTCAAATACGGAAATTCTTGATACCAACGTGTGTATCTCGAAGAGTACGTCAACTTTCATAATAAACGCGATTCCATTTGACCTCAAATGGACCTTATGAGGAGTCATTTGACTCTATATGTAAATAAGTTTGAGAAGATGGAGTTTTGGTGTGAGAAGTGTATATATTAGAGTGAAATGAGAGGAATGAGTTCATTTCTCATTCCATTGCAAGAGAGAACCCTAGAGCATTCTCCATTCCTCTTTCCTCTTCCATTCATCTCCATTGAGTGTGAGGCTAAGAGTGATTTAAGTGAGTTTTAAAGAGTTCATCTTCAACTTCATCTTCTTCCTCAAGTGTTTCCACCATTGTTGAAGTGATAAAGCTTGGAGGAAAGCTCTAATCTCTTTACTTTGGACCATAAGTAAGTGATTAAATGTTTTGTAGGATTTCCTAGTCATATTAGTGATTTTGTAATGGTTTCTAGCACAAATGACTCATGGGAGTCCATTTGTTTGTTTTTATGGATTAGGGTTTGAAGTTTGGGGATTTTAGTCTAAGGCCAAGCTAAGTAAAGAGGGCCTTGAGTTAATAGCTTCCAAAAAGGCAAGTATAAACCTTGCTTGTAATTAATATTGATCATTGTAATTGTTTATAGAGTTTGCATGGATTATATGCATTTTTACATGGATTTTGGGTTTATTGTTAATGCTTAATGAAGTAATTAAGGTGGCTAATGAATGATTAATAGTAATGAATGTGATTGGATGATGAATGAGGGGGAACAGGAGGTTCCATTTTACCTTGCAGGTTTTAGAAATGTGATTAAGAAAGGAGAGGAGAAGGAGAAAGAACTGAACAGAATTCGGGTTGGAATTCTGCACGGTTCGCTCGAGTGAATTGGGGGTTCGCTCGAGCGAACGAGGTTCTGTTTGGGCAAAATGAATTTCTGAGGAGTCCGCTCGAGCGAACATTGTTCCGCGTGGGTTCGCTCGAGCGAACAGGGAGTTCGCTTGAGCGACCATTGTTCTGCCTGGGTTCGCTCGAGCGAACAGTGGGTCCGCTCGAGCGAACCTTATACTGGCCTAGTGACATTATACAGTGAAAATTTTGGGTCCGGTGAATTTTGAGTTTTGGATTTTTGCGAGAATTTGGAGTATAACTCTTAAGTATAAATGCGTTCCCGATTAGTTTTTAAGACTAATCATGAATTAAACTAGATTGTTGAGAATTAGTAATATTTCAAGAGAGTTCCTTGAGTGAACTATAATTGACAATCGCCTAAGCTCCATGGGTGATAATTACGGGGACTAGAAATGCACATACTAAATGTATAAATGTGATGTCCATCAAGAATAACATGTGCATTTGGAAACCAACGGTTACACCCGAATGGTTGTTTAGGATTGAGATAGGATTGGAACAGGATTGAGTAAAACCATATGTGGTTAGTATTACTCTCATTGTGTCATTGTGATCAATCTAATGAGATTGATATTATTGTCACTCCTTTCTTTCGTCATGAAAGGAATCATTGAGTTTAATTAGATTCATAAAAAGGATTTCTCACTGAATGTATTGATCATTAAGTCTGGCACTACCTAGCGATTGTATTAGAACTCCAAGTGAGTTCAATGAATAATGAATGACTAATTCTGCTGCAGCAGATGGATATTGGGGTGTTCCGGAGCTCCGTGGTGATGCTAGTTGTCCCTGGCCCGGACACTAGTAAGTCCCACCAAATTCCGATCGTATCTTCGGATATTGATTGATGCCTTCCATTGGAAGATGAATCCTCCCTTTGAGGGAAGATGGAATGATAATCCTTCCTTTGAGGGAAGATGGAAATGAAATGAATGAAATGTAATGCAATGAATGCTATGGTAGTTGCCAATCGGTACATGTATACTGACTGTCATTGTCTATTGTTATTATTGTAGAATTGTCTAGACTTCTCTAGCATTGAAATTGTCATTATTGCAATATGAATGTATCGATATACTATTGCAAGAATTGTTTATACATTGTTGAACCGTTGTGTTCATTAGTGTTATTGATGGCATTGCAGGCCCGGTTGCCCCTACCGGTATTGTAGCGCCCCCCAGCGCCAGCGGAGGAGACCGCTCCGGTTCCTCCAGGAGGTCTGATAGAGTGGAACCGGCGGGATACCATCTGATTTGGTATCCGAGTGCGTTTGGAACTTTTGACAATATTTTGAGGACTGTTTATAAATTCATTTTGGGAATGTAATTAATGATTTGGAAATGTAATTAATGGTTGTCTGGATAGTATTTTGTATATGCAGCGATTGACAAATGTATATTGTAAATGATACATGTATAAGAACTTCCTTTTGTTTACATGTAAATGATAAGTTGTGATTGTCAAATATATATTGTTTTCGCAAAAGTTTTATATTTGACAGGTACTTGAGTTTGATATCCCTTGTGGATCTTGTTTTAACTACGGTTAATTCGGGGTTTACGGGAGTAAGTATAATAATCACGGCTCGGGTTAGCCGGGTCCTCGGGCCCGGGTCGTGACACGGTCTGGGTTTAATATCTTGCGCTAGTGTAGATGCAGTGAGGTATAGGCTTAGAATGAAATAAAGAATCACCTATGGGAACAAAATCAAACGAATGTGAGCTAGAGGACCGATGACTGTCACGCTTGATGTTTGCCTCCTTGGTACGGAGGAGAAGGGGTCCTCGAACAGAAGATTTGAATTGAAAAAATGGGTACGGTTCCACTACTTTGGACCCATCTTAAATCTTGTTCCCCGATTGGGTCCACTGATGAACAAACTAAAAGTTGGGTCTATGGATTCCCTATCAAGGCACCAAATATTACTTATTAAGTATGCGCCTGGATGCGAAGTTCAATCTTTAAGGAAGGTCAAGGCTTTATTAAAAGGCCAAGCTAGATTGTAAAGGCGCTCTTAATCAGGTTGATGTTTGATTAGTCCAGTTACATAGACAAATACCCCTTTAAGATGAAGAAAGAAACGTGTAGCTAGGAGAAACCTGTCATCCCATTTATGGAAGAAACATGCCGTTTTATATTTGTATATGAGAGCTGCTAAAAACAAACTGTTTTTTTCTTTCCCCACAATATTTCTCTCTACACCCACTACTTAAGTTAAAAATTTAACAAAATTACTCTCTACTCGCCTCATTTATCCTAAAATACCCTGACCTATCTCTCTCAACTTCTCTCTACACTACCTCTCCCTCTCCCTGCCCGTCTCCCTCTCCATGCCCGCCTTCGCCCGCTGCCCACCCTCCCTTTTCCTGTCTGTCTCCCTCTCCCTCTCCCACTCCCGGCCCGCCCTTTGCCCTTCGCCTGCCACTTTATCTCCCTCTCCCTCTTTCGCTCCCCATCTCCCTATCTCTATGTCGCGAACCCGGACCGGGTCGACGGGCTTAATCTGGGATCGGGACTAAAGATTTGAGATCGGATGAAATGAATAAAGAAAGGTTGTCAACGCCATGAATTTATTTTTAACCAATACGTAAATGAGCCAATAAAAAGATGTCACTCGTATACCCAATTTCCCATAGGTGTCCGCGGTGAGGATATCACAACAACATAAATATTTCTCTGAATGTAGAAGCGTGTAGCAAATCTAGTTCATATTTTCATATTCAAAATAGTAAGGCTAATAATGCATTTATATAACAGAATATCAGAATGAACAATGATCATTAGTGACTTTCCCCAAAAGAAAAGTTAAAGTTTATACAAAAAATCAGTTAATTAATGTTTCCCAAAAATAGAGGCCAACAAAGATCAATATAACCCAAAAATACCATTCCCAAAAGAATGGTTAACCATAATCCCCAAAAAGTGTCGTAACTCGAGCAACCGAATGTCTAGACGACATCATCGGCATGCCACTCGACTAAACGTTGCGGTTTACCGACCGCCGCCTTAGGCTCCTCCTCAAGATAACCGGCAACGGGACCTGAGTACCAAAGCAGTGGGTCAAACACAACGGTTTGGCAAGTGGGTGAAAAGATATAACAATATGACAACAATTGAAATTACCTTGGAAAGCATTTAAACCTGTTTAAATAATAACTTTCATAAAACAAAAGGATCATTTATTGGGAAAGCATTATGCAATATAAAACATATGAGGTATTCAAGGAAATCGGGAAACAAGCAAGATGACAACCACACGAAGTTAAGTCATCGATCACCGAAGTGACAAGAGCATATCGGGAGGTTGACCTCGGTCACCGAAGTGAGGAGGTACAACAAAATTTACATATACATATACATAATAATACGGGACATGACCACGGTAGCGAGTTGGGTATCGAGAACCACGGTAACAAGCCGGGGTATCGGGACAAGACCATGGTAATAACCGGGTAGCGAGATCCAAATTGCAGCTGACGGGACAAGTGCAGGATCTCCAAGTTAGTAATCAGACCAACAATGTTATCCAAGCTTAGTGGTGCCAACTCATAGGCCAAATAATATAAATCAAGACATGTACAAAATACAAATGATGCACTTATATAAACGGGCGGGATGGGGTGCTCGACAACACAAATATAATTTCAAACAGGAAGTGCATATCGGGACTAGCAAAATGCTACAATTGTAATCTCAGTATTTTTAGGAATGATAAATCATAAATTATGAATTTCAGACAAGTATCGGGATTTAAAATTAGATCAAGGTGAATAAGGGTTCCGTATGTCGATTTCAATATAGATTTGGTACTCCTTGAGTTTGGAGACATTTCGGGCTCCCTATACACCTTAGGAGTTTTCAAGACTGCCAATGAATCTTCGTGATGTGGCTTCTTTTCTCAACCGGGCCCCACACAACGCCTAATACTTATCCCGGGCATAAGGGACTCCCAATGGACTTCTCTCAATCATTTAAACATTTCATTCTCACTCCAAAAATAATCCTAGATGAACAGTGTCCATCGCTCGAGCGGACCTTAAGTTCGCTCGAGCGATGAGCTCTCTGGAATGATTTTCTGGGTGGATTCGCTCGAGCGAACTCGTCCAGTGCAAGTTGGTTTGAGCGAACCATTTGTGCGCTCGAACTAACAGCTTTCTGGAATGAGTTCTGGGAGGGTTCACTCGAGCGAAGTGAAGTTCGCTCGAGCGAACTGTCTACTGGAATGGTTCGAAATCCCTTTCTGGGCAAGTCGCTCGAGCGACCTGTTAAATTCGCTTGAGCGAACTGTCTAGGAACTGATTCCGACACAGTTCTGCTTCTTCTCATTTTCCTCTTCTTACAATACATTTGAGCTTCATTCCTTCACTGAAATGAGAGGCTCAAAACTCTTTACAAACATCATCCAAAAACCCCATCAAAACTTCATTAAACATTTAAACCAAACACATTCTTCTCAATCACATTCAACCACAAAGAGAGAGAAAACCCACCAAATCACAAGGATTCATTTATACTACAAACAAATAATAAATGAGAGGTCATGAATACATTGCTTCAAGAGTTAAAATTCAACCAACTCATTCATGTGTATTTATTTCAAAGCATATAAATCAAGAATAGTATAAATAGAGATGATAAAAATCAATACATTTCTCATAAAACCATTTAATGCACAAAATGTCAATTTATCCACTTGCCTTGAGTCTTTAATCAAGCAACCAAGTCTCTAATCACAACTCCAAGCCCAAGATCCAAGCTACAACAAAAACCCCAAATAAAACCCTGAAAATGGTCAAGACAATGAACAAGGAAGAAGAAAGCTTCAATAATACAAATGGAGCTTCTATAAAGCTAGAGGAACATAAATCTAAGAGATGAGGAGGGCTGCTTACTTGTGAGTTCTCCAAATGGGCAAGACTAGCTCAATGAGGATCTTGGAAAGGGAGGTTTTCTCCAAAAATGATATCAAGAAGAAGCCATCAAGGAGAGGAAGAGAATGGTGATCTCCATTTGGCCTTTGTTGCAAGATTTTATGGAGTTGGGAGATGAATGAGCAAGAAGAAGAAAAGAAGGGGAGAAAACCCTAAATGAGTGTTGCTTGAGTTGAAAAATGGAAAAGAGAAGAAGGGTCTTTCTTATATAGCAAGTGGGGAGTGAGTTCCACCCATAAGAACCTTGTTGGGTTAAAATCATAGCTTTCAGGACCTCGGTTGCATTCAATGAAGAAGGGAAAGTTGTCTGTCGAAATTTCTAGTTTTCAAAAAGTATTGTTTCGTGGGTTTTGGTGACATAGGAATTTGTGTCCAGATTTTGGGATAAAAGACCATTTTACCCTCAATGCTAAGAAAGTCGAATTTTGGGGTTTCGAACGGAAAAGGGAACAACATGAAAGTTGTAGAGGTTAACAAGATGAGTAAAACAAGATCAAAACACAATTTATTAGGATCTCGAATGATCCCCCAAGTAAACACAAAGTTATAAAAGGAACCCCCATAGGGCCCCACTAAGTACCAAGGCACTAAAAAATCCCCAAAACTATAAGAAAAGTTATTCTAAATCCCAATTAAACCAAAATCCACCAATCAAGCTTAGAACTAACACACAACTTAAATAGTACTAATCGAGGTCACTCGGGTCGGGGTCTTACATTCTCCATCCCTTTAGGCATTTGGTCCTCCAAATGAAATACAAAACTCGCCTCCCGTAGTAGATGTGGATAATTGTTTTGCACCTGATCTCGTAATTCCCACGTTGCTTCTTCCGGTCCATGATTCTCCCATAATACCTTTATCCACTGAATAGTCCGTGTCCTCAACTCTTGTTCCTTTGTATCAATAATTTGAATAGGCTTCTTAACATATGTAGCATCCTCTCTAATTTCCAAAGGTTCATGACGGAGTACATGTGAAGGATCGGGGACGTACTTTTTCAACATTAACACATGGAAAACATTACGTATGCCGGAAAGCTCGGTTAGTAAGGCTAATCTATAAGCTACTTCAACAATTTTGCTCACAATGTCGTATGGTCCAATGTATCTCCATGATAGCTTGCCTTTCTGCCCAAATCTCAATGTTCCCCTAGTCGGTGACACTTTCAAGAAAACCTTGTCTCCTTCTTTGAGATGTAAATCCCTTCGGTGAGAGTCTGCATAACTTTTATGTCTACTCCGGGCCAGTTTTAGTCGTTCTTGGATCAACTTGACTTTGTCACTAGTCTCACTCACTATGGTTGGTCCACGAAAACTGCGGGTGCCAACTTCTTCCCAACATACAGGTGTCCTACACCTTCTGCCATACAATGCCTCGAACGGTGCCATTCCAATGCTTGAATGGTAACTGTTGTTGTAAGTGAACTCACACATCGGTAGAGTCTCCTCCCATTGAGTCTTGAAGTTTAACACACAAGCATGAAGCACATCCTCAAGAGTCTGAATGGTTCTCTTCGACTTGCCATCTGTCTGTGGGTGGTAAGCTGTGCTGAATTGTAGCTTCGTACCCATGGATTCATGAAATGTCTTTTAGAATCTCGAGATGAATCTGCTGTCTCTGTCAGACGTGATAGAAACTGGCTAACCATGTCTGTTGACAATCTCATTAACAAACAACTCTGCCAATGGTAGTATATGCATCTTTTTTCTTGTCCTCACAGGAATGAAATGAGTTGACTTGGTGAGACGGTCCACAATGACCCATATTGCATTGTTGCCTCTGCTGGTCCTCGGTAGTCCCGAAATAAAATCCATGGTAATGTGCTCCTATTTCCATTTCGGGATCTCTAACGGTTGTAATAACCCTGGAGGCTTCTGATGTTCAGCCTTTATCAACTGGCTTGTCATACAACGGGAGACAAACGCTGCAATTTCTCTCTTCATATTATTCCACCAAAATCTGCCTTTCAAGTTCTGATACATTTTCGTGCTGCCTGGATGCATGGAGTACCTTGTACTATGAGATTCGGTCATAATGTCATTCCTCAAGTCTTCAATGTTAGGCACGTACAGACGGTCACGATAGTACAAAACTCCATTTACAATACGGAAGTCAGGACGGTCTGTTATATGCTCTGAAATCTTGGCCAATTCTAGATCTTGCAACTGACTATCCTTGATCTTCTGAATGAAAGAAGGCTCTAACATTGACATATAGGCTAGCAATACACCCTTCCATAGTGGCTGTAGCTCTATTCTCAACTCTTCGAATTGCTCAAAAATATAAGTGCCACTAAGATTTGCCAAGCTTACTGACTTTCTGCTCAAGGCATCAGCAACTACATTAGCTTTCCTGGGGTGATATTTGATTGGAAAATCATAATCTTTGATATATTTCATCCATCTTCTCAACCTCATGTTCAACTCTTCCTAAGAAAACTAGTACTCAAGACTGCGGTGATCGGAGTGAACCTCAAATTTCTCCTCATAAAGGTAGTGTCTCCATATCTTCAGTGCAAAAACAACCGCTGCCAACTCAAGACCAAGGGTTGCATAGTTTTTCTCATGACCTTTCAACTGCTAGGATCCATAAGCTATCACTTTTCCATCTTGCATTAGTACACAACCAAGTCCGACATTTGAAGCATCGGTTAAAATGGTAAAACCGCCGATTCTGGATGGCAAAGTAAGGACTGGTGCTGTAGTTAATCTCTTCTTTAGCTCTTGGAAACTCGTCTCACATTGTTCTGTCCATACATATGGTACACTCTTTCTTGTCAACTTCGTCAATGGTGACGCAATCGACGAAAATCCATGTTGAAACCTTTGGTAATAGCTTGCCAATCCTAAAAAACTCCTGATTTCTGTCACATTCTTCGGCCTTTCTCATTTTATTACAGCCTCAATCTTGGATGGATCTACTGACAATCCTTCCTTGGGATGATGTGTCCCAAAAACGTTACTTGCTTTAGCCAAAATTCACACTTATTGAGTTTTGCATACAGTTGATTCTCTCTCAGAAGCTGCAATGCTACTCTCAAGTGTTCTTCATGCTCTTCCTTGGTCTTGGAGTATACCAAAATGTCATCAATGAACACTACCACAAACTGATCCAGGAACTGTACAAATATCTTGTTCATTAATGCCATGAACACTGCTGGTGCATTGGTCAATCCAAATGGCACCACAAGGAACTCATAGTGACCATATCTTGTCCGGAAAGTTGTCTTCAGTACATCTAATTCTCTAACTCTCAGTTGATGGTAACCGGATCTCAAATCGATCTTCAAAAAATAAGAAACACCTTGTAATTGATCAAACAATTCATCTATCCTTGGCAATGGATACTTGTTCTTAGTGGTCACTTGGTTCAATCTTCGATAATCAATACACATTCTCATCGAACCATCTTTCTTCTTGACGAACAACACTGGAGCTCCCCACGGCGAAATACTAGGTCTTACAAAACCTTTGTTCAACAATTCTTGCAATTGTTTTTGTAATTCTCCCAATTCCACCGGAGCCATTCTATATTGTGCAATGGAGATCGAAGTGGTCCCTGGTAATAGCTCAATAATGAAGTCTATTTCTCGATGGGTGATAATCTTGGAATTTCTTCTAGAAAAACATACGAAAATTCTCAAACAATAGGGATCTCCTCTACTCCTTGGGACTGTTTATCCTCCGTGATAAATGCCAAATAGGCTTCACATACACTTTTCAATAGTCTATCAGCTTTCAACGTTGAGACCAACCCTGTACGAGAATTTCTCCTCTCTCCCTGAAAGAACACTCCTGCTGGTGTTTCATCCAATTTGAAGGTGAGGGTCTTATGGAAACAATCCATCATGGCATGGTACCCTGCCAACCAATTCATCCCTAGGATGACATTGAAATCATACATCTCCAATAAAATGAGATCTGCGGTTAAAACCACTTCTCCTATCTGAACCTTACAACTAGGGTGATAAGTGGTACATACAACTTGTTTACCTACTAGGGTGGCCACAGTCAAAATATACTCAAGTTCTGTAGTATGCAAATCTATCAACTTAGAATATTCATGGGATATAAAAGAATGTGTAGAGCCAGGGTCAAATAAATTCCTAGCTTTAATCCCATAAACAAGGAGTGTACCTTCCACAACATTGCCCGCTGCCTCTGCGTCAACTCTATTGCGTCAATTCTATTGACCGCATATACTTGTCCTCGCTGCTATGGCCTGTTCTGAGCCTGCTGTGACCTTCCTTGCTGTGCATTTCTATTCTGCTGCGGAGGACGCTGATTTTGATTCTGCCCTTGCTGATGGGCATGTTGTTACTGCTGTTGAGGTCTATACTGTTGCTGAGGTTCTTGTTGTTGAAGTGGCCTTGCTTAGTTCTGGACAACCAGTGCATTTTGAGGTGGTGTTGGACACTGTGCCTCCTGCTGCAGCTGATTCTGTCTGTTCTGTCTTGGACAGTCTCTCATCTGATGGTTCATAGAACCACACCTGAAGCATGCTCCTATGACTGTACGACATTGGGCACTCTCATGATTTTTCCCACAGTGGATACAGACCACTTGGTTCTGAACATTCTGATTTGGCCTCTGTCTCTTATGTTGCTGGTTTCTCTACTGGTTGTTCTGCTGCTGGGGTTACCCTTTTCCTTGTAGTCTGAGGATCTAGTGGTGGAAATTCTCAAATTTGTAAGCTCTCTTGATTGCCTCTTCGAAAGTGGCAGGTGGCACTACTCCCGTAGCATCCCTCTCAATGATGGGGTTCAGTCTTTCGAGAAACTTGGCTATCTTCTTCTCAACCGTGTCACTAACTCTGGAGCATATCTTGACAATCTTTCGAATTTGGTGAGGTATTCGAGGACTGTCGTGTTTCCTTGGACAAGTTGTTGGAGTTAAACTGCTTTCTGTGTCTTAATGTGGGTGGGTACATATTTGTGTCCGAACTGTTTCTTAAAACTAGTCCAATCCACTGCATCTGCCATAGTCCTGTATTCTTCCCTGACTATCTTCCACCAAATGTCCGTTGAACCGGTAAAGAGAGATGTTGCATCCTTCACTCGTTCTCTTTCGGTGCATAGGAAGATCTCAAAGATGTTCTCTGTATGCTCTAACCAATCATCTGCAGTTAAATGGTTTTCTGTTCCAAGAAACTCCTTTGGACCTCTCTTCCTGAACCTTTCAAACAACGCATTCGGGTCATGCTGCCTCTAATTGATGACAATTGCGGGTTGAGCTTGAACTGGTTCAGGCCTCCTTTGCAATACCTCTAACAATTGCATCCACATTTCTGCCAACTCTCTAGCATGATCTTCATCCTTCTTAAGCATCTACTCTTGTAGTCTAGCTTGGTTTTCATTGGTATGACGCTGTTGATCTAGCTTGGCCTGCATTATCTGCTGAAATTGATTCTGCATGGGTTTATCAACTATATCTTCCTCAACTGGCCCTGTATGATCACTATTGCTTGCGGTGGGATTGCCGTTTAGTGGTCTCTTACGAGGTGGCATAATGCTGCAAAACAAGTTGTTAGCACATAATAACAAATAAAGGGTGACACACATTGCTCACACGATACTAGCTAACGGAAATTCTTACAAATCCTCGCCACGTCCTTAGGATTTCTAGTTTCTTTTAATTGCTTGAAACATGTCTCGCTCTGATACCAGTCTGTCATGACTAAAGATTTGAGATCGGATGAAATGAATAAAGAATAGTTGTCAATGCCATGAATTTATTTTTAACCAATACGTATATTAGCCAATAAAAAGATGCCACTCGTATACGCGATTTCCCACAGGTGTCCGCGGTGAGGATATCACAGCAATATAAATATTTCTTTGAATGCGGAAGCGCGTAGCAATTCTAGTTCATATTTTCATATCCAAAATAGCAAGGCTAATAATGCATTTATATAACAAAATATCAATGATCATTAGTGCTTTTCCCCAAAAGAAAAGTTAAAGTTTATACAAAAGATCAGTTAATTAATGTTTCCAAAAAATAGAGGCCAATAAAAGGTCAATATAACCCAAAAATACAATTCCCAAAAGAATGGTTAACCATAATCCCCAAAAAGTGTCGTAACTCGAGCAACCGAATGTCTAGACTACATCATCGGTATGCCACTCGACTAAACACTGCAGTTCACCGACCGCCTCCTCAAGCTCCTCCTCAAGATTACTGGCAATGGGACATGAGTACCAAAGCAGTGGGTCAAATACAACGGTTTGACAGGTGGGTGAAAAGATATAACAATATGACAAAAATTGATATTACCTTGGAAAGCATTTAAAACATATGAGGTATAAAACAGAATGATCATTTACTAGGAAAACAATATGCAATATAAAACATATGAGGTATCAAAGGAAATCGGGAAATAGGCAAGATGGCAACCACAAGAAGTTAAGTCCTCTATCACCAAAGTGACAAGAGCATATCGGAAGGTTGACCTTGGTCACCGAAGTGAGGAGGTCCAACAAAATTTACATATACATATACATGGAATGAAACCCTTTCCTGGACAGGTCGTTCGAGCGACCTCTCAAGTTCGCTCGAGCCAACTGTCCATAAACTGGTTCCGGGATAGCTTTGCTTCTCCTCGTTTTCTTTTCTTATTATTCCTTTGAACCCCATTCCTACATCAAATTGGGAGGGTTTGAAACCTCCTCAAAATCTTTCTCAAACCCCTATCAATCTTCCACAAAATCTATCCAATCACCTCCATTCACTTTACATTCAATCACCAAAGTAAGAGAAAAAACCCAATAATCATAAAAGTTCATTTGAGTTAAATTAAAAGATAGATGAAAGATTATCAATCACATTTCCATGACAACAAATGAGTTAGCAAAACTCTTAAAATGAACATTTATTTCAAATCAATGCAAGCTAATAAACATGAATATGAATGACAAAACCAACCACATTCCTCATAAAATTATTAAATGCTCAAACTATCATTTCATCCAATTGCCTTTGGTCTCTAATCAAGCAAATCAAGCCTCTAATCACCTCTTCCAAGTCAAGATCAAAAGCAACACAAAAAACCCTAAAACAAACCCCAAAATGGGTTAAAACAAAGATCAAGAAGGAAAGCTCACAATAATGAAAATGGAGCTCCCAAAAACTAGGAAAACACACATCAAAGAGAAAGGGAGGGATTGCTTACATATAAGGCTCCCAAATAGACAAGATTAGCTCCCAAGACGGTCTTGGAATGGGAGGTTTCCTCCAAAATGGCATCAAGAGATAGCTCTCAAGGAGAGGAAGATAGTGAAGACAAGCATTTCTCCAATGGTAAAGGTTTAGCGGAGATTGGAAGATGGAAGAGCAAGAGGAAGAAGGGAAAGGAGAAACCCTAGCTTAGAGTTTAAGCTTTGTGCTGGAAAAAGGGGAAAGGAGAATGAGGGTTCTCCTTTTATAGCAAATGAGATGGGCTCCACCACTTGAAATTTTTGTGGGGCTGAAATCATGGCTTTCGGGACCTCGGTTGCATTCGACAAAGAAGGGAAAGTTGTTCACTGAAATTTCTAGTTTCTAAAAAGTATATGTTTCACAGGTTTCGGGAATATCAAATTTTGGGTACATATTTAGTGTAAAATACTGTTTTGCCCTCAATACTAGGAAAGTCGGGTTTAAGGTTCCGAACGGGAACGGAATCAACATGAAAGTTGTGGAGATTAGCGAGATAAGTCAAACGGAATAAAAATACAAATCATTGGAATCTCGGATAATCCCCCAAGTAAACAGAAACTTACAAAAGGAACCCCCAAACTGTCCTACAAAGTACCAAGCTACTCAAAATTCTCCAAAACTATAACAAAAGCTATTTTAGTCCCAACTCAACCAAAATACACTAATCACACTTAAAACTAACACACGACTTAATTAGTATTAATCGAGATCACTTGGGTCAGGGTCTTACACATTTTCAATCCAAACATTACTGGAATGATTGCCAAAATTTAATCAGAACTATAGAAGAGATTGGACCTGGAATTTAGTCTTACAAACAACAATTAACAATGAGAATCCCAAATACCACATTTCAACATAAGCCACTTAGTGATTAAAAAGAATAATCACGAGGCATACGGTATTCAATTAATAAGATGCAAAGACTCAGTTTTAACCATCAACTACCAAAAATTACCAATTGCTTCCTCATTAATGTAATTGCAGCAACAAGTGATCAAAGAGAGTTCCAAAAAGCAGTTGTCCATAGCACAAAAGCTAATCATTTTGATCATGATAACTTCTCCAAACGACCAAGACAATTCAATGGAGTAGGTTCATTCAGTTTGGATTATAGTTCATCTCATAGTTTAAGTTCACTAATTCAGATGATGAATTCGCTTTTATAGTTCATTATAGTTTAGTTCAACTTGAACAGTTCAATGGCTACATTCAACCGGTTCATACTTGATAGGGTAATCACTGGTGTATATTAAACCATAAATGAGTTCATTAGAGCCTATGAAATAAAGCCATTGCTTAAGTAACTACCATTCCTTCTACATAAGGGAGTTTTGGAGTAGTGTACTATCCACACGATTCACATTACATATAAATAGAAAATAGGATTACGGGACTTTCAAATGAAACTGATCTAGTTGATTCCAACAAACATGCTAGAATGAACCAATATCTAACAGTCATGCATGTGCAAAATAAAACTGTGAATTGCATGAACAAAGTTGTTGGCAGTTAGCAGATTATATTACTATGAACTAGCAAACTATAGTACATCCAATGATCCATAAGGTTCCATTTGAATACTTTCTACAAAAAGCATGAGCAATCTCACTCTCCTCAAAGGGATGAAGAAAACACCATTTTCTCTAGGGGCTATTTGTTTGCATGGAATTTGAATTTCTAAGAATTCTAAGAAACATATTCCTAAAAGTGGCTAAAATTGAAGAACTAGGTGAAGATCAATAGTGGCCATCCACATCAAACACAAGATCAATAATAGCAGGCAGTGGCAGTAGAAATATGTGAGGAAATAGAAATATATACATACTATAAAAGTGGGACAACGACTTTTTTTTTAGACCACCCATGTCAAACGTCACAATGGATATCGGGAGGAGCATTGAAAATCTATTAGGATCAAATAAGTAATATTAGTATGAACTTTAAAGGGAATTACATCCGAATAAAATTAATTTTTAAATCTCTTGTATGCTACCCACTGGCTAAAATGAAGAAGACGGTTGGCCATGCTAGGTGAACATCTAAAAACATGTCATCATCTAGTTCATATGGGCTTCCATCCAACCCATTCTTTCTTCCACGGCAACCACCCGTTGTTCAGCTGCTATCCTCTGAGCTCTCTCGGCATTTGCTATCTCCCTTGCTTTAGCAACTGGAACTAGTGGGCCATAGATATCAGAGGGGGTGACACCCAACCCAAAGGTGCGAACCCAGCCACGTCTATCTTCTCCCATTACTTGGGTGAAGATGTCATCCCGTGCACAACTTCTCTCTGAGCTATCTGGCTGTTGGCTGACTCTTTCATTGAGTCATCTCTGCAATTCATAACTAAGTAGTTTATCTATTATTAAATCAATTTAAAAAAAAGGGAGAAAATATTATTAAGGCTTAAACATACCAAGGCGTCCTTTGATGCTCGATCCACGGGCTGTCCATCTTGGCTTGTATGGGTCAATCTAAACATCTCCATCTGGTCTGGCACTTGCCCATCAGGGTTTCGTTCCTGCTATCCTCATTTAAATATAATTGTATTAAAATATAATGAGGTGGATACCCAAAAATCATATTAACTATACCGGTTTATGTCAATCATACCCATCATGCGCAGGCCCAACTGGGCCCAATACTTGTATTGTAATTAGATATTGTATTCTAGTTAAGGTACAATTAGTCAAGTACTCTTTACGTTGGTCAACTTGTTGAGAATAATTACAATGTCTCATTTTCTTCTTCTGGTTGTGTTGTGCAGGACCAGGAGTCGAGGGAAGTGATCGCGAGGGGACCTAAGCGTGGCAGACTATTTTCTTTACTGGTGTCTACATTTATTAAGAATACATCTTTATACCAGTTGTTTTGTTTCTTTTGCGAATAATTCTCAGTTATGGCATAATAGACTTGGTCAACTAAATGCTTCTTTTATGTCTACTTTATTTAAATCTGAATTAGTAAATAAAACTATTGATTCTATTTCTTTTGAATGTGATGCTTATAAATTAGGAAAAAAGTAAAACTTTATCTTTTCCTCACTCCACCACACAGAGCACTGAATGTTTTGACTTAATTCACAGTGATGTTTAGAGCATTGCTCATCACCTTACCCATGGACATTTCAAGTACTTTGTTACATTCATTGATGACTACAACATGTTTACTTGAGTTATCTATTGCATTCTGAGTCAGATGTCCTTAATGCATTTCAATTTTTTCTAAGCTAAGTTGAAACCTAATTTTCAAAATGCATTAAAACTTTGCACTCGGATTCAAGGGGGGAGTATGTTTCCAATGATTTTCAATATTTCCTAAAGATTAAAGGAATCATTTCTTAGCGTACTTGTCCATATACTTCACAACAAAATATAGTCGCGGAATGGAAACACAGGCATCTCCTTGATGTAACTAGAACCCTACTAATTGAATCATCAGTTCCTCCTCGTTTTTGGGCTGAAGCTCTCACTACTACAGTACATCTAATAAACCGTCTTCCATCACCTACAATTGCTTAATTAACACCGCACTTTAAACTGTTTGGTCATCATCCTATGTTTGATCATCTACATATATACCTTTGGCTGTGTTTTCTTCGTTTATCTACCCCACCACAGAACGAACAAAATTAACCACACAATATCGCCGATGTGCATTTCTAGGTTATGCCACTAATCAAAAAGGTTTTGTTTGTTATGATCCCATTAGTCGTCGCATTAGGGTTTCTCCCAACGTTATTTTCTTTGAAAATCAATATTTCTTCCAAAATCACTTGGATTGTCCTCATCCATCTTCCCCTGCTCTCCTACCAGGTTTTTCAGATAAAGCAACTGTTACTAGGTTTCATCTCAACTTTGTTTATCATTGTCGGGAAAAAACCTACCACTGTAGATGCCCGTCCTTCTGATCCGCCCCCGCAACTGGTTCCACAACTCCTCATATCCTGCGTCGCTCCTTAGGAATTTCTAGACCACCTGAGCTGTATGGATTCACCCACACTTCCTTGATGACAACCCTTTCTTCTGTCTCTATCCCAAGTACTTATTTGTAGGTAGTACAACATGATAATTGGAACCATGCTGTGAAGGCAAAATTGGATGCATTGCATCATAATCACACATGAGACATTGTGGATTGTCCTTCAGTAGTTAAACCTATCGGTTGCAAATGGATCTACACAATTAAGCTTAAATCTGATGGCTCATTGGATAGACACAAAGCTAGACTTATAGCACTCGGCAACAGATAAGAATATGATATTGACTATAAAGAGATGTTTGCACCTGTGACAAAAATTACTACAGTTCGGTTACTTCTCACCATTGCTGCCTCTAAATCTTGGCCATTATACTAAATGGATGTCAAAAACGCCTTTCTCCATGGAGATCTAAAGTAAGAGATCTATATGAGGATACCTCAGGAAGTCACCTCTCTCTCTAAGAAATCTATCTATTGCCTATGGAAGTCTCTTTATGGTCTACAGCAAGCTCTTCGGGCCTAATTCAAAACTTTTAGGGGTCGCCTATGCACGAGTAACTTTACTCAAAGCCTTCATAATCCGTCTTTTTTTCTACAAACAAGATCTACCGGTGTTACTGTTCTCCTTGTGTATGTTGACGACATTATTATCAATGGCACTAATGATGGTATGATAAGGTCTATCCAAAAGTCTCTCAGGGATTCTTTCCATATGAAGAATTTAGGCCCCTTGCATTATTTTTTGGGATTAGAAGTGCATCAATCTCCCAAAGGCCTGTTTCTTAATAATCACAAATACACGTATGATCTTATTGAGCATGTTGATCTCCATGACTCTTCACCTGTTGATACACCAGTAGAGGTCAATCTAAAATTAAGTAAAGATGATGGCGACCTTCTTCCTAATCCATATACCTACCCATGCTTGGTAGGTAGTCTTGTCTATCTCACCAACACTCGACCGGATATCTTCTATGCTGTCAATCTTGTGAGCCAATTCATGACAACTCTGAAAAACCTTCATCTGACTGTTGTCAAGCGCATTATTCGATATTTGTTGGGCAATGTCACTCGTGGTTTATATTATCCCAAGGATAATCCTCTTCAGTTGACCGCAGCGAGCTGTTAGGATACTCTTCAGTCTAGTACTGGTTGGTACATGTATATCGAAAATTCTCTCATTTATTGGAAATGGAAAAAACAAGAGCGTGTTTCTCAATCTTCCATAGAGGCTGAATATAGGGCAATGTCTTCTACCGGTTTTGAGATCTTATGGCTCCGGGGACTTCTCTCGGATCTTAGCTTTGCTCAATCCTCTCCTACTTCCTTGAATGCAAATAATACTGGGGCTATCAGGATCACTAAAAATCTTGTCTTCCTTGAACATACCAAACATATTGAAGTGGACTGTCACTTTATTCGGGATGAATCAAGCGTGATGTTATTTCTTTACCTCAAATCCCTACTAAGCTTCAGTTTGCTGGTATGTATCTTCACCAAAGGACTTCCTCGGCCTCGACATTAGTTTCTGGTAAACAAATTGCTGCTATATGATTCCCCGGTAACAATTTGAGGGGGGGTGTCAATCATACCCATCATGCGCAAGCCCAACTGGGCCCAATACTTGTATTGTAATTAGATATTATATTCTAGTTAAGCTACAATTAGTCAAGTACTCTTTCTATATTAGGGTAGCTATAATTTAGGAATTTAAGTTGTATTAGGAGACTGTTAATAGGGTATTAAACCCTTATATAATGCGAATGAGTGAACCCTAAAAGGGACACATGAATTCAGCCAAGGATCTTTCTGTCTTTCTCTCTCTAAGTGTTCTGTATTACATCTTCTCATAATGATAGTTTAAATAAGTTACCTCTTCCTCGCGCATTCGTACGAAGCTCTTTGTTCCTGCCGTATGATTCATTGTTTGCATTGCTCGATTTTCAAAATTTCTTTTACTTCGCTCCTATTTATGATGATAATGAAAATGTTAATTTTCAAATAATGAAAATAAGAAAGTAAATATTAAGACATTCAAGTTAGAATTTTTAAACTCCTTATATATTTCATACTGTCCCATCCTTCATCCCCCAAAACTCATTGAGCAACACCCGCTGTACTGGATATACGTTAGTAGGATGGTGCTGCAACCGCTCCCAAGTAGTGTGAAATGGATCATAATATGTCTTCTTCAACTTGTTTTTCCAATTCTTCCAATTTTGGCATATCTTGCTCAAGACCCATTTCTTCATCCATTGCGGCTCGTCAGTGGCAGTTTCAAATTTTGACTACAACACGTGTAATAAACTTGACGTGAGTACAGATACAAAACACACTCTCATCATAATTGAATCATACATATTAATACTAGTACAGCCTGCCACATGTCCATTTTCCTCTCTGCAAAAAAAAAAAAAAAAAAAAGTAATAATAATAAACATAAAATATAAAAAACTTTCATCTAGCTAGCACCATATTCCCAACTCCTACCTTGAAAGAGTTTAAAAACAGGGAAAAGAAAGTCCAAGAGGCTTCATAATTAGAAGTTTGGAGAACCTTGTGTTCAGTTTAAGAAAGTCCTAGAGATCATTGATGCTTTACTCAAAGAGATGAACCTGGACCATCCAATTTATGAAACAGACTGTACAATTTAGTTTGAACGATTGAAAAGAGGAAGAAATGTGTTTTACTTTACCTTCTCCTTCTTTATTTCTAATTTTGATGGCAAAGATCCAACAAACAAAGAAGGAAAGGCCGTAGAAATAGAATATCAGTTTCTTCTAAAGATAAAAGCTTTCAGTTACAACTTGCAACCAACGAAAGCACTAATCAGAGAGGTTTTTGAACCATTAAGAGAACAAAAGAAGAACCCTTATGAGATGCTTTTATTTTCATTTTGATCCATTTCATTTCTTGTCTGCAATTTCAATGGTCGACCTGGTGGGTAAAATGCCCTTTTCATTTCCACTTCTGTTTTCATTAAAATTTTATTCTATCTACTGAAATAGGCCCATTGAAAAGCCATTAAATTTTCATATCCATCCTATAAAGCAGGATGTTAAAAAACTATAAGTCCCACCTGGAAAAAGGGACACAAGATAATGATATGCTTTGGATTAGAATAAAACACCTACAAATGGGGGCCAAAGCCACATTTAGTTTATGTAACCTTTTTCTTTTTCAAAAGACACTGGTCCCTGGTCATAAAGTTTTCCTCGATGTTTTCCTTCTCCACTTTGGAAGATTTCATCTTACAGAATTATTCATTTTGGGGAAACTTGAGACCATTTGATGTGTTTTTTCTTTTTCCCTGAAAATGCAAAATCCATAATGGTTCTTCTTTTGGTTTCTTAATGGTTCAGAAACCAGTTTATTAAATCATTTAGAAAACAAAAGAAGACCCAATCAAAAAAACATCAAAAATCATGCTTTTAAGAACCATGGAACTAATACCCTTAACAAATTAAAAACCATACACCACAGAAGGAATATAAAAACACTAACATCTATAGTACACTACACTTCCCCAAAAAAGTTGATGCAGTACTTAAAATGGAACCATAAATCTAGCTCATATATGAGTGCTCAAACCTGATGCAGTACTTGATACAAGAAAGGGAATGCCACCTAAGTCTGAAACAGCAACTTAAGGGTTGGAACTCTAAGAATCAACAATTGTCACGACCCGGGCCCGAGAACCCGGCAAACCCGAGCCGTGATCACCATACTTACTCCCGTAAACCCCGAATTAACCGAAGTTTAAACGTGATCCACAAAGGATATCAATCTCAAGTACCTGTCAAATATAAAACTTTTGCGGAAACAATATATATTTGACAATTACAACTTATCATTTACATGTATACAAAATACAGTCCTTATACATGTATCTTTCAATATACATTTGACAAATGCTGCATATACAAAAATACTATGCAGATGACCATTATATACATCTCCAAAATGTTAATTACATTTCCCAAAATGAATCGATGAACAGTCCTCAAAACCTTTCTCAAAATGTTCCAATCGTACTCGGATACCAAATCAAATGGTATCCTGCCGATTCCACTCTATCAATCCTCCTGGAGGAACCGGAGCGGTCTCCTCCGCTGGCGCCGGGGGCGCTGCAATACCGGCAGGGGCAACCGGGCCTGTAATGCCATCAATAACACTAATGAACACGACGGTTCAACAATGTATAAACAATCTTGCAATAGTATATCAATACATTCATATTGCAATAATGACAATTTCAATGCTAGAGAAATCTATACAATTCTACAATAACAATAATAGACAATGACAGTCAGTATACAAGTACAAATTTGCAACTACCATAGCACTCATTGCATTACATTTCATTCATTTCATTTCCATCTTCCCTCAAAGAAAGGATTATCATTCCATCTCCCCTCAAAGGGAGGATTCATCTTCCAATGGAAGGCATCAATCAATATCCGAAGATACGATCTGAATTTGGTGGGACTTACTAGTGTCCGGGCCAGGGACAACTAGCATCACCACGGAGCTCCGGAACACCCCAATATCCATCTGCTGCAGCAGGATTAGTCATTCATTATTCATTGAACTCACTTAGAGTTCTAATACAATTGCTAGGTAGTGCCAGACTCAATGATCAATACATTCAGTAAGAAATCCTTTTTATGGATCTAATTAAACTCAATGATTCCTTCCATGACAAAAGAAAAGAATGACAATAATATCAATCTCATTAGATTGATCACAACGACACAATGAGTATAACATTAACCACATATGGCTTTACTCAATCCCATCTCAATCCTATCTCAATCCTAAACAACCATTCGGGTGTGACTTTTGGTTTCCAAATGCACGTGTTATTCTTGATGGACATCACATTTATACATTTAATGTGTGCATTTCTAGTCCCCGTAATTAACACCCATGGAGCTTAGGCCATATCTATTTTGGTTCGTTCAAGGAACCCCGTTTTCTTTTCTTTAAAATACCATTAATTCTTCATAATTTGATTAACTCATGATTAGTCTTAAAACTAATCGGGAACGCATTTATACTTAAGAGTCTTACTCCAAATTCTCGTAAAAATCCAAAACCCAAAATTCACCGGACTCTAACAGAACCTTAAATTCACCGGACTCTAACACTCTAACAAAATTTTCACTAATTATTGTCACTGGGCCAGTATAAGGTTCGCTCGAGCGGACCCACTGTTCGCTCGAGCGGACCCAGGTAGAACGATGGTCGCTCGAGCGGACCCAATGTTCGCTCGAGCGGACTCTCACAGAACCATGTTCGCTCGAGCGGACTGCGCAGAATTTCATTTCGTCCAGACAGAGTCTAGGTCGCTCGAGCGAATCCCCAGTTCGCTCGAGCGAACTGTCCAGAAATTCACTCCGAATTCTGTTCAGTTCTTTCTTCTTCTACATTCTTTTCTCCATTACACTTCCACAATCTGCATAAGAGATTGGAACCTCCTGTTCCCCCTCATACACCATCCAATCACATTCATTCACAATGATACTCCTAATCACTCCTTAATCACTTCATTAAACATTCATAGTCAATCCAAAATCCATGTTAAAAGGCATATAATCCATGTAAACTCTATAAACAATTACAATGATCAATATTAATTACAAGCAAGGTTTATACTTGCCTTTTTGGAAGCTATTAACTCAAAGCCCTCTTTTGTCTAGCTTGGTTTGAGATTAAACCCTCAAACTTCAAACCCTAATCCATAAAAACAAACAAATGGACTCCCATGAGTCATTTGTGCTAGGAACCACTACTTAATCACTAATAGAACTTGGAAATCACAAGGGGGATCCATTACTTACTTGTAGTTCAAAGAAAATGGGCTCTTGCAATCTCTCTCAAGCTTCACACTTCAACAATGGTGGATTTGCTTGGGGAAGAAGATGAATTTGATGCTTTCTTTCTTCAAAAGTCCATTCAATCACTCCTTATCTCAATCTCAATGAAGAGGAGTGGAAGAGGAAAGAGGAATGGAAAATGCTCTAGGGTTCTCTCTTGCAATGGAATGAGAAATGAACTCATTCCTCTCTTCTCATTCTAATATAAGCCTCTTTACACCAAATCCCCCACTCATTTACTCTATTTACATTTTGAGTCAAATGACTCCTCACTTGGCCCATTTAAGGTCAAATGGAATTGCGTTTATTATGAAAGTTGACATACTCTTCAAGATACGCACGTTGGTATCAAGAATTTCCGTATTTGACGAAATACGTGAAAATCCATATTTACGAAAAAGTCCTTAGTTCACCTTATTTGAGTTTAAACTCATCTCAATCAATTCAATTTCATTCAATTCCATTTCATTAGGCTTAATGTGTCATTTGAGACTGATTTATCTCTCTTGGGTCATTAACCTTAGTTAATCCAATTATCCATGATTAATTAGCATTAATCTCAATTAATTAGCATTAATTACGATTAATTCGGGTAGGGGTGTAACAGCAATGAAGATGAAACAACAACTTAAGGGCTGGAACTCTAAGAAACAACAATGAAGAAAAGTAAATTGGAAGAATAACAACCAAACGAGCAATAAAATAATGAATCAGTTGTTAGTTCCATGCATCCAACAATAACATAAAGAAATTCAAATTTCACAACGATCATGAAATTGGGCACCCTTCCTTGATGACCACAGATAAGTGGGTAGATTGGATGTTTTCCCTTCCCAAATAAGGAATTGTTGCATTTCAAGTCAGCTAGAATGGAAAGGAGCTGATTAGAGGCTAGTGAACCAACAGTGCGCCTTGCCCTTCTTGATTTATATACTCCATGGATAACATGAGAAGCTAAGTATAGCCGTTTTCATCTATTTTAAGGAAAGACCAACATTCGACATTAGCTTGGTTAGGGTCTTTAAATACGAGGTCCACTCCTTACACAATTTTATCATTATTATTTTTTGAAGGGAAGGTTATGGTTATGTTTAGGGGCTATTTCTCTAGTTCTATGTTTATGAAACAATAGATCTAGCTTCTTAGTTTAATTTTTTGTATCTTTCTTATGCCTCTATAATTGTGTTGAGGTGTAGGCATTTCATTTTTTTTTTCTTGGGCCATTTGTTTTCAGAATGGGTATTCTTCTATTCAACTCTGTTTCTCAATGGTGTACAGTAGCAGAGAAGCTGTTGATTCTTCCATTGTAATCCATCAGCTCCCATTTTGAAATGTTTATGTTGATGATCAAATCCATCATGTCGACGTATTTGTGATGATTCCTCTTTTTGTGATGATAATAAGGTAAATTACTGGAGCCATGATTTTTTTATTTTTTTTACTTTTGCTACCGGAATATCGGCTGAAACATGATGGCGTGTTACTTTATCAGAATTCTTAGAACTCATGTTTGGATCCATCTTCCATCTAGCATATATAATGCTAAACTTTTGAGATATCCAAAGGCTTTTTGTGACTCTCATGTGGGTTGGAAGAGTTGGAATTGAGAATTCCAGCAAAAAGAAACTTGGCATTTGAAATGAGTCTTATGAATGGAAATGAGAGACATTCGGTTGTTTGTAGGAGGTGGGTTCTCCACTTCTATGTTACCATTGTAAGATTTAGATGAGTTGTTGCTAGTTTGTAGGAAGTGGGTTCTCCACTTCTGTGTTACAGTTGTAAGATTGTGCCTATAAGTGAATAGGCAACAGTAAATAAAAATTAGTCTGCATATTTATGCATTAATTGGGAGGTTGGTTTCCCTCGAAGAAACCTGCTAACATCCACTCTTTCTCATCTTCTTTCTTTCTTACCATCCCCTTAATTCCTTTTCAAAATAGCTAGAGGTAGAAGAGGCTGGGGTCGGGGAGCCCATTACCCACCTGAACAGCACCCAGATTGTGAAACTCACCTTCTTGAAGAGGCACACAACAGATGGATCCTTGGGCAGCTATAAGGTGAGACATCTCTCTGCCACTGGGTTTATATCATTTACAATGATAACACAGTAGCAAGACTATGGAGTATTAGAAGTAAATGTATGATTTTTTTTTCTTATTCTTTTTAATAATCAATTAGGTTGCATATATCTAACCATGTACTGAGTCTGTGATGTTCTTATGAATACTTGTAAGCTCTAAATCAGGTTAATTTAAAAAGGAACTAAATCCATTTGAAATACAGATGTGAACTCATAAAATAATTAGATTTGGTTTTATATCCTAAGTTCAGCATATAAGCTCAGTTTCAGTACGTTAACATTCTTATCAAATTCGATTTTGACCCATCAAATATGTGAAAACAAACCCATTTTGAGCCATACATGAAAATTGACAAATAAACTACAGTCGCAATCCACACAACAACTAAAAAAAAAAAAACATTAGGCTACATATATGGAATGAAGAAAATACCAAAATACATGGTGTGATTTTAAAAAACAGGAATCATTTGAAAATTTGTGACGAATGGGTCAATTGAAGCATGAAATCAACAGCATCAACTATGACAAAGACGATAAATATGAGCATATCAATCTTGAATTCTAAAGCAATCAAAATCAATCAAACTTAGCCATATAAAGCAGAAAGCGAATGGATTAAAAACAAAAACTAGTAGTGATATCTACGCTAATATTTTCAGATGTTCTGGAATTTGAAACAATCTTGAAAACTATGTGAAAGCTTCAAAGGCGGGAATATCTTACATTGGGTATACACAATGGAACTAATGTCAAGCTAACAAAGCAAACCCAACATTTTCCATTCAATTGTAACCTGGACTGATAGATGCCTTCACTTTATATATATATATATATATATATATATATATAAATGCCTCTTACCTTTTCATAATCAAATTTCCTAGAGCTCTAGCTATATAACAGGAAAGTAAATAATAGAAAATCTTGATTGATTTCCCTCCTTCTTTAGAAAGGCGTATCGCCAATTAATCATTTACCAGCCAAATTACAACAAAGAGAGATTATTACTACAAGTATTTTGTTTATAACTTTCTGAATGGATTTAGAATTCTTCAAGATAAAAATGCACAATATAAATCAGGAAAGAAAAAAAAATCTAAGTGGGAAGACTACTCTGGGAACCAAGCAAACCTTCTGACTACCCCAAAGGCACAAAATTCATCTGCCAGTTCCCTTTCACACAAAATGCCAGGCATCATTGAGGTTGACACTGGGGAGAGTCGCTTCCTCTTTTTTTTATGACTTCATCCTTAAATATACGGATGATCCAAGATGAATGTTTATGCAACAAGAAATATTGCGTCGGTAATGTAATCCACATCCTTAGATCTCCAAATTTAATTGGGGGATGGTACCAATGTAAGAACCACCACAACTTTAGAGCCTAAAATATGATGGGGCTCGGTAGTCAGAACCAAACCGGGGGGCAGTATCCAATGGGAATACATCAGGCAAAACAAAATCTAGAGAGGATTTGACCGTATAGGCTATAAAATTCAATGTATTCCTTAAAACGATGTTGACTAAAAAGTTATACTAAATATGGGTATTGTACAGTGGGGCCCCATCTTTTTTTTCCAATTTTGTCCCTAAAAGGTAAAAGATTAAACCTACCCTTGTAAAAACTCATTCGAAGCCTCTTTCACCCTTACACTGTTACGAACGAAAAACCCAGTCCCATCTTCCATAGTCCATCTACTATGAGACCAAGCTTCTTGATCGATTCCATCTCGATATCGCAAAGGGGGCGTTCGTCTTCAACCTTCCAACAACGTTTCTAATCTCTATTTTGTGAGTCCCTTCTTTGCTGTTCTATTGGTGTCCCTGTCTATAATAGGAAATGCAACCTGCATTTTTCTTTCTTCTCTCCCATTTTTCTTCACATGGGGTGCTACAATGGTGTCTGCAGGTTTTAACAAACTTGCTTTGCTTTTTGAGTTATTGTTTTTCATATGCATTTCACGTTGGTTTGGAAGAGGGCGGGTAGGGATGGTCTTTGCCTTGAGTTTCAAATTTTATTTAGCTTTTTTTGGGTATCCTCTCTCATAGAGGAATGACTAGAAAAAAAATCTCTGGAAAAAAATGTTTAAATGGGCTACTACGGTACTAGTCAAAGACTCAAGTAGAAGATGTTTAAAAGGAAAAGAAGGGAAGGGAGGAAATTGTCAAATGAGGTTTAGTTATCAATAATTGGTGATGTCTTCATTAGTTGAATACTCTAGTGTCGAGTTTAGCAGAAGGTTGAAAATTTCAATTTTACTTTTACCTATATTTGTAGGTTTTATAGGATTTAGTTCTCTGTTGAATGGATGGTTATCTTCTATGATTCATGATAGTTTGGATGGGGCCACTGGAAGTAACCTCTTTGAAAGAAACATTTCAACCACCTTAGAAAGATTCTCATTTCAAGAGAATATGAGTATTTTCAAAATTCCCAAAGTTTAATGGTTTAAGGTAGGTAACTCTTAAATTTTGGGGCCCTTAAAAAGAGGGTTACAAAATTGCCTACCTTTGATCTTCGTTTAAGACCATCAAATTCCATCCTTCCAAGTGATTGTAATGCAGAGATACATTACATCTTTGTTCGATGGCAGCAGTCCGGTACTAATGTTACAGCCAAATTCTCTCCATGTAGATGACTTGATCCGGACGTTAAAGAGGCAATATCCTGTGCCTAGTGTTTTCCTGGAACAGTGCTTTACTTCTTACAATCATTCTTTCCTGAAAATCAAGACCCTGTGTTTTCCCATTTCTATCCATATTTAATACCATCCTTCCTTTTTCTATCTCTAACATAAATGTAATGGCCCTATTGTACACCTTGAAACAGTGTTGCTTTCTGCTTAACCATCCATTAATGAGCCAAATGCTCATAGGCTAGTGAATAAAACTTTTAGCAGAGGGCTGCCAACCATGGGACCCTATCAGATAAATGGTCTGGATTAATAAACATTGGCCCCCACATGTAAGGTAGTGGGTAATTGAGTAAAGTGTACACTTTTGAGGTGATAAAGAAAAAGAGCTACAATTCCTTATTGTAGTACTCTTGTCCTCAAGAAACTCAAGGTATGGGCCACATCCATCTTTGCTCTAGTTCTTACAAGAAAAGATAACATGTAGCTTTTGAATATAGTAGTTGAAGGAAGAAATGCTATCAAGAAAAGATAACCTGTAGCTTTCTCTTAGCTTTTGAATAGTGCTTAAAGGAAGAAATGCTATGCCTGTTTAGTGGAGAGATACTGCCATGTGCCATCCCTTTTACTTCTCTTTGCTCCATCAATTTCCCTTTCATAAGTATTGAGAATCCTGTGGCAAAGGAGCTCAAAAGGGCTCTATATATTAGTTTCATGAAACTCTTTGTCCGTGCTTGGATCAATCATGGAGTAGTTCTCTCAACTTCTTTACCCTCATCCATTCATTTGGTCTTTGTACTAGCTTAGACACATACCATTCTCCTAAATGGAATATGCCTCTGATTTTGCTAGTGCTACGTGTTGATAGCTGATTCGTTGACTTATTTGGGACCACTACATTATATGTGCTAACAGTTTCTTCCCAGGCTAGTGATTTCAAGGGTGGGTCCCACCCATTGACAAGAGGGCATTGTTTTTGAGTGTGCCTAGTGTTCAAGTGCCATTGGGCAACATGCATCACTTTCATACTAAAATCTTACTGGACCAAAAGAATAGACCCAATTAACTAGTCATACTAGTTTTAGATTTCATGAAGTGACCCCTCTGTTTTCCCATGTCCTTCCATGTACAAACACAATTCCCAGTGGAAGTAATCATCTCAAACAAGGAAACTTAAGAGGGGATTTTGAATAGTTGGGACTCATTATGAGGGTGAATTATTTTTTGTTGTGATTAATTTCATTTAACTCGTTGAAATTATAAGCATTAATATGATTTAATAGTTTGGTGCAGCTCTATACTAAGTTATAAAGATGCAAGATTTAATTCCTGGTCCCAAAGACAAATCTATATTGTTTGAACAGGAGAACCACATTTCAAAGGAAGTATGGGATGGAAATGTGAATATCCTATTTTATTTGATTACTCAAAGTTTAATCATATTTCTTTAACTTTTAATTGTTGCATATTTCCTTTCTTTTTTGCATTTCATAGGAGCCAGAAATAGCACGTTGCATTCCTTGGGATCCTAAGAAAGATTCTTGGACATTGAATACAAGAATGCGACAATATATAAGAAGAACTAGTCTACATCATTTCTCTGAGATCGAAAAAATGAAGATAGACCATGCACTAATCAGTGGGCTTATCAAAAGATGGAGATTGGAAACAAACACCTTCCACTTTCTTGGGGGTGAGGCTACGGTCACATTGGAGGATGTGGCCTATATATATGGCCTTCCCATAGATGGGCCTGCTGTTACAGGCCGTGTTTGGCCCCATTGGATGATTATGGAGGAAATTTTTCTTGACCTATTGGGTGTTGCCCCCGATCCATCTAAATTCCAAGGGGGACAAATAAACTTGAAATGGTCCCACGACAACTTCAAAGACCTACCAAAGAGACCATCTCAAGCAGTTGAGATCGGGCACACACGTGCATATTTGTTTCATCTTGTTTCGTCTCAGATTTGTACAAACACTTCTGGCTCGAGGGGTAATGCTTACTTGATCGAGCTTTCTGAAGACTTCAAACCATATGCTTGGGGGGCTGCTTGCCTAGCAAATCTATATAGGAGCTTGACCCGGGCATCGAGAATCAAAGATCGAGTAAAGACAGTCACAGGGCCGCTTAAACTATTACAGGTAACTAAACATATTTCCTAATCACTGCATCATATCGATATAAATTCTTGAGTTTTGTCGCTTTCCTTTTAAATATATCCTTCTTTCATCATAGATATGGGCATACTTGAAGATGCCGATCGGACGCTCAATATCAAAAAACATGGAGGACATTCAACTAGAACTCCCATTGTATAAGATGTGGGAAGAAAGACTGAAGGATCATCACATTCTCACAAATGTGGGAGAGGTTTGGAGGCAACTCGACATGCAAGATGTTGACAGCGTAAGTTAGTTATTTCTCAAGATTGTTTATTGTTCATTCTTGTACATATAATCTATCTAACCTTCATTAAATGTTCCTATTTAACTTACAGTTTGATTGGCAGCCGTATGACCGGTACGACAATGAGTTGGAAGCTTGTGTAAATGAAGTGGATAGATCCCTTTTTCGATCCATAGTGACAATGATCAATTATATGGTCGTTGAGAGACACAATGTTGATCGTGTGCTTAAGCAATTTGGATTAAAGCAACATGCCACTCCTCCATTTCATCCAACTGTGAGGGTGGAGAAAAAATTATCTAAGAGGGCTATAAACTATGAGAGAAAATACGCACAACCTAGTGCAGATTGGAACAATAGGGCCATGAATGTTGTAAATGCAGAAAAGGATGAAGTTCATGGCTGCCATCGGGATCCGTACCTGCAATGGTATATATAAAAGAATTACAAGAAACCGAATCGGTCGGCCATTGGAAAGAGTGCATTTGGATCATGAAAGCTCCACCCAACATAAGGTATGATGAGTAGGCTTTAATTTTGTTGTTAGTATTGGTGAACACCATGCTCATGATTGGATTCATTAATTGTGTTCACAGGTTGACAGATTCCTCGACTGGCAGCTCAAGAGTTTTGAGAAGTTTGAGAAGATGGCAGACCCCTCTCAGATGAATCGCTTCGTCAAGAGTATGCAGGGGAAGGTCAAAATGTTTAACAAAGCATGGTCATCAAGTTTTGTTAGCTTTAAGCTTGCTTATGATTTTCTTATAGGAGGTGAGAAGTCCATCACCTAAAACCCCGTTGGATCACGCGATGGCTCTAATGGATTATCACCATACCCGCAGACATCAACTCATGTTAGCACACCTCAAAGTGCTTGGAGGAAGATCCCAGTAAATTTAAGCAACCCCTAAAGTCGGAGTAAAGACTTCATTGTTCTAGGTGGACCCGATGAGTCTAGTGGTGAAAGATAGGGGAAAAATAAGATGGGATCTATTGTTGGTCGGATGAAGGCCAATCTTAGGAAGGCTAGTTTTATTCCTATACTAAAATCCCCGTTCTATGTACCAAAGAATAAGAGGACAAAAGTTAGCCGTAATCATGCCGAAAAAATTGTGTTTGGAAGAATTCTGGATACTACTTAAACTTCAATCACCGATTTCTTTTTCTTATTATAAGTTTTCCTAATATAGACATATATATATATATATATATTCCAATTTACAGCAATCCAATCCTAGAAGATATTTGCTCGACTATTCCTAAAGAAGAAATGCACCAAACGTTAAAAAGGTCATGGATGGATACACTTGATACGCCAAGGACAGATACTTTCACTGCACTGTGCTGTAACTTCTGTTGGAGATGTTCTCAAGCGTTTCATTGCAAAATTATCATACATTGCAGCATTTGCAAGTGCTTCTCTAAACGAATCGCGGTTTAAAAATTTTCTTCCCTTCCACATCTCATGCATGGAGTTAATATTCTGATCATCTCCTAGAACAAGGGAATCTGGTACCAATGTGTCTACTTGATTCAAATTTAGAGTTGCGTTGCATGGCTCTCTAATAATCTCTCGTTGAACAAAAGCTATCTCTGGTTGTTGAGGAATATGCATATTCATATTCAAGCCATTCAAGTTAAATGAATCGCTGTGACAATCTTCTTGAAAAATTGATTCAAGGCCATCACCATAAGAAAATGTTTGTGCTCTATTACCATTTATGCATGTGGTTTCATTTTGATGATCATCAAATGGTGATGATCTATTCGAATCTATCTGAATTGATGGCGTCACTGGAAGATTATTCCTGCATAATTAATTGAGCAATAAGATCACATTCTTCTATAAAATTATTTCGAAATAGAATAGATCTCAATGGTATTAACCATAGCATACCTATGGGAACAAACCGTTGCTTTAGGAGCAACTCTTTCGTTGTCAACTTCCGTAAATATTCTGCAACTTGTGCGTGCCCTCGGAGATGTGTGACTTGAACAACTTCAAAATGAACAATAGGAAGAAGTTCATGAATAAGAGGAAATTTAGAATTTATTAAGAAAAATGTATAAAATAAATTAATGCATACCGTGTAATGGGCTTCTTAGTTGGTTCTAAAATTTCTTAACTTCTATAGAGATACAACAATATGGGGTCAGTTCATTCACGGTTTAATCTAAGCATACTCTGCTTATCTCCATCGCCTTTTAGATCGACCAATGTGAATATCCGATTGATATGACACATGTATTGTATCAGTGGATACTCAACTTCTTCATCCCAATTCGTCTCTGTAATTATTTGTTCAACTACCGCATTATAATTTATGTTGTTATCCACGAATATGATTATCTGCTCGCCACCCATGTATACCAGATTTAGATGATCAATATCCAAATCCCCATTAAAGTGCAATATCAACCATATTTCATTTACGAACATCCTGTAATAACAAAGAAGTTCAAAATTAGATCAAATTTTAGAAAATTGATGAGTAGCATTCTAAGACATTTCTGATAGAATTGGAGTTCACCACATATATGTTATAACTCACACGCGCACACACAGACATATATATATATATATGCCTCTTGCACCCCCAAGTCTCTTTGTTTATATTCTACATGGTTCATCCTGAATTGGACCTAGAGAAAATCAATAACTTCTTGGTTATATATGCCTCTTGCACCCTAAAGAAGGAGCTTGGAGTTGATTGCGAAGAGGTTTTTGCTCCAGTCGCAAGGCATGATACCATCAGATTGATACTGGCATTGGCGGCACAAAACTCATGGCCCATCTTCCAATTAGATGTGAATTCTGCATTTTTACATGGTGATTTGGAAGAACATGTCTATGTTCAACAGCGTCCGGGTTATGTTCAGGCTGGAAATGAAAAGAAGGTTTACATGTTAAAAAAGGCTTTATATGGTCTAAAACAGGCGCCTCAAGCTTGGTATAGTAGTATAACTGTGTATTTTGAAAACTCTGGCTTCCAAAAGTGCCCAATTGAGCCTACATTATTCATAAAATCAGGAACTGCAGGGAAGATACTTATTGTATCCTTATATGTGGATGATTTGATCTACATTGGGAATGATCGTACTATGTTTGATGCTTTCAAAAAGTCAATGATGACTGAGTTTGAGATGACTGGTCTTGGACAGATGTGATACTTCCTTGGCATCGAAGTAGCAAAAACTCCTGCTGGTATCTTTATTTCACAAAAGAAATATGTTTATGAAATCCTAGACACGTTTCAAATGGTGAATTGTAACTCAGCTGGTACTCCAACTGAACCTGGCTTAAAGCTTCACAAAGATCATAAAGGAAAGAAGGTTGATAGCACTCTATACAAGCAGATCGTAGGGAGTCTAATATATTTGACAACGACCAGGCTAGATATAATGTACGCAATTAGTCTTATCAGTAAATACATGGAACACCCTACGGAACTACACCTCCTTACTGCCAAGAGAATCCTCCGCTACTTGCAAGGTACAATTAATTTTGGCATATTTTATAAGAAGGGATACCAATCTTGGCTAATTGGCTTCACCGATAGCAATTATGCTGGTGATATCTATGACAGGAGAAGCACCTCTGGTTATCTCTTTAAGATAGGATCAGGAGTGGTCTCTTGGTCATCCAAGAAGCAACAAATTGTTACTTTGTCCACTACTGAAGCTGAATTTATTGTTGCCACATCCTATGCTTGTCAAGCTATCTGGTTGGGGAGACTCCTTGAAGAACTACATTGTCCCCAACAAGGTCCCACTCCAGTCTATTGTGATAACAGTTCAACAATCAAACTCTCAAAAAATCTTGTTCTACATGGAAGAAGGAAACACATTAATTTATGGTATCATTTTTTACGTGATCTTTCAAAGGATGGAACCATTGATCTAATCTACTGCATAAGTGAGAATCAGCTTGCAGATATTCTAACCAAGCCCCTCTAACTGTCCATTTTCGTGACACTATGGCAGCTACTTGGAGTGTGTTAGATGGATACTACAGTTTGAGGGAGGGTGATTGATGTTTATCTTTAAACTGATTGTCAGAAGTACATTCAGTTTAAGGGAGGGTCTTATTAGACGAGTATTTAGGAGAATTTGTTTGAGTCTGTTTTTAGTTTATCAAAATAAAATATGACAAAAATAAAAGAACAAGAAAGAAGACAATAAAAAAAAAAAAAACATGTTTTTTTTTCTTTCTTTTTTTTGGCACAGAGGTGAACGGAATGCAACTCTTGATTTCCTCATCCCATCACATGAAGATGATCTCATGAGTGATGGACCCGATTCTTCCCTCTCTCCCGCTGCCTCCGCCCCGGGTCTTTCGGGGTACGGCGGAGGGGAGGAGAAAAAAAGTAAAGGGTATCAACATTTTGTACGGGTATGCCAATTTCACTTTTCTACTTGGAATCTTGGAATGGTATCCGAAGATCCACCTTCACAAGTAGAAAGGGGAAATAAAACTTTTTCTAGTTTCCCATTGCACACATATTTTAAGAAAAGAGACAAAGGTTTTTTTTTTATATGCCGTGAAAGGCGATTTCATTTGTTTGCCGTAAAAGGCGATTTTGCCGTAAAAGGCGATTTACAAATCTTATCCATTATGAAAGACAAGAATTGTGATTTTTTTGTCTCTTAAAAAAAATACAAAGTACAAAAGGAAAAGCAAGAAAAGGGATCTAACTTCTCATTCGATTGTGGGGACGCGTTCAGATCGACGGTCGCGAGCCATGTATGGGCTCCGCCGTCGTCCATGCAGATGAGAACATGATTCTTGGATTCTTGGCTTGGCCTTTTAACCTCAGATTTTTAAAGGACAAAGACCAAGAGAAGGTCTTATATTCGATAAAAAGCTAAGTAAACGGGCTGAAAAGCCACGTTTTAGCCATGTTGGTAGAAGAAGGGAGGTCCTTGGGGGGGTGGCCCCCCAAGGGTGCTTCAATCACCTTTTGGTGGTCTTGCAGCAGTGTTGCAGGAGTTCTGGATTTTCCGGGCAATTCTCTGGACTTCGAGTGAATTTCTCTGGCGATTTCTCTGGATTTTTTTCCCCCCGGCTTTTCTGGGCAATTTTTCTTGGCAATTTTCTGGATTTTTTTCCCGCTTTTCCCTTTGGAATGCCCTCCTATTTATAGGCCTTTGGTAGCCATTTAGGAGGGTTTATGAGCATTGAATGCATTAATGCTTATAATGGGAGGAGTTACAAGTTTTAAATTATTTGTTTTGTAACTCCTTTTTACTTGAATCTGATTGGCTGATGGAGAATAATGAGCTTTTAATTGCCTTTAATCTCCTTCATGGGAGGAGTTTCATGGCTTTAATGCCATAAATCATTTGACTTGTAACTCCCATTTGCTGCTTTTGATTGGGCCGTCCAAAATAATGAGTTAATGACCGCATTAACTTGTCATAAAATGGGTCATTTAACCTCATTAATTGGTCGCCAAGTCGCTTGAAGAGTCGCGGGCCGCGCCGCGTGTTTTAGAATTCTTCTTGCGATGATCGCCGGTGGATCCACATGTTGTTTGATGTCGGATGGCGATGCAATTTCAGACGTTAATTAATGTCAACGTGCCGGCAACATCTGTCCTGTCGATTTCACGATCGGGCGGGCATAAAGTGTGCTTTCTTTGTCGGCCGGTTGGCGATTTCGAGGCATCTAATGATCATCCAATGATTTCGGCGGCGAATCCGTGATGTTGACGAAGATCGACCGATTTCAAGCATGAAAAATCAGATTTTGGAAAAATCACAGGGGCCAATCAACTCGAACGTCCGGTCGTCTTTTCTCCGCCGTTTCTTCGACCTTTTTTGCTTCTTTTTTTCTTCTGTATTTTTCCTGACATTTTCCCTCATTTATTGGCTTGATTCTCCTGAAGAAAACCCGATGAGAAGCCACGCAAATCAGAGCACAAAGTTTTCTATTTTTCTGGAAAACCGAAGACTTTGTTGTGCGGTATTTGCCGATTTTTGTCAAGCGTTGAAACTAGGCCAAACGATGTCGGAATGACCTGAAATTCGACGTGGAGCTTCTTGAGCAGTAAATAAGACTAACCATGGGCTTTGGTTTGAGTTTTGAAGCCTTTTTGGGTCCCGCAAATGCTCGCCTTGATTTCGCCTCGAGGAAAATGCCGAGCTTTGAAACTAGGCCAAACGATGTCCGATTGACATAAAATTTGACGGGGAGTCTTTTTAGCAGTAGATAGGACCAACCGTAGGCTTTGGTTTGAGTTTTGAAGCCGTTGGGGGTCCCGCATTTGCTCGCCTTGATTTCGCCATGAGGAAAATGCCGAGCTTTGAAACTAGGCCAAACGATGTCCGTTTGACCTAAAACTTGACGGGGCACCTATTGGAGTCACTTTGAGATGATCCATTAGCTCCAATTTGGATGCCATGATTCTGGGGTGCTCCGCCGCCGGCAGGCCTGATTTTGCTTCGGAGCATCGAGGTCGGGTCAAACGTTTGTCGGAATGACCTGAAATTTGGCATGGAGCCTTTTGAAGGTATTCTGAGACCATCCGTAGGCTCTGATCAAAGTTTTGAAGTCTTCGACACTGTCGTTGCCGAGAGCTCCTGTCTGGCTGTCGGAGGAGTGAAGTTAGGCCAAATGATGTTGAAACGGCCCAAAACTTCATGTGTACCCCTCTTTTGGCTGCTTTGAAAGACCTTGTAGTTTTTGTTTGACTCTGACAAGATCTGATGCTTGAAGTGGCGCCTTCCTATTTATGGCAGGATGTGGCTCCCTGTAGCTTTTGGTGTTGAAGGGACATAATGATAGTTTTGGTGTCAACAAATGCCCCCTCGAGGTATAGCGACGAGGTGTGCAGCTCAGGCAGTCGGTTCGCCTCGAAGAGAATTGAAGGAGATCTTCTTGCTTGATCAAGAGTCTTGAGCATTTTTCTTTTGATGGAGTTGTTTTTTTTTTTTTTTTTTTTTTTTTTGCCTCCAAGGGATTTCGTGGTAATGAGGGGTCATGTACCGTCTCAAGGCATGGATTTTGAAAATGACATTTGGATATGGGTTTTTGGTTTTGGATTTTCCTTTTCAACTTTGTGAACCTAAAGGCTTTATGTGGTGCAGCAGGCGGTTAAGAAGGTTTTTTTTTGGTTTTTTTTTGGTTTTTTGACCTTGTGACCTAACAGGCTGTATGTGGCGAGTTAGGGGGTCGGGATTTTGGTTTTTGGTTTCGGCTTTGTGACCTAGCAAGCTGTATGTGGCAAGTTAGGGGACCATGGTTTGGTTTTTGGTCACTCTTTGGGACAATTTTGGGTCCATTGGAGTGGTTTGGTTTTTTGTGGAATGTCAATTTCAAGATTGTGGCTTGATTTGGTGCATGGGGTTGGATGGTTTGGGTTTCTTTTGGAAGCCCATGAAGCTTGGAATTTTTTGTATGGTCCAATCAACTCAAGGGAGGCATGGAACCATTTTTCTATGCTCTTGGTAAGAGAAATTTTGACTAAAAGCCACTTTTAGTGCCTAGGTGGTCAAACCTGGCTCATATGGGCTAACCCATGGGACCTTAAACTTTTAAAAATGGCTTAGATCTCATGTGGTGTCATTTTGTAAAGAATATCTAAAAATATCCCTTTTGTGTAGAGAATATCTAAAAATATCCTTACTTGGTGAGAATCTCTCAAGTTTCCTTGATTTTGGGAGAGATTTTCTCAAAGTTTCTCAAATCCCCTTTCTTTTTGGAGAGAATTTCTCAAGAATCTCCTCTTTAGGAGAGAATATCTCAAATCTCCCTTTCTTTTAGGAAGTTTGCTAATTTTCAGCACTTACCTCCTTTCTTTTCTCCTCCTTTCCTCTTTTGGTTTGCTTTTTCTATAAAAGCAATGGAGATGGGTTTTCTTTCTCTTGTTGCTTTCTTTTTGCAAAAACCTTCAAGAGTGCTCCAAGATAAAGAATTTCTCAAGGATCTTCAAGTTTCTTCTTCTTCTTCTTCTCCATGGCTTCAAGTAGGTCTTCTTTTTCCAAGAAAAACCCCATGTAGATGTAGAAAAGTTTCCTTTTTCTTTTTTTTCTTCTTTTCTTTTCTTTTCTTTCTCTTTCTTTTTTTTTTTTCACGTGTTTTCTTTTCCTCTTTTTTTTTTTACACGTTCTCCTTTTTTTCTTTTTTATTTCTTCCCTTTTTTTTTCTCTTTTTTTTTTTTTTTTTCTTTTGGTGTTGTACGGACAGGTCCGTACGGACCTGGCCGTACAGCCACGTGGCCTGTGGGCCACGTCCCATGGGACAACCCCTTGTTTTTTTTTTTTTTTTTTTGCTCACCATGATATGAGGTTTATGCAATTCAAGATGATCATGCATTCTTTTTTTTTTTTTTTTTTTTTAAATGCATCAAGATAAAAGGCTAGAATTTCTAGGTCAAGTCAACATGGATTTTGACTTAGACAAAGTTTGATTGATTTTGACCAAATTGGGTTGGAATTGGTCAAACTTTTGTCAAAGTTTTCCTAGCATCTAATGCATGATGGTTTTATGCATGATTTTTGGTAAATGGAATTGGGAGCATGATGATGCATACCTCGAATTTTCCTGCAAGTCTTGGGATTTTTGGAGCTTGCAGCAATGTTGAGCCCACTTCTCCAGTCTCGCAGAATTTCGAGGGGCTTTGCAAGTTTTGGAATTTTGAACTCGCAGCAATGTTGAGCTCTTTTCTGATCTTGCGAAGATTTGAGAAGAAAGGCTTGATCTCGCAGCAATGTTTGAATTCGAGTCTTTTTCGAGAATCCTTCATTGATTATGAGCTTGCAACAATGTTGAGCTCATCTTCAAGCTTCCTTTCTTTTTCGGGGTGCCTCCCTTTTCTTCGAAATTGCCCCAGAACCATGCCAAAATTTCGTTAGGATTTTTTTTTTAGCAAAATTCTGTCATTTGGTGCTTGATTTCTTCCTTTCTGACTTTTGCAGGTGGTTCCTCCAAAACGAACAAGGGTAAGGGCCTTGTTACTGATGCACCTCGCCGATCTGCCAGATCTTCCAATGCCGCCGTTCAACAGGCATGGGAAAAGGTCCGTTATGTGGAGACTAACTTGGAAGAATGCGACTCGCTCAACCGAGATGAGATGAGACAGCGATTGATCGCTCTCAAGGATGAGGAGTTTTATAAAATTATGGCAAGCAATCGTCCTTGGGTCGTGGACGATCAGAGCGTTCTGCCCAAGCCTACCTTTTTCTTTGGTGACACTGTCCCTGATGACTCATCATTCCAAAGGAGATGCTTTCAGTTCTCTTACACAGTTGATGGTGAGGAGAGAACTATTTCTACCCGATCGACTTTTGATCGCACTATCTCGATCATGAGTCTTTCTCCCGCATGCTCTAAAAGAGAAGATCCTCCAAGCTGGGTGAAGAGGACCAATGTGGTCAAGACCAGGGTTTTTGTTGGCGGCCCTTCCTGTTATGCAGAGAAGTCGCCTGTCCATATGGACATGTTGATGCCGGCCAGCGGCTACCAAGGTTCTGATCATCCATCAGTCGATTTGAGACCGGTGGGCCTTGGCATTTTTAGCGGTGACGGCAGTAATTGGGTGAACCCCCTTTCGGCTTCGGGGCCGCTTCAGTGCTGACTCAGGCTGGGAGTCATGGACTGATCACATCCTGCAGATTGGTGGCGCCATTCTGAAGGAGGCTGAGGTTTTTGATGCGGTTCGCCCTTTTCGGCAAACCGTCGTTTTCTCCGATGAGGCCTTCATGGCCATGTTGGAGTCTTTCCTTCCGCAGACCAACACCTTCGTTGTCACGAACGGTGAAATTGGTTTTTCTTTGAAGGAGTTGAGCGCTACCACCGGGCTGCCTATCCTCGGCAAACTCTATGAGGAGTTTATGCCTATTGACAGTGTCCTTGAGGAGCAGTCGGAGGAGTTCAGGCTTCTGTACTTTCAGCTCGTCGCCTTCTACGATTTTTTTATGGAGAAGGAGGGCTCGAAAGTCCAATGCAGTAGTTGGAGGAGTCTCAGCTCTTTGTCTTCCAATTTCTTTGACGGTGGGGACGCTTCTGAGAGTATGTCCCAGGAAGCCAGGGCTAAGAACCCGAAGAAGATCTCCGCTATGCGAGAAAATTTGAGGGATTTTCTTACAAGCACAGACGCCATTTGTTCTGACATTGCGCTGCGAAGAGATCTCGCTGTTTACCTCACTTACTAGCTGGGTGAGGCAATTTTTGCTGGAGGAGATGGAACGCACATCAGGCCGCACTGTATTTTTCCGACTTGTCAGATGGCGTTCGGAGAGCAGCTTGCTTTGGTGCCTGCTCTTTACTCCTATTTGTACACCAAACTGCAGGCTGCTGCTTTCTTGGTTCGGCTTGGGCTCCCTATGAATAGGGTTTTTTCAGCCCATATCTTCTATTCGTGGTTTGTGTACCACTGTCTGGGCTTCCACTGTTTAGGCGCTGCACAGGATGATGACCCGTTTATGATTTGGTTGGCTAGAGGGAAAGCCGTTTCCGAATCTCTTTTGTCTGCCCGTTTGAGGATCCGACGGTTCAGGGACGTCGAGATGGGGCAGTTTTCAGTCAAGCTTTCTCCCGGTCTGCGGAAGAAGGCTTTTGATTTTGGTGTCTCCCGCGATTCCACCAAAGCAGGGTCGGGAAGACACTATCCTTTGACGAATGCAGAGAAGGGATGGCTTTTTAACATACGTGTTGGTACGATGGTGTACCGTCGACATCTTTTTGTTGACATCCAGCCGTATGTTCCTTCTCGTTTTGCGTTGCAGTTGAGCTTCTCCCAAGGCGTTGTAGGAGCGCCTTCGAGCAAGGTGAAGCGTTTTGGGGGTCTTCAGGACGGGAAGAACGCATGGGCTTTTTACAATGCGGAGGACACTACCGCCATGATTTCCTACCCTGAGCTGCCCACTTTCCGGACCGCTAGCTCCACGAAATGGTTCGCGGAGAGCTTCTCAGTGTACCGGGGGCTTTCCAAGAAGGAGCTCAATGTCAAGCAATCTTCCGGAAAGGGCCTTGGTAGATCAGACGGCGTCCGGCGAGAGGAGGTTTTGGAGGCTGAGGCCAAGAGTCTGCTCGAGGACCTTAGTCTTTGGTTGAAGACTATGATGGACTGAGCTTTTGAATTTCTTTTGTAACAAACTTTCTTCTTTCATTATTTTTTCTTTTTGTACCTCCATGTATAAATATTTTGGCACTCTATTTTTTTGTATCCCCTTGTTCTACTTAAATTCTTTTTATTGAAAATAAGCAAAAGTTGAATGGGAATGTTTGTTTGAAAATCTTGATCAAAAGGTTATCATTTTGTGAAAATCTTTTGTCAAAAGTGTTGTTTTGGCATGAAAGCCAGATTTTGTAGCACAAAGCCTGGTTTTTGATGGCTTGAAAGCCAAAAATTTTAAGGTGGCATGAAAGCCGATTGTGGTGACGTGAAAGCCAAATTTTGGTGGCGTGAAAGCCGATGTGGCATGGAAGCCGATTTTTGGCATGAGAGCCGATTTTTTGTTTTTGGCGTAAAAGCCGGATTTTGGCATGAGAGCCGATTTTTTGTTTTTGGCGTAAAAGCCGGATTTTTGGCATGAGAGCCGAGTTTTTTGGCATAAAAGCCGGATTTTTTGAAAACCAAGTTTTGTTTTGTTGGCATGAGAGCCAGATTTTGTTTTGATTTTTGGCGTGAAAGTTGATTTTTGGCGTGGAAGCCGAGTTTTTTGGCGTGAAAGCCGAGTTTTTAACGTAAAAGCCAGGTTTTTGGGTTTCAAAAATGCAAGTATCGACTAAGAGTCGCCTCCCTGCTGAATGGTATTGCAAGTATCGATGGAATGTCGCCTCCTTGCTCATTCGGTTGCGAGTATCGATGGAATGTCGCTTTCTCGCGAAGTTGGGTGCAAATATCGACTAAGCGTCGCTTCCCTGCTTTTTCTTTAAAATTTTTGTTTTGCGGGTATCAATGGAATGTCGCCTCCCCACGATTTTTGAAATTTGAGGTTTTTTCGAACCTTTGTTTTTCTTTTGACATTTGGGTTGTGGATATCAACTGGGATGTTGCGTCTCCACGATTTTTGAAATTTTGCAAGTATCAACGAGGTGTTGCTTCCTTGCGATTTTGAGGTTTTGGAAGTCTCGAATGGGGTTCGCATCCTTCCAATGGATTTTTGCGAGTATCGACTTGACATCGCTTTCCCGATTTTTGTTTTTAGACACAAGGGTCGTAAATTTTGACCTAAAACCATTTTTGGCGGTAAAAGGTAAGGCGGACTAGGGTTGAAATTCCTAAGTCCTGATTTTTGTTTCAAACCAAGAATTTTGGGTTCAAGGATCGAAAATTTTGGTTAAGTTTGGGAAGAGGCTCCTAAACTTAGATTTTCGGATTTTGATTTTCTTTTGAACAATGAAACGATGAAAGTAAGCATTGTTTTGAAAGTTCAACATAAAGGTGAAAATTCCAAAAGGAGTGGGTTTGACGAGCAAGTACCTAGAAATAGGCTTTGGCCTTGCAGGCGTCGCTCTGACCCAGTGGAGGAAGTCTTCAAGGGTAGTACCGCTTCAAGAACTTGCCATTGATGGGCAGCATACATCTATCACCTTTCATGTTTAGAAGTGCGTATGCGCCATTGGAGAAGACTTTGTCGATGACGAAGGGTCCCTCTTGGTTCAAATTTGCCTTTGGATTTGTGAGCGAAAACCATCGGCCTTGTTACCGCAAGAACCAAGTCACCCTTTTTGTGGGCGCGTTGCCTGACCTTTTTGTCGAAAGATCCAGCCATGCGTGCTTGGTAGAGCTCAATGCTTTGGAGTGCCTCGAGCCGTCTCTCATTGAGATTGTCCAGCTCTTGGAGTCTTAATTTGATATTGCTTTCTTGCGTCATGTCATTTTGTAGAGATACCTTTAAGGAAGGAATTTGTACCTCTAAAGGGACAACAGCTTCCCATCCATAGACCAAGGAGAATGGCATGCTATGGGTCGGTCCTCGAACGGTGGTTCGGTAGGCCCACAAAGCTTCGGATAGTTTGTCACCCCAGTCCCTTTTGTGGCTAGAGACCATTTTCTTGAGAATTTTGCAGAGTGTCTTATTGAAGGCCTCTGCCAGTCCATTCGCCGCCGGATTGTACGAAGTTGAAGGACAACTTTTGGATTTTGTATTTGTCGCATAAACTGTAGAATCTGTGATCACGGAACTGTGGTCCGTTATCATGGACGAATCTTTTAGGTTTGCCGAAGCGACAAATGATGTTGGTGCACAAGAACTGAAGGACTGATGAGGTCTTCATTTCATTAAGCGCAAAAGCTTCTGACCACTTGGAGAAATAATCTGTAGCGGCGAAGATGAAGCGATGACCTTTGCTTGACGGAGGGGAGACAGGACCTACGATGTCCATACCCCAGGCTTCGAAAGGCCATGAAATTGCTGTAGGATGTAGCCATTCTGGAAGCATGTGGACATAGTCTCCATGAACTTGGCATTGTTGGCAGCGTTTAGCAAATTGCATTGCGTCAGCTACCATGGTAGGCCAATAATAACCTAACCTTTTTATCTGATCGTAGAGCTTTGGACCAGCCTGATGAGCTCCACAAAGACCAGCATGCACCTCTTCGAGAGTTTCTTCAGCTTCTTGTTGTGATAAGCAGTGCAGAAGTACTCCATTGTAGGATTTTCTGTAGAGCATCTTTGAAGGAATGTCCAGATGAAAGTTTGGGGTTCGTCTTTGAACACTTACCCGTTCTTTTGGATCTTCAGGCAGGATTCCGAACATAATATAATCAATGAACGGATCCCTCTAGTCGCCGATCGGAGGTCTGAGGATGGAGATCCGACTTCCAACCAGTTGGTGGCACTCAGCAACTGCTTGGTGTGTATTGAGGGGAGGGAGAATCCTTCTCTCATACACTGTAACTTGCATGTGTTCTCCTTCTTGGACCCCCATAGAGGCGGCGAGTCCAGCCAGGGCATCTGCACGGATGTTTTCGCCTCTACGAATGTGGGTGATATGATAGATGTCAAATTTTTGCCGAAGTGATTGCGCCTTGTTGTAGTAAGGCAACAGATCAGGCTTCCTGATTTCAAATTTCTGATTTATCTGGTTGACGATCAGTTGTGAATCCCCGATGGCTTCTAGCACTGTGATGCCGGTCGAGGGCGAGTTACAATCCTACAATCAGGGCTTGGTACTCAGCTGCATTGTTTGAACATGGTTCCAGTAGCAAGAAGGCGTGTGGAATCATGTATTTGTCGGGACTAACAAAGAGGATGCCAATCCCTGATATTTGATTTCCTTTTTCACTTGTCCTGGTTGCACCGTCGAAGTACATATCCCAGGAAGCATTTGATAAGGAAGCCTCTACGTTGTAAACTGACTCGTCTGGGAGATCATCCCTGAGTGGAGAATCTTCAGGCAACGGATGCTCTGCAAGAAAGTCTGTCAGAGCTTGACCTTTGATTGCTTTTTGTGGTACATACCTAATATCAAATTGTTACAGGAGGATTCATTTGCAGTTTGTGCCTGCGTAGTCGGAGGAAGACTTCTCGAAGATCTTTGAGATGGTCTTCTTTCCTTTTGCTTTTGACGGCGAGGTCATCAACGTAGCATTCGACCGTCTTATGCTGCATATCTTGGAATATCTTCATCTCTGATATGTCGCACCAGCATTTTTCAGACCAAATGGCATTACAGTGTAACAATACACGCCAAATGGGGTCCGAAATGATGTGTGTCTTTCATCTTCAGGATGCATTTTTATCTGATAGTACCCAGAGAAACCATCCATGAATGTCATCCGCTCGAATCCACAGGTGTTGTCGATCATCACCTTCGGTATGGGGAGCAGAAATTCATCTTTAGGACATACATTGTTCAGGTCTCTATAATCAACACAGACCCTAATCTGCCCATTTTTCTTTGTCACTGGGACGATGTTGGCCAACCATTCAGGATGCTGTTCCTCGCGGATGAAGCCAACGTTTTTTGAGTTTCTGAACTTCTTGTTCAATTTTGTCCATTATGTCAGGACGAAATCTTCTTTGGCCTTGTTTGATAGGCTTGATATCTTTTTGTAGATTGAGTTTGTGAACTGCTATTTTTGGGTCTAAACCAGGCATTTTCAGCGTAAGACCATGCAAAACAATCAACAAACTCACGAAGAAAAGCGATATACTCGGGTAACTCATCATCCTTTATATTCTTGCTTATGAATACAGGACGTGGGCTATCTGGCGTTCCCAAGTCTATCTTTTGAACAGAATCTTCTGTTGGAAGACTTGAAGGTGGTTCCTCCACAATATTTTCGGAGGCTTCCAACTCAACAAGACCTTCCGGAGTTTCAAAGGTATTCTCAGACCAAGGCTGTGCTTCTGACCATGGGTCTTCTTGATCGGCACTCTTCTCAAGACTCGCTATGAGATGGTCCCAATCGCCTGTTGAAACTGGATCGAAGTATGGCACTTCTTTTGGAGATGATGGTTCTTCTGGACCAGAAGACTGTGCATCTGTATCATCGGACAATTCCTCTTCATCATCAGAGAAATCGTACCAATTGGAGGAGCTTTCCTGGATCCTTGACGGGTAACTCTTCAAAGAGATATCCAGGGAGATCAATATCTTCACAGACACGAGATGTTGAGGCTTCGTCGTCGGCCAGACGACTTTGTAGCCTTTGGGTCAACTGTCTCATGGGAGCATCAGGGTCGTAGCCCAGTCTGTATGAAGACTTTTCTATATGACGATAGAGTTTCCAATCCTCCTGCTGGCCTTTTGTCAGGGTGGGCTCCAATGGTACGAGAATACCGCGGCCACCTCCCAAGCCGATTGGATTTCGAGCGTCATAGCCCATTTTCTTCATGATAGCTTGCGCCATTGGACTATACAAGGATAGTTGTGGCATACCTTCGTTTTGGAAAGGCTCAAGCGAAGAGTTTGATGAAGAAGCCGCCGACCTGTGGAAAAAGATCGGCTTTTCTTCTGGTGAGGTTGTCGGAACAACGAAGGAAGCTGATGCTGGATCGTCTATGCCAGCAGGTGCCTCCAATGGAGTGAGAGCAGGTTGAGCTTGCTGAGTATCAGCTTGGCTTGACGACGTGTCGTCTTCTGTCTCTGAATCCGAATCTGTGTCTTGCATAATAGACACAAAGGAGATGACAAAACTTGCCCCCAGGCTTTTCTTTGGTCTTCTTTGCCTTGGTAGTGATCACCAGCGGCTTTGAAGACTTGAGGGAGACAACAAAAGGAGATTGGTTGATCTCCTTGGTTTTGCCGGATGGTTGATTTTCTTCCGGTGATTGCTGAGGAGCCTTGCCTTTATCTTTCTGGAGACTTTCGGCAAAGGATGCTATTTCTTTCTCCTTTTCTTCATTTTCATCTTTGTACATCTGCGAGTCTCCAAATGAACTTCTTTGCCTTTGAAAGGCTTTTTGTCCGCAAATACCCGATGTACCAAGCCGTCGTCGCCAACAAACTTGATGCACTGATGAAGAGTTGAAGGACAAACACCACTCTCGTGTATCCAGGGGCGTCCGAGAAGGATGTTGTAGCATGAGGGGGTCTTATTGCATATACAGTGACTTCAGAGATAAGATCACCGATTTGCAACTTGAACCTAATCTTGCCGATAGGCCTCTGAGCGTTTCCATCGTATCCAAAGATAGACACAGATGTGTGACTCAGCTTGCTAGCGGGATGCCCAGCTCTTCGAGTGCCGAAGTAGAGATGAGGTGGAGGGCAGAACCCGGATCAATCTGTACTCTGTGTATCGGCATCTCTTTGATGTACCCTGTAAAGTATAAGGGCCGGTTGTGCTTTGTTTCGCCTAATAGGAGGTCTTCCCTAGTGAAGGCGATAGTTGCACTTGTTGCTTTTTGAACTGAGAGGCAATCATTGCAAGATCCCTCAGTCTTCTTCTTTTCTCCTTTTGAGGAGGTATTTGATTTTTTAACCCTATAGTCCATTTCAATTTGTAGGACTTGTGGGGCATGCTTGTCGACATCCACATTCAGTCTTTGCAGTTCTGAAATGAGACTATCACGAGTTTGGGAGACATTCGTAATAAGTCTAGGATGTGCAGACGTGCAGGTATGTGTCTAAAGTGCTCAATCAAGTCATACTTGAAAGCCTCCTTAGGGCCTGCATTCTCATTATTGTTGCCACTTGGGGCGCTTACATTCTGTCCCGAAGGATTTACATAAGAAGAAGAAGTTAGATTGTAGTTTTTTGTGGTAATCCCGGCCAGAGCGGGTACCTTTACCAACTTCGAGAGCTTCTGGAGACGGGTTCTTCATTCGGAAGTCCACCCTCGGGATTGAGGGGCTGATCCTTTCATTTGCTGAAGATGCTTCCGTGGTCAACATTACCATCCTCAGTGATTGCATTTGCATGGAGCATTTCCGGGAACAAGTCCTGAACAGCGTCCAGCAATTTTCTTCTTGTTTACAATTTCATCGGTCCAGACATCACCCATGAGGTTGGGCATCTGGACCAGTTGACTGGGTAGACTTTCATCGTAGAGACGTCTTCAAGGTAGTCAGCCAGAAGAGGTCTGTACTCTGATGTGACAGTCTCAGGAGACGAAGGTTGAGAAGATGCCATCCGAGGTAGTAATATCAGAGGATATACTACTGATTAGTATGGGAGTTTGTGCCTCGGCAGATGAAGCTCCAGAGGCGCTGTCGTCTCGAAACTATTCGCATTGCAAGCAATAGGAAAACGTCTCCGGAACGGATTGTTGGGAGTCAGATTCATCCTCTGATGTAAGGGATCATCCAACCATCAGTTTTCTTCATTTTCAGGAGTTCTGGAGGGGACTCCTGTAGATTTTCCGGGACCACCGTTCTGATTGCGATGAAGCTGATTGATGTGATCTTGTCCTTGCTCTATGGCAAGACGCTGCAAGATCCTTGCATATTCTTCGAGATCAGGCATAGGAGCCAGATCTTCTTCTTCATCTACTCCTTGTGGTTCCTCCTGATCGTTTCTACAGGAGCATTGGTAGGTGCTGTTGTCAATCAGCATTTTCCTGAACAACCTCTTGGTCTCCTTCACATCAGACCAAGATCCCTGTGGTTGTAAAGGGTTATACCAGATCACCGGCATGAGGTGGGATTTCGGGGATCCATTCCTCGTCGGAGAGGTATTCTCCTGTTTCGAGGGATTCCTCCCATTCATCGTGTCACTGGCGGTGTCACTGATCTCGTACCCATCCAGGGAATCCAATTACTGAATTGCAAGAGTATAATGCCCCTGCATGTCTTCAGTCTTAGTAGTAATGGCATGAATCACGAATGGTGAATTTCCTTGCCGGCCTCGAAGGTCCTCGGAAGAGACTTTTCTGCTGCCCCAGTGAAGGGGTAGGGGAAGTTTCCTGTCTTTTCAGGAACTCTTGTTTTGGTTGAAGCTTTCTCTTCCCTGCTGTTTAAAGCTTGAAGGAGTTGTCTCCTGGCTTGCTTCGCTGTCGACGGGTCGGCTTTTTTGACGATCTCCCAATTTTCATCTTCCAGGAGATCGGATGTAACATATGGGCTGTCATCTGTGTTGGGCACAGGACTACTCGGGATGTTTGAGCCCATTTTTAAAACACTGAAGGGAATATGACTTTTCTTCTTTTGGTAACTTTTGTGGTTTGTCCCATAGACAACCATGTTGACGGAGGCAGACCCATAGTTTTTGTCAAAGGTGATGACTCCGTTTTTCCACATCTCGTTGATCTTTTCTCTCACAACGAAGCATTGGTTGAGAGGATGCGAGATCATCTGGTGGTATGGACAGTACCGGGGATCGTTGGTTTTGCCAACATCTCCTGGTCTTTTGGGTTCAGGCAGGGTGAGCTTCCCGTTTGCCAAGAGAGCCTCGAAGATTTCTTCGACATCTTCATCGAACGGGTATTTCTTTTCTACTCGTTCTTTGAAGGCATCAGAGAGTTCAGGTCTCTTACCTGCACCTTTGTTTTCAGCTTTCTTTGGTGGCTGCGGAGCTGACTTGGTTTGCACATTGAGAACCTCCTTTTTCTTTTGCTTCGAGGTTGCAATGGCGGTCGGCTCCTTCTTTGATGATTTCTGACTGCTGAGGTCCTTGATCACCGTCTCAGCCTCCATTGATGCTTCTAGGAGTTCTCCCAGATTCTTTGATTTGTTGCCGATAATCATGGAGCGTATCTTTGCTCTCATGTTGTTACGGCAGATGTCGACCAGCGACGCTTGTGGCAGTACGTCTGAACATTTGTACGCCATTGCCTTCCACTTGTGAATGTAGTCGTATGTCGACTCATTCTCTCCCTGTTTTAGGCTGCAGAGTTGAGCCATAGTCACAGGATGATCCTCACCTTTGAAGTGAGTTAGGAAGCGTGTCTCCATCATGGCCCAGTTTTGGATAGAGTCCTCCTGAAGAGTGGAGTACCAATCAAAGGCCGTACCTTTTAGGGTACTTGCGAAGAGACGGATCTTGAGGGCGTCTTGATCCGCGATGGCTCCCGTCAGGATCTTGAAATGGATGACATGTTGTCTGGCCGAGCCCTTCCCCGTATATGTTTGGAGAGTGGGCTGTTTGAATTTGGTAGGAAACGGTACCGAGTCCATCCATAAGGGATATGGCGGCTTGATTCCGTGTTCCTTTAGTGAATCCTCTTCCTTTGCTTTGGCGAGGATATCGTCAACGTCCTTTTTGGTAAGGGCGCGTGACTCATTTACCTCCTCCTCGTGGTGACTTGGAGGAACTTCATTATTTGGTGGACGTTGGAGGGTAAGAAGTAAGTTCTCCATGAGAGCTTCTATCCTCTGCTGTCCCTGCTCCAGCTGCTGGATGCGTGCGGCTACGTCATCTTGCGGCGGAGGCTGCTCAGCATTTGTGACTAAGACGTTCATCCTTCGAGAGTCGAATGAGGATACCGTCTTGGTGACTGAGCTGGAGCTCATTCTTTTGGATGAAGAGCTCGAAGAGTGATTGCTCCGGTGTCCTTGACTTGAAGGAGTGGGAGAATCTTCTCTATGTCTTCGCGCCCGGGAGACGCTGCGAGTCACCGGTCGCTTGACATGGATTTTTGTTGCTGACTTCTGGCGCCTTCTGGTTTTGCCAACCATATGGACAGTAGCAACTTGGTTGGGTGCTTCTTTTTCGACCCATTTTTGAGAGACCTGGAGCGTGGAGTGCTGAGCTCTTTGCTTCTCTAGTCTCTTTTGCCGATACGCCGCGCGGCGACGCATACGACGAGCGATTTGAGCTTCAGTTAGCTCGGGCTGTGCTCTAGCCACGAAGGAGGTGGTCCCTCGCGCGCAGCAGCCGAGCTTGTCTTCTTTGTAATTTGGCAAGGACAGGATCTGGACGCGGTCCTTAGCCTGTCGCAGCGAAGCTTTAAATTTGGCGAGCTCGGCCCCTGTTGAGATGAAGGGCCGAGTTGCAGGAATACAGGCCTTGACAGGTTCTCGCTGAGGCCTGATGATGCACGACTTGATCCTGGGCTTATAGGAATAAGCCGGCTCGTGCTGGGTGGATTTTGTTTGGTGGAGGGCTGGTTTCTCCTCTTTCGTGTACGAGAGAGGGTAGAACCGGTTCTCCTTGAGCGGGGCCAGGTATGCTGGCCTTGCAGATCTTTGGGACCTTCTTTGTTTTGGAGAAGGTCTTGGAGACCAAGTCTTGAGGTAGACCTGGTTTCTTGCAGGCTGAGGTTTCGCGGGTTGTCGCGGGCTTCAGTCTTCTTGGCGGTTGCCCTTGGTGTCACGGTAGTGACGCGCCCAGGGGCGGTTCTCTGCTTCTTGGCAGGAGTTGTTTCTTCTGCGGGAAGTGGGAAAGGTCCCAGCGACCCGAAGACGATGGACCGGGGAGAGGAGGTCGACCCGGTGTCTTGTGCGTTACCGAAGGAAGTGATACTTCGGCCGCTGGTGAGGCGCTTAGGAGTGCGTTTGTTTTGCTTCTTTTGAAGCATTAGCTGGTACTTGTTCTCGTCGAAGGTGATTGTCAACGAAGCTGCCATGTTAGTTTTTGAAAAAACCTTTCTGAAACAAGACCGGATCCATTAGTAATCACAAGAATGTGGTGATCATAAATGGAAATAAACTATGGTTTTTTCTTTTCAATTTGCTCGAGGGGACAAGGCCCGGCCCAAGCAAGATGAAGAAGGCAAAAAGCCATAGAGTATACAATTGTTCTAAACGCAAGTATGAAAGGCTCAGAGTGAGCGTTCCAGTGACTGCTAGAAGCAATTGTGAACCTTAATTCAGATTACCGAGGAGCGAGGCTCACTCGAGGTAAAATGATATAAGGTTGGGAGTACAAATGTGTCGGTCGCGAATACAGTAGACCCAAGAGGGCGTACTAGCACCGCTAGGCACAGATGTTGTAAATCGCATCCTTGAAATGGACACGAGATGGGATTTTTTGAAAGGTCAAGGTTGGGTTCATAAAAGAGAGCAAATGGCACTCCGATCCGAACACGTGCTCAACATTTCTGCGAGCACAGAGTCCGAAAAGGAAATAACCAGAATTTCTCGAATCTGGACCCAACAATGACGGAAGTTTTTTTTTTTTTAGAAAAGTCAGGATCAGATTCATCAAAGAGAGCAAATGACGTTCCAACCCAAACACGTGCTCAACATTTCTGCGAGCACAGTAATCCGAGGAGGAAGAGGTCAAGATTTCTCGACTTTGAACCCAGACGTGACAGAAGTTTTTTTTTTTTTGAAGATTTTTTTTTTGAAAGTCAGTATCGGATTCATCAAAGAGAGCAAATGATGTTCCAATTCAAACACGTGCTCAACATTTCTGCGAGCACAGAGTCTGAAAAGGAAGAGATCAAGATTTCTCAAATTTGAACCAAAAAATCGACGAAATTTTTTTTTTTTTTTTTTTTTAGGGTTTGAGAATACATCGAGTTCTCACGATTCGTTCTTATGAAACCAATGTTGATAGACCAGCCCCCAGGTAAGGGTAGGATTACTTAATGAACCCGTTTGGAGGACCCTTACCTAGAACAGCCTAGCTGTCTCCAAACTCTGGACAAGGCTTTTCTTAGATCAACCTTGATTAAAGAACGCAATCGGTAAAACTTTCGTGTTCTCAAATGCTCCCCTCCTTTTTTTTTTTTTTTATGGACTCATCAGAGAGAGCGAATGGTCCGTTCCCAATCTGAACAGGGGCTCAAACAATTTCTGCGAGCCCTAAGTCAGAAAGGAAAAGAAAACCAAAATTTCTCAATTTGGATCCAAAAGAGAGAAGATTTTTTTTTTTTGAAAATCTGACAAGTTTGAAATCAGATTTTTTTTTTTTCGAACTCGTTAAAGAGAGCAAACGGTCCTTTCCCAATCTGAAAACGTGCTCAAAGATTTTCTGCGGGCACTGAGTCCAAAAGGGAGGAGATCGAGATTTCTCAGATCTCAGATCTGAATTCAAAGAACAAGAGAAGATTTTTTTTTTTCGAGAAGGAGAAAGATTGGAAATAGACTTAAAGAAAGAAAAATTTCCAAAAAAAAATCCCATCCATGTTTTTTTTTTATGCAAGACTTCACACATGTGGCACCAACTAGAAAGGTGCCAAAGAATCATAAGAGTTCATGGTTCTCAAATGATTCGAGTCCCACCGAGTTGTGCTAGTCTTGAGTGGCCCGATTCTTCCTCTCTCTCGCTGCCTCCGCCCCGGGTCTTTCGGGTACGGCGGAGGGGAGGAGAAAAAAACAAAGGGTATCACAACGGGTATGCCAATTTCACTTTTCTACTTGGAATTAGAAACGGTGATCCGAAGATCCACCTTCACAAGTAGAAAGGGGAAATGAAACTTTTTCTAGTTTCCCATTGCACACATATTTAAGAAAAGAGGACCAAAAGGGTTTTTTTTTTTGAATGGCGTGAAGGCGAATTTCTTTGTATGACGTGAAAGGCGATTGCCGTAAAAAGGCGATTTACAATCTTATCCATTATGAAGACAAGAGTTGTGATTTTTGTCTCTAAAAGAAAAATAAAGTACAATAGAAATCAAGAAAAGGAATCTGACTTCTCATTCGATTGTGGGGACACGTTCAGATCGACGGTCGCGAGTCATGTATTATGGGC